>CM024637.1:5612636-6077387 GCA_014182715.1 Eucalyptus cloeziana | reverse complement strand
TTCTTTATTTTATTGTACATTTTCTCTCATTCCTTCTTTTCTCCTATTTTTCTTTTCTTTTTTTTTCCTTTTTTCCTTTTTTTTTTCTTTTTCCTTTCTTTCTTTTTTTTCCTTTTTTTTATTTTTTTTAATTTTATTTTTTCCTTTTTCCTTTTTTCTTTCTTTTTCTTTTTTATTATTTTTTTATTATTTTATTTTTCTCCTATTCTTCTTTTTAGTTTTTTTTATTTTTTTTTTATTATTTTTTTTTTTCGTGCCAAACGAGAGCTCCGCAGCTCGCCGGACTAGCTGCTTCTGGGTGACTGCCACGGACGGCGGCGGGCGGCGATCGCGGATGACGGCCGATGAAGAAGAATAGAGAAGAAGAAGAGTTTTGATTCCTCAATTTTATGTTCCCAAACAAGAATCAACTTTTTTTATTCTTCTTGATTCTCGTCCAATTTGATTATGGGAACAAATTTGTTCCCGAACAAAAATTTTACCAAACGCGATTCGTCCCAAACCGATTCTTAAACAAAAAATCGAGAATCCTATTTGTTAGGATTATTACCAAATATGTGCCCTTAGTGTCATACTTATTGTCTTACAAAGAAGCAAAAAACTTAGGTTATTCCTTTCCAATATCTCTCCCTCTCTCCAACGTTGTGCACTCTTGGTTCTCAAGTTGCCATATTTTACTAGTGTTCCATAACTTGGAATTCAATTTGTTCATGAAGGATTAACATATTGATATAAACTAAGTCCATGCGTAGGATTAAGAATGATGAAAATAAATATAGGTCATATTAGTAAGAAAAATGGAACAATTTAGGTGAAATAATATTGGAATTTGTGGGGAAAAGTACAAAAAGTCTTAAACATATTGCATTGGTACCAATTTAGTTTTAAACTTTTTAATTGGACCAATTCAGTCCATCCGCCAATTTGGCCCCGACACCGACGTGGACGTTGACCGGTGGCCGGACGCTAATGTGGCAATTTTTCAAATATTTTTTTTGAATTTTTTTTCCTTTTTCTTTTCTTTTTCCTTTTCTTTTCTCCCTTCTTCCTCCTTGGATTGTTCGGCAAGGGCCGACGAGCCTCCGGTGAGGCTCACCGGCCAGTGGGTGAGGGTGCGAGAAGCCCGCCTCGCCGTTGGCGAGGGTCACGGCCCTCACCCGACCTCCCGGTGGTCACTGGCGGCCGAGGCAACTTTGCCTGGATCTCGGCAAGGCTAATCGCCCTAGCCTTGCCACGGGCGAAGGTGGCCTCACCCGTGGGCCGGCGAGCCATGGTGGCCATCGCCAGGCGAAGGCAAGGGCTTCCAAGGCTGAAGGTTCGCTAGCCACTAGGGAGCGCCGCTGCCCTCACCAGCCACCGGCGAGGTCGCGGCCTCGCTCGTCTCGCCAAGGGCCAGGGTGAGGCCGGCCTCACCTGGGTTGGGGCGAAGCCGCCTCACTCGCGAACCTAGGCAAGGTTGGGCAGGACGTGACCCTCGCCGATGCCGACGAGGGCTTCGCCCTCACCCAGTGGCCGGCAAGCCTTCAACAAGCGCACCGGCCGCAAGGACGGTCCAAGGAGGAAGGAGGATAAAAGAAAAGGAAAATATAAAATATAAAAGATTAATTCAAAATTTCAAAAAAATTAATAAAATTAATAAAAAAATTTTAAAATTGCCAATGCTAACATCCCATCGATGATGTCCAAATCCGGCCGACCGGTAAAATTGGCCAGATGGACTGAATTTGTACCAATATAAAAGGTATTAGAACTGAATTGGTTCAATTGAAAAGCTTTAGGACTAAATTGATACTAATGCAATAGGTTTATAACTTTTATACTTTTCCAGAATTTAGCCGTAATTACAACTTTTAGTGTTAATTTTCTACAAATTCAAGAATGCAATATTTTGCTTATAACTTGATTTGGAAAGACACCATTTATAAACGAATGCTGATAATGAATCCGGCAATTACTAAGAGTTTGTTTTTGGCTTCAAGCATTTCCAATTTTCCCGACTCATTTTTCCCTTTCCCACTTTCCTAAAGAGAGAAAAACTCAGATATTGTCGAACTAGAATTGTCATGCAGGCCCAGCCAACTCGGCATTTTCAGTCTATTTCTTAAACTCAAATTCGCAATGCACACTAACCTCATTAATATTGACCCATCACTTTTATCTCTAATTAGTTGCTTCCGTACGCCGTGGTAACTTATTTCATCGATTCTTTACCATATAATGACAGTTAATTCCCTAAAATCCCTTAACTTTTTAGGTTAATCCTACTTCTAGCCGGATATGTTTATCAAAAAAAAAATCAAATTTCTTTCTAGTCATATATTTGCCCATGTGTCCAAAATTGCAATTGATTTTTTTTTTTTAAGTTTATCAATATTAGAAAATTACAGAAGGAATAGTGTGGATCCAAATAATTGGTTCTTGAAAATAGTTAGACCTCTCAATGGGCATTATCGGTCTTTCTAAATATTTTTTTGTCAAAAAGTAACTTTTATTTATCATCAAGAAGTCTTAGACAAAACGCCCAAACAAGCGACATCAAAACACAAGTAGTCCCATAGGGTTAGGGGGTTGAGAGAACCAAGAAAAAGGGAGAGTATTCAATCTTTGAACCTTAGCTACCCGATTAGCTACTTGATTTGTTACTCTTTCGACAATGGACCTCAGAGATGTTATGAAGATAGGCTAATTAGTCGGGCATCTAAGATAAGGGCTTCCACCTCCCACGGCACATGAACTTTTTCCTGCATGGCTTCAAACAGATTCAATCCGTCTGTCTCCAGGTATAGTACTTCGTTTCTTTTCGAACTGAAGTGCTTCAACACCTCCACCAGAGTGACGGTTTCCACCTGGATGAGCTAAGGAACTAGGATTTTTAGCAAATCCAGCTAGCAAAACTCTGAGGGGTCTTGGAAGACTCCCCCAATCGCTCCCTCTGGACTACCAACTGCAAAGGACCCGTCGATGTTTATCTTGAAGGACTGATTCTTTGCGGACACCCATTCAAGGGTAATTGAACTCGATCCAAGTCAAGTTTTGAACTTTTAGTGTTCCACTTACAATAAATGCTGATCATCAACTCTGCTGAAGCAATCGGGGTTATTGGGCTGGGAGGTCTTTGTGGGATACAAGATCGTTCCTGACTTTCCAGATGTACTAGAGAAGGGATGTGATTTTCTCGAAGGGAAGTGAGTTACCTAGCTTTTGTTGGTGATTTAGTAGCCATTTGTCCATCCGTGTGATTTTCTGATCCAAGAGCTGTATATTTTGCTGCAGGTTAGTCCAAACCAAGCCGTTCCAAGAGCATAGCAGAAACAATGTTCCACTGTTTTCGGTTTTGTGATTACAAAAGTCACAAACTGGTTGAGGTATGATCTTGCGTTGAAGAGGTTTTTTTATGGAATGTGCTAGAATGCCAGAACCTTGCATTGATACCGAATCAATATTGTTATATCTCAAGGGCAAGCAACAAAACCTGAATAAGTCTGGCATGTTCTTTAGTTCAAACTGTCCACTAAACTGGAAAAGAAATATTGCTAATGAATTGAGAGTTTCTATTATTGACAAAACCAGGAAATATTTAGGGATTCCTTATGATTGAGGGGAGTCCAAATAAAATAAATGTTTGCTTGGTTGTTAGCAAGAGTCAACAGGAAATTAGAGGGATGGAAGGAAAACTTAATATCGAAGGCAATGAGAAAATCTTGATAGATGTTTTTTTCCAAGCTCTCACTCAGTATGTAATGTCTATCTTCAAAATCCCTATGTCGATATGCCAATCCATAGAAAAGACATTAGCTATATTATGGTGGAAAAACTACGAATAAAGATCTGGTCTTTATTGGAAGAGGTGGGAAGTACTCAAAGTAATGCTTGGAAATCGATAAAGGGAGCATGGGATTTAGCGATCTATTAGCTTTGAATAAAGTAATGCTTGGAAGACGAGCTTGGCAACTGACATAGAGTTAGGCATCCATTAGGAACCAAATTGTAAACGGTCGTATTTCCCTTGTAGATCATTCTGGTGAGCTGAAAATGGGCCTCACCCCTCTTGGGTTTGGTAGAATAACTCGATGGTTAAAGAAACAATTGCAAAGTCGGTCACGAGGTTAGTGGGACTGGGTGAGGAAATTAAATATGCATGAAGACAGATGGCTCAAGCGTGGAAAAACAGGAGGGCCGGCTAACTTTAGCAATCCTACTAAAGTTTTGACCTAATATTACATGATTTACAAGGTGGGATGAGCATACTCTCATAAGAAAATTTGATGAACAAGCGGTAAACGAAATCCAAGTAGTGCCACTGAGAACTCGCCTAACAGAAGACAAATTAGTAGTGGATGGGACTAAGTCATCAGGGAATAGAAGATGAGAATGGATTGGACAGTACTTATTTCGCTTAATTCCAGCTATTATCCATCATCCACTGCTTTCTTCATTATGAGAGAGTGTTAGCCATTAAGATAAATAAATATGGAGAGAAAGGATCACCTTGACGAATACCTCTTGATGGTTGGAAATAAGGTAGTGACTCATTGTTTAATTTGACACTTAAAGATGCTGACGTGACGCATTTCACAGCTCCATTCACCCACAATATACAAAATTTCATTTTTAACCATTCCATGCCCTTATTCAAGACAAAATGTACTTTGGGCCATACTTTGAGAAAACTCTCTGCTTCATGCCTTTATTTGAAATTTTTCTTAAATAAAAATATATAAAAACCAACAATCAAGCTTGGTCAAGCACAAAATTGATAAGATTGCGTTTGGCTGGGTTGCGGAATCCTTTGAAGAAATACAAAAGGACTTTAGGTTAAGCAGGTTTTCTTGAAATGCAAATTGTGTTTAGTAGAGTGTAATTTAAAAGTCCACTGAGAAGCAATTTTGATTTGATGGTGTTTGGAAAATCACACTTACAAAGGACTTTGCAATTATTTTAAAAAGAGAGAGAGAGGAAAAAAAAAAAAACTCAAATCCCATTCCTCGACATGTCAAATCTAGCCTCGGTAGTTGTTGCCTAAGGTCACATGAGTTAAGGCGACCTCCGATGAGGCTACCTAGGGTTGGGCGAACCCAAGGGCCATCACTTGAGGTCATGTGACCTTTGGTGAGGCTCACAGGCAATCAAATCTGGCATTGTTAGCAACATCAAACGAGGTAGTTAGTAGTGAGGGCATTTTTGGAATTTCTAATTTTTAACAAGATTAGAAAGGAATTGTATAAGCATTTCACAAATAATAAAGTCCAAAAGCTCTTAAGTTACGTTTGGTTATCTGAATTTCTAACTAGAATATGACTAGATAAGATATGATATGAAATCTAAGAATTTTGTTCTATCATATTTACCATTTGATGATTACAATATTAAAATCAAATATATTTATATCATATCATGTACATTATTTGGTATAAACGATATATCAATATAAATGAAATAAAAATTTTACAAACAAAGATAGTAAATATCTCTCGCAACACTCTTGTCTACTTTATTTTTATTTTCTTTTTTATTTTATTTCCCTCTCTTTTTAAATTTATTTTTTAGTTCTTTTCTATCCTTCCCTCATTCTCCAATAAAATTTTAATAAATAGTAAATTATACTAATATACTTAAAATATTGAAATACCTAAAATATAATAAGTATAAGCATATATTTATATTTATATTTATATATAATTCATTTTACAAGATATAATTAATTTTGAATATATAAATAAAGATAAGACTAAATTAAAAACTAAATTGTTATTTTTTTATTTTGAATTATTTGTATTAGAATTCAAATATTATTTATATTGAAATATAATTTTACATTTTTAATTTAATAAGTCTGTTTTTCGAGAAAAATTAATTTTCATTATAAATATTAGAAATTCTATCCACCTTTGTCTCACTTATTTCATGGAATAATTTTATTCGGCTTATATTTCCCCTTATATCCGACTTTATCTTGTCTTGAATAGATACCAAATGTAGGATATGATAAATTTTTTCGTATCCCGAATTTTATTTTGATTATCAATCGAGGTGAACATGGTTTCGGGGAGTAAAATCTAAACTTGAGAAAAGGACTAGTGGGAACTTGTCCGATTCCAAGTTCTAAGACATGTAGGATAGGTTCCAAGTTCCATTATCGGGAACTTGTTTTAATGGGTAGGCTCCAAGTTTTAAATTGGTAGAATCTATAACCTATAACCTGGAATATGATTATGTGTTTTGCTTGATATATATCTTCACGCGATCCTGCGAGTATTCATGGCGTTGATGATGAGTGTATAATCTAGAACCACTAATTTGAGCTTTCATTTTATGGCTAGGGCTTTTATTTTAATAGTGTTTCATATTTTGCGTATGTTTAAATATGAGTTATGATTAGTAAATTGTAACAGCAAGTGATGGTTAATAAATGTGATAAGTCACTGTAATTGTTCAATTAATAATGAATGTGGAATTTAGGTAGACCTTGGAATCAACCTTATAACTTATAACAAGGAATGTTCCAAATTCCAAGGTATGCGGGGTAAATTTTAGATTCCAAAATAAGAAATTTGTTCCAATTGGTAGATTTATATGGAACTTATAGACCCCGAACCGCCATCGCTATTCTTTAAACGCAGCCTTACGGACTTGCCTGGGTAATGGACTCGCACTTGGCCAAAAACCTTTAGGGAGGCCAAAGGCCTTTGGAAAGGCCATTCTCAAAGCAGCTTAAGATATCGCCAAGATATCAAGTCCAAATTCTCTTCCCCGCATTTCCCTTCCCCAATATATCGCCACTTTCCCTTTTTTTCGATTTATTCAACTTGGATATGCATTCACCAATATAGCAACTAGTCCAATTCCTCTTTTTTGTCTATCCAAATTCGGATGTCCATTCGGATTCCAAATAGGGAATCGCATATGTGAATTTGGACTTTCATTGACATGCTTTTAGACGTCCAATATGTGTCGGACTTCTTGCAGTTTACGCGCTTCGATTCGATTTGTATTTCACTTGTGGGCTCAGGGCCTATTCTTATACTGGATCCATGGATTACTTCCTCGTGAAGGAGAAGAGTATCCCGGATATTCTAACATACAAAGTTTCAATCTCTTCCGCCTGATGGATTACTGCGCTGAACTATTTTTTTCATTTGTTACAGATTATGTATTTTAAAGGTATTGAGACTTCAATTTTTTTGGTTTAATATTCACAAACAAATTGTGCATTTCATGTCAACGATTTAACAACTGCCTGCGGACGAATTAGTCCTTAACAAAGTGCAGTCGGAGATCCGACTTAGAATGATGCGTATGCTGCATGGTCCAGAAAAGTTTTATTCATCTACAAGCTCGTGAAGTTCTCTTCGCGGAGAGAGAGATCAGGCTCGAGTAAGGACGTCCAAGATTATCTTGGTCCAAAGCGTTAATGGTAGGGAAACAACGTCATAAATCAATTAATGGAAAGAAATCTTAAGAACAAATTACTACCTGTGGACCAAATTCATTGTATTTAAGGAAGGTACAGCATACAATAGCAAGTTTCTAAACCCTGACCCTTTGTAATGTTTTTATATCGTCGGCTGGTTTTCTGCGAGAAGTAACAACGCCGAACACCCCTCTATGTCGTTCATCCGATCTCTCAGTTTCTCGCGAAGGTCTTCTAACGATCTCTTCAACTCTCCGAGTTCAGGCAATCCAAGAGGTTGCCCTTTGGCAGCTCGTTTTGCTTTCACCATCTTCTCGAGCATCTCTCCTCGCTTCTCCTCGGCATTCAATCGCTTGAGTAGATCGAGGAGTTGTCGGTTTAGATTTTCGTCGGTCGCGCTTTCGTCACGAGATTTGGCGTCCTTGCCTGTGCCCTCATCCGGAGTCTTCTCCTGATTTAGAATTCGATGGATGATAGATTCCACGTTCGGATGCCCAAACGAGAAGGGTTTGCCGCCAGGGGAAAAGACGATGATCGCAATCTGGACGGCGCACAGGATGGCAAGCTCGTTCGCCTTCTTGAAAAGCCCGGTTCTTCGCTTCGAGAAAGTCACTTGCCTCGTGCAACTATCCGTCACCATCTGGATCTCAATCTTGCGTCGACCCATGATTTTTTTTTCTTTCAGTACAAATCTCCTTTGATTTCTAAATATCAATTGCAGAATACACTTTGAAGTACTCGAGACGTGTTTTTTATATAGCCATCAATTCAAGACAATCTGAGTTCCTAATACGGATTTTAGAATCTCGTTACCGTATTTGGATTAGGGTTTACTGGCAAGGCAAGTTCTTTAATTCTCCTTTTGTGTGACTACAACATGATGCGCCTCCACTAGACTGTCATACTTATTATCTTACAAACAAGCAAAGCTTAGGTTATTCCTATCCGGAGTCTCTTTCATCTCCGATGTCGTGCACTCTTGATTCTGTCACCATATTTTACCTAACTTGAAATTCAATTTAGAGATAATTACATAAACGGTCCCTAAATTTTGCCTCAATATGTAACGTGGTCCCTAAACTTTTAATTTAATCAATATAGTCTCTGAATTTTAACTCAACATGTAATGTGATCCTTAAACTTGTGGAAAAATGTTCAATCTAGTTCTTGAATTATTATATCCATAAATTCAATCTAGTCATTAGTTCATATAGTCCAAGGACTAAATTAAATATGTTCTAAAAGTTCAGGAACTATATTAAACAAATTAAAAATTTACGGATAATATTGCATATTGAGGCAAAATTAACGAACTATTTGTGTCATTTTCACCTTCAATTTATTCGTGAAGGATTAATACATTGATTCAATCCAAGTTTGAGTTATGTAGAATTAAGTACGATGAAAAGAATATTAGCAAGAAAGTAGAACAACTTAGTTTAAAAGTATAGAATTTAGCCGTAATTGCAATATTTAGTGTTATTTTTTTTCAAATTCAAGAAAGTGATATCTTGCTCATATCTGGATTTGGAAAGACACCATCCATAAACGTATGCTGAGGATGAATGCAGCAATTGTCAAGAGTTTTTCTTAGCTTCAAGCATTTCCAATTTTGCCCGACTCTTTCCTTCCTTTCCCACTTACCTAACGAGAGAGAAACTTCGAGCGGAATCAATACCTTATTTGGAGAGCCTATTTTGATATGTGGGTTGGTATTTTGTTATTTTCAGACATTACTGAGAAAACTAGAATTGTCACGTGGCCCGGCCCCAAGTTGAAGAGATAATTATATGTAGGGAAAATTTCAAAAAAAAGGAATCTAAAGTCTTATTATTTTCTCAAATAAGAGTGAAAGTGAACTTTATTTGAATAAGAACTTGAAGAACTTTGGTTGTTTTCAAATAAGGGCTGAAGTGACTTTGGTTGTTTCAAAATAAGGACCCGACCTTGCCGGTTGCCGGCTAGCTAAATTTTTCGATTGGTCAAGGGTATTTTCGTCATTTGGCATTTCCTTTTTTTCTCTTTTCTTTTTCTAGTTCTTCTTCCCCTTTGTCGATGGCTGCCGACCATCGGTGATGCCCACAAAGGGGCGAGGGTCGCCTTCTGGTGAGGGCCATCCACGCTAGCCACGGGTGAGGAATGGCGTCACTTGGGTGTGGCGACCCTCACTCGGGGGCCATTTACAAGGTCGGCCCTCCGGCGAGGGCGACCCTCGCCGAGCCCTCTGTGGGCATCATCGGTGGTCGGCTGGCCACTGGCGAAGAGGAAGAAAAGAACCAAAAAAAGAGGAAAGAAAAAAAGGTGGAAAATGCCAAAAGACAAAAATACCCTTTATCGTCGAAAAGTCATTATTTAAACAAAACATAACCACTTTAGTCTTCATTTGAAACAACATTTACTGGCCCTTATTTGAAAAAGTGATGGCACTTCAAGTCCTATTGAAACAATATTCGCCCGGGCTCTTATTGCACTTCAAGTCCCATTTTGGAATTTTCCCTATGATTTAGACAAAAAGCCACAAAAAATTCAAATTATACCAATTGTGACATATTTATTATGAACTTTTTTTGTAACATCAAAAATTTAAAGGCAATTCTATTTAGGGAAAAATTTCATGGAAAACTTCACAATAAAGAAAATGCTTTTTGGAAAATCATTTTTCTGGAAAATGATTAGTTTTTCTTTGTTTGATGATATGTGCCTAAAATTTTTTTCTAGTGTTTGCATTTCATTTGGAAAATTATTTTAATCTCCATAAAAATTTTGAATTTTTTTGTTTTTTTTTTTTTTGTTTTTCTTCTTTTAACTTCTTCCTCTACCAATCACCAAACCTCGATGACTAGCCACGGCGTAGGCCGATGAGCTCAAGCCTCGCCAACCTTGCTAGCCCAAACCTATGGCCAACCATCACCAAGGCCAACGACTAATGGAGGAAGAAAGAAAAAATAAAAGAAAAAATAAAAAAAAAATATTTAAAAATTCAAGAGCGGTAATTTTCTAGAAAATGTTTTTTCCTCTTAGATTTAGGAATCCACTTTTCCTAATTTTATGTATGAATGTTTTCATTAACTGAAGTGTTTTTGGTTAACTAGTCCTTTTCGGTGAATCAAACGGGTGAAAGTCCAGAAAATTAATTCTCGAAAAACACTTTCACTGAAACAAATGCACCCTAAATTTGTATCCGAATGACATGTTTACCTCAAATTTTAAAACTCTAAACTTATTACCAGTGTGACACATTTACTTTTCATCAACAAATGTTAATGGACACTAGGGATGAGCGATTTTAGGTTTTGTATAGGTTCTATCTAGAACCTACATGTTAGAACAAGTTCTTTATTTTTTGAAACCTAGAATCTACCATGCATATATTAGAACCTAGAGCCTACCCCATTATAGGTTCTAGGGTCGATTCAGTTCTACCATATTCCACCTATATTATTTGTTGAACGATTGTAGTGAATCATCACTTTTAATGATCACCACTTGTTGTTACAATTTACTAACCATAATTTGTATTTAGATACATAAATAATATGAAACATTAACAAAATAAAAGTATCAGTCACAAAATGAAAGTTCAAACCAGTGATTCCGGATTATATACTCATCAATGAACGCCAAAGAATATCGTAAGATCATGCAAAAACATAAACCAATAAAAACATAAAAACTTGTTCCAAGTTCTAAGTTCCACCTACCTAAAACTTAGAACCTACCCATTGAAACAGTTATCTCAATTTTTGGAATCTAAAACCTACCCTACATACATTGGAACCTAAAACCAAACAAGTTCCCATTGGTTTGATTCTTTAGTTCTAAATTCTACCTTAAAACCATGCTCACCCCTAATGAACACAGTTAAAAATCTTATGGGTCACCTCAATGACGAGGAAAGACAGATGGTGCTAACACTAGGCCCACATGGCAAAAATATGCCAAATTTAGTATGTATTTTTCTTTTTTTTTTCTTTTTTTTTCATATTTTCTTTTTAAGATAAAATTTTAAAGAGTGCAAAAATTGTTCATGTAAACAATTCCAATTAATGACCAGAAAGACCACGTTGGCAAATTATCAAAATATTTAGGATTATATTGGTAAAATGAAAATGTTTAGAAACTAAATTGATATTCATACACTGGGCTTAACACTTTTTTTTTTTTTAGGGTAATTTTTACAATTCTTTATTATCTCATTTTCCTCGAGCACGCTTTTTCCTCTTTTTGTCAATGAAAGAGATAGAGAAGTTGTGAGAATCGGAGTAAGCATGAACATCCCGACATTCATAAAAGCTAAACATCCCCTAGAGTTTATTTTTGGCTCAATTTATTTTCACACCCTTTTTGGCTCCTGACACCTCTTTTCACGTTGAATTGACTGTAATCTCTTGCAGTTCCACTCTTGATTAAGATTATTTCTTGCCTTTTTATCTTTTGTCTCAATTTTACTAAAAAACAAAATTCCCCACATTCATCTCAAACAACTTTTTTCACCCCAGTCACTTCTTCTACACGCATTACATTCAACATTTCCTTCGTTTTGTCTTCTTCTGAATTTATTCTCCATTGTATTAACATGAGCAATCACTAATCGTATATCAAATTAAAGAAGTGTTAGTTTCATCTGCAAATTATTTTCTTTTTTTCCTAGATTATCCTCACGTTAATTTTTTACTTCGATTTTTATGGTATGCATTATACACAATTTACGTATTTTCCATTATATAATTTTACAAAAATATAAGTGAAATTTCACCAAGTCTGGAAAGTGTAGGAGGAATGATGTAGAACCAAATAATTAATTTTGAAAACAATCAACCCTGTCAAATGGCACTTTTTATAGATAATTTGACGACTGTCGGTCTTCCTAAATGCACGACCTAGCTTGATATAATAAACTATTATATTCCATAACTATTTATACTAAGATTCCCGGATTCGCTCAATAGATCAGTGAAAATGGCACGTTGGAAACCTGTCATTAATAAATATAATCTGATCAACAATCTAGATTGGAGAAGGGTGTTTTTCAAGGGCATTTTGCCAAGAGTTTTTAAAGAGAATTAGATGGAGATAATGGCTACATGATCCAAATGCAATGCTTGAATATGGAGCTCCATAAATTGGACAAAACTCAGCCAGACGTTAGATAGTTTTTTTTTTTGGTTGATAATAGTGCTTTTATTCATTCATTAAAACGAACTTTACATGGAAAAGATAAGTTGGAATCAGAGCACAAAATATTCCAAAAGGGTTGGGGGGTGTTCGAGCTTCCATGTTGAGGGAAAGATTTTAAGGCGGAATGCTTTTGCAATTCAATCTGCGGCTTGATTGGCTCCTCTCGAGCAGTGGGCTACAGTTACATAGCTAGACGTTAGATAGTTGAGATGGGCAAAAATAGGAGAATTGGAGCGTTGTTGAGAGATTTTTGAGTCCATCTCTTTAAGCTTGTGATACCCTTTTGTGTGGAGTTCCAAACTGGGAGCAAGAGTGACAATTTCATTTATGATCATATGAGAGAAGCCAATGTGCTTACTAAGGAAGGATTTGTCTAGTTGAAAGATAAGATGTGCAGGGACTTTGTAAACACCTGTAGAGGTATGACTAATAGATTGGCAAGAGGAACTATTGTGATGGGGTGTACAATGTGTGATAACAACTACTAGAGTTCTATAGTTACCTAAGTCCAAAGCATTGGATGCGCTTGAGCATACTACATCCCAATTCTTAGATCGAGGATTAGATAAATTGAGCTCCCACACACTTAGGTCGCCTAAGCATTTTCTTTTTCTCTAAGCATCAGAGCATCTCATAAAGAAGTCAATTTAGGAAAATGACACTACATATATTATAACTTTCGTATAGCACTCACTTAAGTGCTATAATTTTTTAATCGATCACTTAAGTATTATAATTTTCGTACAACCTTATCTTTTAATTTCTCTTTTAAGTGCCACAATTTTCTTTAAAAAGCTTCAATCATGATTGCCAGAAGTCCAATGCGACACTCAGGATAAATTTCTTTTATGAAATTGGAATGATCGATTAAAATTATAATGTTCAAGTGATTGGACAGAAAATTATGACACATGATCAAAATTCCGGTGCAAAAGCTGTGACATTTGCGATATCTTCTTTTATCTCAATATGAGTAGCTTCGATAGTTTTGTCATTTCATTGGAGAGAGAGAGAGAGCGGTGGGGGACCTACCTCTGACGGATTGGGATCACCTCAACCGTTCGATCTACATTTTACATGCGGGGCCCACGATCGACCACTGAGGTTTCACTATACATTTTCCCTCCTTCAAGCCTTTCGAGCTTCGCGCCAAGCGCTGCTCCTCCTTGCCCCTCTCTCTCTCTCTCTCTCTCTCTCTCTCTCCCCTTCTCCATCTCCCTGTCGAGTTCGCTCGATCTCGACTGGAACGAGCAATCAACATCGTCCATATAGCCGAAAGGTCATCCCGGGTCCGCCGCAAGAGGGGAGGGGAGCATCGCGATGGAGTCCGAGTCGGGCCCGGCGGACAAGCCGAGCGGCGGGGCGGAGGAGCTCGAGGCCCTGATCTCGACCACCGACGTGGAGCTGCTGAAGAGGGCGTGGCGGAACGAGAAGGCGGCTCCCGAGATCCTCCGCTTCGAGACCCACCTCATCGATCGAGTCGCCGGGCAGCTCCAGTTGATGGTAAACTCGACGTCCGCAGATCTGATTTTTTATTTTTATTTTTTTGCACTAGTCAAGTTAGTTTCGTGGCGTGGGAGTTGAATTCTGGGTAATGGCCTCGTGGGTACGCAGTTCAATCCATGCCCCGCTCGTGTGTAGGTTCAAAATTGCACATTTGATGGTTTCCGACGGTCCGTCCCGACACCCGTGTTTGTCCCGATATCCCTCTCGTCTAGCCGGTCGGTGAATTCATCGAAAGGCGATGAATTTGTCGAAATGCGATCCGACCCTTCACCTTGGGTTGGCTCATGTATTCCCGGTTTTTTGAACTCGAAACAATGAGAACCCGCCCGTGGGTATTCTCCCCGACTTCGATAGAGTCTAATTCGGGCGAGAGGTTGTATTGGGCATATATCTTAAGAATGGACATTGCTTACGATTGAGTGGCTTGCAGCTTAGCTTTCAGTGATGTCGCTCTATCAGCCTGGGATGTGATTTTGCTCTTGCAGTGAGTAAATTTTTTCTTTTGTACTTTGATACTCGAAATCGTCTGTTTTCCTGGAATTAAGAAACAGGAGATTCGCGGGATCTGGATGCTTTTGCTTCTTCTTTGTTGTCGGCGACTCAAGCGTTTGACACATATTGTTTCAGATGTATAAAGTAATTATGTATTTGACAAGGGATCTCCTAGTCTGACTCCTCTTTGAGGCACCACGCATCGATAGGAGCAATCATTTGATAAAATTCATATGAGACAACAGCAGTTCATTGAAGAAGTAAATCACAATTAACTTGGTTCATACCAAGTTTCTTTAGCACTTTCTTTCTTTCTTATCTGTTATATTTTTTTCTCAATATTAGTTTTGATCTCCAGAAATCTTCTACCTTATTCTTGATAAAGTGGACTATTTCCTGGGTGAGCTGCATTCCCTGTGATATGCGGAAGGAATAAGGGCAGTTTGAGAGGGTGAGACACGTTTCTCGTGCACAGGTTGAGGTCCACTGACAATGGTTTTTGCATCACCTTGTACTCCACATTATACAAGCTAATGGGGAAGAACTTGGAAAAATCAAACCCGTAACCTGATTTTGGGATAAAAGAGAGAATGTTCGGTTCAACTGCCTCCACATTAAATTGTTGGCAGCGAAACTCTGGATCCAGTTGATAATGTGATCTGATAAATATTCTCAGAACTTTATAAAGTATACCAGAGAAAAGCCTCCAGGTCCTGGGGGCTTTTAGTGAGTGCATTTGCTTCAAAGCATCTCAAATCTCCTCCACTGGAGGCATAACACAGATGCAGACATTTTCCTTCATGCTGGGAATTACTGTATTTGATGACTCAAATGAAGAGAAATTGTTCAGAAACAGTTGGTCGTTTCTCACTCCCCTCTATCCAGTTGCCCTGTTTGTGTTTGATGAATACAATGCTCTATGTCTCCTTCTAATCATATTGAAAAGGTAAAGGATCGAATGCATGCCTATAATTATCCATAGCTCCCTCAGACCTTCACTGCCAAACTCCAACCTGGTCCAGAGTTCATCTTAATCCTGTGTTATGCCCAATTCTTATCGAGTTATCTTCAGAATGGTCTGCAGTTGAAGCTCCTCCAAGGGAGTTTAACTCTTTAATTTTTCCATTGCGACTCCACATTTTTCCCCTGCTCTTCAACACTTTTTGGAATATATGTGGATTTTGTTAGCTGTGATTATAGGCTTCTAATCTGGTAAATTCTGCAGAGTCTGGTGACTGGACACTTCAAACTACCTCCACGTACCGCTGAAGATGTTTCCTTTTTTTCCAAACATTTGTAGCCATGTATCTAGATCTAGATGAGTTTGAAAGTTACTAATTTCATTCCACATCAAATATTGATTTTTCGATAACTGTCAATAATCTGCTTGTATTGGTTCGTCAATGCAATTTCTACGCATGTCCAGGAAGAAACTGTGGATGACTTTGTAGAAAGTGGGATAGATCCTCTCACGGTGTCTCTCTACCAGATGGACTTGGATAGGACGCAGTTCTTATTGAGATCATACCTCCGGATTCGTCTCCAAAAGGTAGCAACTCCCTCCAACATCATTCTTTTACTTTGAAAAATGCAATCTTCTAAATTTTGGCTATTGGTTTCTATCATGCTAGAAAATAGATGTTTTATCCGACTGTGTGAATTACTAGTGGAATAAACGTATAAGGGAAGGTCCTCTGTATACCTTTCAATCATTTCTACCGGTCCTGTGCTTCTTAGTCAGGATAAATATGACCATATAGACGCATCCTGTTCTACAAAGATGATGCTTTTGTGAACAAAATCCGGTTTCCAAAGTCCTCACGACATTGAGCATTTCTTTGTCAAGCTACTGATTTCTGGTATCCTTTTGCAGATTGAAAAGTTTATGTTCCACATTTTAAAGACAGACGAATTGCATGATCGGCTCTCTAAACAAGAGAAAAACTTCACAAGAAGGTGAAAGAAGTGACATTGTTGTTATGTCATGACTTTAGGGTTATCGCTTCGTTTTCCGAAATTGAAGCCTTCACTTCATGTTTACAGATATTCTGAAGTTATTGGGAAACATCTTGAGGAAAGTGTGTTACTGAATTTGCCTGATAATTACCAGTCTTTACTCAGGCAATCGTCAACTAGCGAAGATGATGACATGGGTAACTTGATCTTCTTTATTGGTCCCTTATCACTTCCTAATTAAATAGTATGAGCTTTTCTACAATGCTTTTAATGCTTTTACTTAACTCTAGATTTCCTCCTCCTGATCTATGTCAGTGCACTTGCCTTTGCATGAACTGAATTTTTATCTTTTCAAATATGCTATCTGTTTACACAGGACTCTCAAAGAACCTTAATTCTGAATTTTCATGCTGGACATACCAAGGAAATTTTCAGGCAATGCCCTGCTTTTGAACACGTTTTCTCACAGCATATTTCCCTACCCTACTTCCAAGTCTACAACCAAAACCTCCATTTCAGTACCTTGCTACCGACTGTTAGCTGTGCCGACACTCAATATGAGAACATTGTGCTTGTAATTCTCCAGTCTTGAGTGGTCTCTTCAGAATCTGCTGGTTCAGCGGTTGGTGCTAGAACTGGCCATGCAGTTGGTAGACTAAAGTTTAGTCATTACAAGTTTCAGTTTTTGCTTATGCTTGATTGCATTGATTTCTAGAACCATTAAAGAGAAGAAAGAGAGAATTAGTCTGACTGCTACAACAAATCTCTGTTAGTGACACGTGTTACTCTTTAATTTTATAATCAACCCTCTAACTTTCAGCTTAGATTTGCTCAGTTTGTGCTTTCTTGAGTGGATACTTGATAGGAGCAGCACTCTTGCCTTTCTTTAACAAATAATCACTCCTGTTTTCAGTCCCCGAGCCACAGATGGACGCTTTTGTCGTATGCAGAGCCAGGGAATATGTTGGACCTTCTGAATTACAAGACAGGCAATCTAGCTTTCCTTCATATCTACGGTTTTACTTTTTGGCTGAATGTCCTTAGCTTGTTTCTTATCTGATGTTGGCAATTGATGGATTTCTTCGTAACTGGCAGCAACAAGTCCTTGGCAACAGATCTGCTCATGGAGATGGAGCCAGGTGAATTGTTCTTCATACCATTCAAGCGCATAAAGAAGCTTCTTGAGAATGGAAAAGTCGATCTAGTCTGAGCCCGCAATTGTTTTGCTCCTACGAGATGACGAGAAAGACAAATGTTCTCTACTTTTGGTCGATGGTTTTTCAAAAATTGCTTACCATCTCCTCTGGCTGTAATCTATTAGGTGTTTAATCCAAAATCCATGCCAAAAAACACATGATTGTCAGAAGCAGCTCTTAGCTAGTCATTTCAGGGTGCCATCTCATTATCTTCTGTATTGATGTGATAATAGTTCAGGGAAGTTCTTGGAAGTCCATTGACGAAAAATGCCTTGGTCTTAGGACAGAAAGCTACACGACACACATTGTTAAGAGAGGCAGTGGCTTGCTGATATGTTAGCTGTGGAAATGAGTACAGGTCTACAGAAAGTTCAATGATGGTTGCAAGGCTGGGAAGAAGAGACCATCGGTATTAGGCATGGACGACCTGATCACGGGCTTGAGAGCAATCTCTTTTGGTGGCTTGGCCCAAGCAAAAGATAACTTTTTCTTTTCCTTCCAGAGTTCGGCTCGACCTTCCATCAAATAGGTTTGCTTGATCATATGATTCATTTGGTGGATGCAAATCTAACATGGGTTACTATGTGGACACCTAGATTTTGGTGGCTCAATTAAGTATTCATTGTATAGAAAATTAAGGATCGGCACCGATCCATAGACAAAATAACATTAGTTCAATTGCATATAGATATTAAGAGTATTGGCATTAGTAGTTTATAGGCCTGTATAGTCTGCATATTAATTGAACCGGTGGTAATTTGGTCTAAATTAACGGTTCTAGACAAATTGGACTAACCCTACGGCGAGAGTTTGCATATTAATTGAACCAGAGGTGGATTGGTTTTTAATGAATGGCTCTGGACAAATTGGACTAAGCTCACGATGAGAAAAAATTCGACCGAGCCCATCACCATCATAAGAGCCAAAATTTTCGACTGGATTTAGAGGATAATTATGTAGTTTATATTATTCAAATCTTTGAATATTATCAAGAGATTTGATTTGATATCATCGCGATCTTGAGAGATAATATGTACTTAAAAGGTATATCTCTTAGAATTTGAAATTGGAAAGTGGACTATAAACGAAAGCCTAATTCGTCCTTATAAAGAGGAGAGAATGGAGGGAAAAAGTGTCGCGGTAGAGTATTCCTCGCGGCCGTGATTCTCTTCGTTGCCGTCCGGCACCATGATCTCGCGATACGATGAGGTTGTTGATATGCCAAGACCTTATCAACGTCATATTGTGAATTAGGTAAGCATCTTGTCCTATTCGATTTTCATATATTTTGTTACTTGAATCGTGAAAATCGCAATATGTTTGAATATCCATGTCCATGAAATTAATTTCGAGTAGCATTCAAATTAAGGATTATTTCCTAATTTCATAACGTTCTATAATAGTCAATTCGATCTCATGTCCGAGATATGATTTGCAATCGTACAGAAAATTGGACAATCCAATCCTCATGTATAGGAATCAATTAGTCGATTTATTGCCAAATTTGAACAGAAGTGGATAATATCTTTTGTGATTGGGTGTTTATCTTTGGTTTTGATTTGATTAATTTTTTTAATGGAACGAAATCAATCCACGTCAAACAAATTAAAAAATAACACCCGATCACATATTATCCATATCCATTCAAGTTTGGAAATAAATCAGCAAATCCAATCCTAGATGAGAGGATTGGATTTGGTCAATTTTTGGTACAATAGGGAATTGTATCTCGGGCATGAGATCGTATTAACAATTATAGCACATTACGAAATTAGGAAATAATTCTTAATTCAAAAGCTATCCGGAAATTTTTGTGGATATGGTAATATTATTCAGAGATTCAAACAAGATTGCAATTTTAACGAATTAGGTAACAAATTATATGTAAATTGAATTAATGAAGAATCTTACCTAATTTGCAATATCGCCCGGATAGCGTTTCCAAATTCGGACGGACAGCAGATCACGAGAATGGCAGAACAACGATTGTCGGGCTTCAGCCTGGCGATCCGCGGGGCTGCTCAGTCGATTGGGAAGCAGCAACGCCATGGACTGTCGTGATCGCAGCTCAGGCCAGCAAGCAGCAGCTCCTCTCGGTTGGGCGGCCGGTGTCGCAGTGGTTGGATTCGTCGAGCAGCAGGGGCGATCGGCTCAGCAACTTGTCGTCGGGATCCTGGCCGTGAAGGACCTCGCTTTTGTTGAACTTGTCTGCAAGTGGATGTTTGACCAAATTGTCAATAATTTCGGTCATGAAGGGAGTTACGGGCTAGATCGAAGTTTAATATTCTTAGGCTACGTTTGGGAATTCAACTTTAGCTATTTGTTCCTTTTTCTTGTCAATTTAAAAAAACACATTAAATGCTTGATTTTGATAAAAACTTTTCAAGGCTAACAGATACTAGAATAAGGTTGCATCCAAATGATCAGATAATTGAAGATAATCTTCTGTTCGAAAGAATTGAAAAATTGATTATCATGTATCGCTCTCAAATATTATTTCATAAAAGTATATATATTTTACACATGAAATTGGATTCAAACATAGGAAATGATTCTTTTCAAACTCCGTTTGTTTTGCGGAAATTTAAATAATTTGAAAAATTCATATAGATTTTTGTTGTTCAAAAAGGAATTGAAAAAACCATTTCATGTGAAAATAGACAAGTGGTTCACTCTTTTAAAAAGAAAAGGAATAACTCACTCACCATGGGCATTTTGGTCAATCTAAGTCGAGAACAATTCGTTGAATTTGACTTCAAAACTAAATACGCGTTGATTTTAATTCTCGTCTACCCTCATAATTAGTAAATCTATCAAATATATATAATCTTCTGACCAATCCAGAGATCATTTCAATTTCATTAATAATAAGATACAGAATATAACACATTGATCAATCAAAGGGAGATTCAACAACTAAAAGAAAGGTTGATTCTTTGGGATCCTTCCTTTCTTCAAACAGAACAGAGCCAGAATTAGACCGATTCTCTAAATGTCTTTCTAGATATTCTTCACTATTATTGGAACTTGAGAAGGAGACGAAGAATCATTAGCTTCCGAAAGAAATTGAAGACTTTCTTGAGAATTCTAAAAGATCCATATAAATGCGTGTATAGACATTTTTAAGAAAGAATAAATATATGGACTCTTCAAGACATTTCTAATCTTATTAGATCCTCAAGAATCTCTAGACAACAAACAGTTGATAAGGAAAAAATGTATCAATTGTTTACCTAATTCGTTCAAGTGTAAAATGATATAAGCAACATACATGTATTCATGTGGTCCAAATAACTCCATTCCCAATTGCTCTCTTTTGCTTGTGTTAAAAATAATTTTAGCCAAAGTGCAATAACTCTTTCATTCCATCGTAATTTCTGGCTTTTAAAACACTTTTGGTACAATCCAAAAATTTGGTAGTAACCAAATACTGCTGGTTTGGGACAAAAGGAAAGAAATGAACAATTCCATTCTATGATGCCAGAAATTTTATTGATTACAAGGTAGTTAAAAGAGCTGCAATTACTCTTTTACAAAGCAAACAATGCTCAGGGTATAATCAACACATACCCATGCATCTATGGGAAAGAATATGTGCTCACTTAGGATCGGACGTGCACTTGGTATCATCTATATTGGTGAAAATCTTCTCAGCAATAAAACTTCCTTCCATGCCTACAATTCAAGCACAAGGGTCAGTTGCACAGAAATGCATCAGCTGGAGTTGGGGAAGATGCAATCTAGTACCCATGAAACTACTCAAGTTCTTTAATAATATAACGTCACTGAGGAGAACACGCATCACGACTTCCAACCAAAATTTACCAGACTTTAGATGTGTACAAGAATTTCGTCATACTGAATCTTATTGAATTACCTGAAAGGGAAACATTAAAGAATGAGGATTTCGCTAAAGCTAATACAACCTAGTGTGGTGATAGATAGCATAGTGGCATTTGCTTAAAGTATTGAGAATTTGTCCTTCAATATGAGTGAGTAAAAGCACCTACAAGATAATGAGCCACAAAAAAAAAAAAAAAAATCACAGCTTGCTTTTTCAAGATATGCTTCTTAGCTCTGTGAGTTACATATGAAGAAACTGACAGCTCGTGTGCCGGAAATGAACAGATTATTAAGATGATTCCTCTCCTAGTTTTTTTGGCTCATTTGGAGAGAGAGGATTAGGAACAAAAAGGCAATTCCAGGAGTTTAATCCTCCATCTTGGGTTTTTTTTTTGGGATAATTAGTCGTACACTCTTCACTTAGGTACGGCAAAAAAGTTCAAATTCATACCTTTAATTTTGTTGAAAATGTTAGAAACAGTCTTTTCTGCATAATTGTGTGTATGGTGGCTTCTACTTGAAGCCTTTTAGGGAGGTACCCCCTTGGTACTTTCTTAATATAATCTTATCTATCATATAAAATAAAAAAGAAACGTTGACAGTTTTGAAGCAAGCATATCTCATCATCATTGGATATGCACTGTAATAATACTATGAGAAATGCAATCTTGATTTAACACAAAAGTAGTGATGGCACCAGACGTTGATGATAATAGAATGAGCTAAATCAATTAATCCAAAAACAGCAGCTCCTGCATAGATTGAAACAAAAGAAAATGTACCTCAAAAGACCTATGAATCTTCTTTGGCTTTTCCACGTAGAGAGCCAAAGCTTTTGAGTGGCCATATCTGCTGACAGAAACACTTCAAATGAGTAGTGCATAAGGCAGGATCAAGTAGAGATCTATGCGTTTTCCTCACATGTTTTAATTGCGCAAAAGAAAAGCAATGAGAAGAGGAGGCCTCTGGACCCAAATGACATATTCATGCAAGGAAGCAAAAACTGTAGATATCTTTAAGAGAATGAGCATTCCAGAAAACATTTGTTTGTTTATAAAAAATTGGAGAAAACTGAATGCCTTCTTTTCACTACATGGTCCAGAAGGAATCTGGGGAACACGGCATGCTAATGATTAAAACAACACCCTGCTTCCACATAAGTGTACATCCTCATGCACAGACCCAGTCCAAATTCAAATGTCTTCTGGCTCCCTTGACGTCATGGCTTATAATATCAACATCATTTCAGAAGGTACAACATGATCTTTTCCATACTTCTAAGAGCTAACTATCATTATGTGCCATATATAAGGAAACATGTCAGGGGCAGTGAACTTGCAAGTGTATTCAAGAAAATGCAAAATTGTTGGGGAAGGAAGCAAAAACACACTCTAGTTTGATTCTTTGCCAGGCATACGATCCCAGGGATTTGCTACACTAACACTGCTCTAACTGAACTTGTAAACTGATCCCATAATTTATGTTGTACTAAAGGAATTCTATAGTGTTGTCCCTTGTCCCCTTAAGGATGACACGTCAATCTCAAAGTCTAGTGCACAAAATCTGCTTGCAGGTGCAGCTACTCATCTAGCAGGGTACCTTGATTTTGGTCCTGATGGAATTTGAGGCTGGCCCAACAGATTACTGACAACGGAATACCATCATTAAGCACCCTTCTTTTTCCTAACTAATCAATTATCATAGTTTTGTTCAAGCAGGGAACAACTGCACAAATTTCTCATACAGAGCAAACACAAGTTCACAGATGTTCTCCACTCATAATCAACTAACCAAATATCACTCTAAAAAGAAATCTCAAGATTTACTCTCCAAAAATATTTGCAAGATATAATAGAAATAGTTCAAGAGGCATCAATACAGGACTAGCTTCAAGGCCTTAACATAGTAGTTAAACAGAATTGGAGAAAAGGGAAAGGAATATGCCGAAACGGGCCAACAAATAAGCATACTCACCCTCCAGAATAATTTGCCTTCCACAAGACCATAGGGCACAGCCCCAAAAGTTCGTGAATCTCTAGAATTATATATGTTATCTCCTTGTATCCATACGTTTCCCCGAGGAACCTACACAGACATGGGGACTTCAGATGACATTTCACTTCTTATAACAAAATACACAGGCAAAAATGCAGACAAAGTGGAGTAGTAACAATGAACTTTTTGAGATATTACAGGGAGCACAGTAAAAATAAAAAAATAAAAATGAACCAGACATAATCTTCATAACTCTGACAAGGAAACCTAAGACATCAATTTTAACAGCATCTACCAGAAAATCAACATAATAAAGGAAAACTTGACACACTTTTCCAAAAGGAAGTGAAATAGGAGAGCAACTGCAAATAATGTCAACTTGTTCCATAGTACCTCGCAACCTCTCATTAAAACAACAAAAGAAACGATGGTTCACGACAAACAAAATTCATCAAGAAGCATCATCAACCAGCACATAACATTCAGAACTGAGCAAACATCGCTAACTAGTTCCAATGAATTGCCAGAATCCAATCCAAAGCAGAGAACTCAAAACAAACAACATCAAGAAGGCTGGTCACAAGTACCACACAAGTTTTTGATGCATCACTGTTCTTGGGATCCACGAGGTAAGTAATAGTATCGCCTTCCATGCCCATGATGCGCTTGATCACAACCTTCCTTGGATCCTCTGTAGAGCGCAAGAGCACCATGTCACCTTGACCCACGTTGCCAAGCCAGGTCGAGACCCGCTCCACAAGGACCAAGTCACCAGTCAAGTTCAGGGTCGGAAGCATGCTTGGGCCGTAGGGCTGCGACACATCAAATAATCAACACCCATTAACTTTCCAATTTTGTGTTTCTGATACAAAAATAAAAATGGAAAAGGGATTGCATTTATTGCAAGGTGTGTGATGATAATTCAATTTTTACCGTGATGGGAGTGCAGACGTAGGCATTGGTAGCGTGGAGGAGGCAAAGGAACTTGGCTACGGAGAGTGACTTTTGGAATCCTTCTACGACCAGATTGGTCCATAGCTTTAGACTAGCCACTACCATTGACGAGACTATGTTGCTGGCTTAGTCTCTCTGGAAGATCATCTGCTATATCCAACTCACCACAAGTGACTGTATTACACAAGTGGCCACCTGCAACCAATTATACTCTGCAAAGTCCTGTAGCACAGCAAAGGCCCCACTTGAATACCTTTTGTATGAATCATATATATTGCATATAAAACATATTTTTCTTTATGGAAACCTACAACAATTACTAGTAAACTCATCACAATACCCACTTCAAGGACACAATAAGTAAAACCATGCACCATATTGTAAAAAAAATGAACATGTTCAAAGTCAGTTTCAAGCAGCGTTAAATCTCTTCTGTGTGACATTCTTTCTTGATCCTTGCAAATGCACATTCATTTCTTTGTCTTTCTCCTTCTTCTACAATAGACATGATCTCCCACTCTACCTGATTCCCAAATGGACTTGGATGAAGGAAGTCACTCATTACACTATAAGCACTTCCGTTTTCTGAATCTCCTGGTGATAACTCAATAAACAGTGAAAAAACACGGCTTTTTAACCCTCAAAGTTTGATGAGCTAGATGAATGATTCCCCATCCTACCATTTGATTGTTGCACTTATCTCAACACCTCCATCTCCTTTTCTTTTTCACCTTTGCATTACCCAGAAGTCTGCCCAAACAATAGAAGGTTATACTTTAAAAAAGGTTTGCTTCAGCAAATCATGTAATTGGTCAACTTGAGAGGTCAAAAAATGCTGTTTAGCTAATTTCAGACTTAAAACAGCACTAGAGGTTGTGGTTCGGGCTGTTCCAGCCCAAGAATAGCACTAAGGGGTGTTGTTCAGGTTGAGACAGCACAGGAACAGCATTAGGCTTTTTATGCTGTTTTAGCACCTGAGCAGCACCTGCAGGTGCTTTTAACCGCTGTTACAGCAATGACGGGTACTGAAACAACCTAAACAATGGCTGCAGTACTATTACGGTTGCTAAAGGTCCTCTAAGCATTGGTTCTGCATGTAAACAGGCAATTTTTAATGCTATCAACATTGAACCGTTAAAAACCCATAAATTAACAGATGGAGATATCAGCCAAAAAAATAAAAGTAGACCAACTCCAATCAATATGATGAAGTCAAAAAATCAACACATCAATCAACAAAGGGACCACAATCATACATTTGATGCCCACACAGAGTACACAGCCAAGGGACATAGCTAGCTACAACTTAACACCAATCGATTTAAAGCTTGGCAAGTTCCCCCCAATCTTACAATCCAAGTCCAAAATTGCAAACCGTGAGTCTGGAATCCCTCAAGTTCACATGTCAGTACGAGTTTCAACTTTCAAGCAAAGTAAAGATAGAACAGAGGTGGCCTTGCTTGCAACTGCAACGTTTTTCGATCAATGTTTTCCAAACGTATCCCTGTTGGTACACAACTCAACAGCTCAGCAGCATACCCATAATCGTCCAGAGAGAGAATCAGCTCACTTTGCGCACCAAAAAGGAAAAACAAGGAGCCACGGCGGAAGCGGCGGCGGCGAGCCTCAAGCGACGGAGCAGAGTCCCGGCGTCGGCGGGCCGGGGGAGCGAGCCTCTCCCTCTGGAGCTGGAATTGAAGGCGTGCGTTTGAGTTCTTGTGATGAAAGGGAGAATACAATGGGGTGACTGGTTCCAGGTGGATGGTTCCAAGAATTGTTTTTGTCCAAACTTATTTTACTTTTGCTCCTTTTTAAATTTTATTTTTTACAGTGAAAGAATATAAGTAACAAAATAGTTCAAAATAAAATATGAACGGCAGAAATATTATTATCAATCAAAAGCAATAATTCATAAGGTGGACAAATAATCATGTGTAATTATAGATGATAAAAAGTTCAAAATACGTAACATAAAGTACAAATTATGAAATTTTATTTTTCATGCATCCATAAACATATTACTCTAAATTCTAACTGCCTGAAAATAAAACAAACAACATAATTAAACACTTAATGATAGTTTAAATTAAATTATAATTAGAAGACTAAAATAATTAATAGAAAATTTCACCACATATATTCAAGGCAATGGCGAATCACAAGTGAGGGCGAGCCGCAAATGAGTGAGAGAGAAGTGTTTGAGTGAGGTAGATAAAGAGAGAGATAGAGAAAAAGATGCCAGGAGAAAAATTAATGTTTTTAGGCTTTATTAAACTAGTTTTAAAACCAGTCCGGTTCCCACGTGGTTCTTCAATTAGAATCGAGAACCGAACCCACTCCCACCAATTCCAAAAGGCAATCTGATTGAGCTCCCAAGATAAAATTGGTTCGGTTGCATAGCCCCAAATAAAATAAGGATAATAGCACAAATAGTTTTTGAATTTTGTTTTAATGTGTAATATTGTCCCTATACATTTTATTTGTTTGATATGGTTCGTGAACTTTAGCCGAATGAGTAATGTCATTTTTGAATTTTTAATTTATTCAATGCAATATCTAAACTTTTGATAAATGCTCAATTTATCCCATGAACTATATGAAAATATCAAATGTGATCTTTCCATTAATTTAAGTTCATAGACAATTTTGAACATTTTTCCATAATCCATGGTTAAATTGAACATGTACCAATAGTTTAAGAATCATATTGAATAAATTAAAATTTTAATGATGATATTGCACATTGAGCTAATATTCAAGAACCACATTAAAAATATTAAAAGTTTATGGACAACACTGCACAATAAGCCAAAGTTCAAGGAGTTTTTGTACCATATTTGCAATAGAATAGATGAATACGCTTTCTTTATATTTACTATAAATATAATTATATTTAATTTTATATATAACTATATATTTAGTCTATTTCAATAGACTTATAATTTACTTTTAGCATGTGCTATTTCATACTTAAGTTGTTTGGAAAAAAGCAAGTGAGTAATTAATTATCAAGTAACTGCACAACATTTTGCTCAGATTGCTTTATCATTTCCTTCCGGAATAATTTCAAAGTTATAGATAGATTTTTGTAAAAAGTAAAAATTTGTTTAAAGAGTTATACAAATCATTATGTTAAGTTTTCTTCTTCTTTTCCCTTCCATTTTTTTTCAACTTTTAGTTATTTTTCTTTCAAAAGTGGAGGAACCAAAAAAAAAAGATTCAACTAATAGTTGTTGTACATTGGGTTTGTTAGTTTTGGGGAGAAAACTGTTCGAAACGTTTAAAGTTATTGCATTTTTGTCAATTTGATTATAAATATTTTAATTTGTCAATTGAGTCATAAATCTTTTGACAATTACTAATTAAGTCAATCCGGCCAATCATTGACGTAGACACCAGTCATCCTACGTGACATAATTGATACTAACGTAGATAATTTTTATAACTATTTTTTATTACCTTTTTTTTTCTTTTCTTTCTTTTCATTTTTTTTTCTTCCAAGGCCGGCCAACCCCATCGGCCAACCCTTGCCAACCACTAGGCAAGGGCCGTAAAGCCCTCACCAGTCGTAAGCAAGGGTCGCAGCCCTCGCCCAAACCTCGTGAGCCCTTGTCTACCATGAGCGACAGCTAGGCAAGGGTTGCCAATCATTGGTTGTGGTCAACAAGGGTCGGCTAGCTCTTGCTTGTGGTCAATGAGAGTCAACTGTGAACCTCATTAGACTTGGTAGGGGAAAAAGAAGAAGAAGAAACCCACCCCGCGGTGGATGCGTTGGTTCGCACCCTACCCCTTCATCCAGGAGGGGAGGGGTTCAAACTTTGTGCTCCCATTGCACGACTAAAGTGGAGTGCCATGGGAGATGGGCTGTCTGCTTTAGTCTTTCCTCCTTTAGTTTCTGGCCGCCGCCATTTCTGGTTTGTACGATGATTCCAAGGCATAAAAAAAAAAAATCAATTTTTAAATTATAAAAAAATGTCCACATTAGCATTAGTCGAAATCACATAAATGATATGAGCGATCTTCGATTAAAATTGGACCGATTGACTCAATTGGCAAATTATCAAAAGATTTGAGACATAATTGGCAAAATTAAAGGATTTATGACTAAAATAATAAATTTGTAAAATGTTTAGGATATGATTGACAACACTACAAAAGGTTTAGAACTTTTACACAATTTTCTCAAGCTTTGCTAGACATAATGAACAATACACGCAAATCTATAGACAATGAACAAAAGAGAAACAAATTAAGCAAGAGTAATGAGACGAATGATATTTGATTAAGCTACCTCTCGAGATTGCCTTATGGCTAACAAAACACCAAAATCACATCAAGAAATCCAATTTGTGATTCTCTTAATTATCATATAGAGTGAATGGAACAACACAATTTGTAAAATCTTCTAAAATCGAACGTAAAACACAAAATTAACTATGTAGGTGGTAAATATGCAAAACTTTGTGCTTGTTCCTATTTCTAATGATAATGTGCTTAATAAATCACTTATCATTAGCTATAAGATCCTCTCATCATAACTCACCTAGCTCCCAACATTATTAGTGTACAGGTTCAATTACAACGTACCTCTATTTACGTGAGAATGTGATCTTAGCTCCGTCGATTCACTTTTTTGTTGTCAAATCTAGCCAAATCAAGTTATGACAAATCCATCGAACTTATTTAGGTTCCAGTCAATTTTTGTCAGAAATGATTAAGATATTTTCCGTATCTGACTTGATTCTCCGTATTTCTAATTTCATTATTGTGTTGGAATATAATATGCGGAAACGACAGGATCTTGCAACTTATGTTCCAACAATTGATATAAGAGCTTGGGATTAGATTTCTTGATTGTGATTTGGAGCTTTTGCTTGTATGATTATGATCTGAAAATTATGTTATTACAATTATGTCTGAGAGGAAATCTGAAATTGAGAAATTTAACAGGAGGAACAACTTTGGGTTATGGAGCATCAAGATGCGGGCATTATTGACAACCCAAGGTTTGGCTAAGGCACTAGATGGTGAAGATGAGTTGCCAATTATAATGAAAGCCTTTGAGAGGGTAGAGTTAATGGAAAGAGTAAAGAGCACAATCATGTTAAATTTGTCGGATGAGGTTTTAATAGAAGTTGCTGAGGAGAAGGATATCGTAGCATCATGGGCATAACTTTAAGCACTCTATATGAAGAAATGTTTGAACAACCGCCTATACATGTTAAAGAGGATGTTTCAATATTATATACTGAAGGTATGTCTATCAGAACCCACCTAGATGAATTTAATAAACTCATGATGGATCTGAAGAATGTCGGTAAGATACATGATGATAAAGAACATGGCATGGTGTTGTTAGCCTCTTTACTAGAGTTATGGGAGCACTTTATTGATTCACTTTACAGGGGCGTACTACAATTACCTCAAAAGAGGTAAAGTCCGTCTTATTCTCTAACGAGTGGTAGAGAAAGTTGCGAGACAATGGTCTGGCGCAAGAAGTAGCGCAAGCACTGACGATTTGGGGTAAAGAACAACATCGGGGGCCTAGTAGCAGCAAAGGTAAAAACAAATCGATATCACGTCATAAAAAGTCCAAGGGACGCGTGAAGTGCTTTGAGTGTCATGAGGAGGGGCACATTTGGAGAGATTGTCCAAAGCAGAAAGAATAAACGTGATAGGCAGAATGTCACAAGCAGTGTGGCGAACGTTGCTGAGGGGAGCATTAGTGATGCATAAATTGTTTTATGTATGACTACTACTTCGTCATGAGACAAATGAGTGCTAGATTCAGGGTGTTCTTATCATATGACGCCTCATAAGAATTGATTTACTACTTACCAGACTGCAGATGATGGTAAGGTTTTTTCTGGGATTAACGCAGTCTATAAAGCTGTGGGGATGGGGACAATTCGGATTTGGATGCACGATAGGGTGGTGCGCACATTAACAAATGTGAGGCATGTACCGGAGCTCAAGAAGAATCTTATTTCTCTAGAGACACTCAATGACATCGGGTGTAGGTACACTGTTGAAGGTGGAGTACTAAAGATCTCTTAAGGTGCCATGAAAGTGATGAAGGGGAAAAAAGTGAATACTCTCTATCATCTACTAGGAGAGACCGTGACCGAAAGCATTGCACTTTCATCGAGTGAGTCAGACTCTAACTTAACTCAATTATGGCATATGCGTTTAGGGCACATGAGTGAGGCAGGTATGATGATGCTAAGTGAAAGGGGGTTGTTGAAGGGTCAAAAGACAGGGAAGTTAGACTTATGTGAGCACTACATTTTTGGGAAGCAACACCGAATTAAGTTTATTACAGTTGTTTATTTGACCCAGCGACTAGTTGAATATATTCATTTAGACGTTTGAGGCCCATCTTTGGTTCCTTTGAAAATAGGTGCCCAATATATGCTGACATTTATTAACGATTGTTCGAGGAAGGTATGGGTATACATCCTGAAGCACAAATATGATGTGTTTGATCGATTCAAGAAATTTAAGGCATTAATTGAGAAGTAATCAGATAAACAAATCAAATGCTTGAGAATCGATAATGGCATGGAATTATGTGGTAAAAACTTTACCAAGTTCTACGAGAAAGAAGGCATTGTAAGACACCGTACAGTACCCGGGACACCACAACAGAATGGCGTGGCAGAACGGAAGAACATAATTTTGCTTGAGCAAGCTCGATGCATGCTTTTGCATGCAGAATTTGGCAAGGAATTTTGGGCCGAAATAGTGAACATGGCATGTTACCTAGTTAATCGATCTCCATCATCTGCTATCGAGTGGAAGACTCCTGAGGAAGTATAGTCGGGGAAGCCTGTTGATTACTCTGGATTAAGTATATGTGGATGTCCAGCGTATGCTCATGTGAGTGAGTACATCTTTAGCGAAGCACTTTAAACTTTCAGATAAATTATCACCACAAACTAAGGAGGAGGAGGAACATATGTCTCGTGTTCCTTATTCTAGTGCCATAAGTAGTATTATGTATGCTATGGTGTGCACTAGGCCTGATATTTCACAAGTTGTGAGTATGGTTAGTCGCTATATGAAGCATCCTGGTAAAGCTCATTGGGAAGTTATGAAGTGGATCTTTAGATATTTAAAGAGGACAACAGACGTGGGTATAGTGTACCGGAGGGACAGCAATGGCAGTGAGACTACTAGTTTTGTGGATTCGGATCATGCTAGTAACTTGGATGATCGCAAGTCTTTAGCAGAGTACGTGTTTACGCTAGCGTTGGTTGCAGTTAATTGGAAAGCGTCATTATAAGATTACATTGTCTTGTCTTCGACTGAGACAGAGTACATGACACTAACCTTTGTAGCGAAGGAGGCGATATAGTTACAAAATTTGCTCTTGGGCTTTGGGTTAGAACAGAAAAGTGTGGATATACACTGTGATAACCAATGTGCGATATATTTGGCGTATAATCCAGTATATCACGAGCGAATGAAGTAGATCAACATCAGGTACCACTTCATCTGAGATGTCTTAGCTAAGGGTAATGTTATTGTCAAAAAAATTGTTACAGCAGATAACTCGACATACATGATGATTAAATCTGTTCCTTTGGCGAAACTCGAGCTCTACTTGAGCTCTATTGGCGTCTGTAGAGAGTAAGCGCCCGTCGGAGCGTTGGGAGAGCAGCATGGATGATAAGTACTATAACTTAGCTTCAAACGTCAAGCCAAGGTGGAGAATTATGAGCACTATGACTTGGCTTCAAACGTCGAGTCAAGGTGGAGAATTGTTAAATTAATGTCTTAAGTTTGAATTTGGATAACAATTGTTAAATTGAATTTGTTGAGAAAGATTTTCTAAACGGTTTAATAATCGGATGAAGAAGCAATTCCTTCAGGACTTTCTTTCAAACGTGCAAAAGAAGAAAGGAAGATATGTTTCGTCACTAGAAGACAAAAAGAAAGGAACACACTTTTTTCTTTATCTATTTATCTTTAAGGGGGATAAAAAAAAAAAAAAAAAAGGAAGGAAGAAAAAGGAAGGTCTTCTTCCCCTGTAGCATGCAAATCTTCTTTTAAAGAAGGAAAGAGACATGGGGCCCAAAATCGAAGTCTTGACTTTGGGCGCACAATGTAAAAGCTAAAAGGAACGTGAAACCCCTCTGCACGTCCACACCGCTTGAGAAAGGAGCCGCAAGCTTTTGAAGCCACGCGAAGCCTTGGAAAGGAACATGAAGACTTATGTACGTGGACCAAAGACAAACATTGGAGTTCCTGATTTTGGCATACGTAGAGTGTTTTTGTTTTGAGCTTGAACGCATGGTAATTTTGTGTAATGAGTTTATGTCCAAGTGAGTTGTTTATTTATAAACACTTTGGGTTTGTAATTAAATCTAGAACACTTGAACGTATGAGTAATTGTAAATTTTAATTCTTCGATTATAATGGATTATTTGATGTTGGCTCTCCTATGGACGTAGGTACAGATACTCAGACAGAATCACGTAAATTTCTGGTGGCCTAAATATTTCTCATTTATTTCTCTAGTGATTTTGCTTGACGTAAATTGCAAGATCCTATCGTTTCCGCATATTATATTCCAACATATTGTACAATTGATCTAATTGACGGTAATGGATAATGTACATTTTATACTATGCCTACATATACCTCATGTTGGGAGAAATTATATAATTTTCTTCTCTTCTGCATATATTTTATCTATTCTAATTAGGTTCATCTCTTCTGAAAAATAAAAATAAAAATTAGGTTCATCTCCAATTCAGCTCTCCATTAGGCAAGTTCAAATCCAAGCTACTTGTGAGAAATCTCTATCTTAACCATCACTATAATTATATTTCATTTCATATATAACTAACGGTTTGTCTGTTACGCAAAAAATGAGTATTTTGAATAATATTTTCCTAAAAATGATTATTTCTATCGTTTACAAAGATGAACTAAAAAAATTTCATCGTTTACAAAAATGTTTAGGCATAAAGTATTATCGATAATGAAAATATCTTTCATTAACTAAACATTTCAAGCGATACAAGTGATTGTTTTTATGAAATTATTTTTCAAATCATACATTTTCCTTGAAACAAACGGAGTCTTGATACTAAGTTTATTTCTATAGGCTTATAATTTACTTTTAGCAAATGTTATTTCATACTTAAGTTGCTTAGGAAAAACAAGCGATTAATTAATTAGCAAGTAACTGTACAATGTTTTGCTAAGATTGATTTATTATTTTCTTCCAAATTAATTTCAAATTATAGATAGATTTTTGTAAAAAGGACTTGCAAATTGGTTTAAAAAGTTATAAAAATTATTATCTTAAGTTTGTTTTTCTTCCTAATTATTTTTTCAACTTTTAGTTAGAGTTGTGTAAATTGTCAACGAGACTTGAGAAGTATTTCTAGTAAATTGATGATGTTAATCATCAGGGCAAAAACATGTTTTTAAAGTGATTGAAATTACAAAAGAAATTGCAACTATAATTAACAGTCTAGTTATCTAATGATTTTTTTTTAATTAATATTGTAACCTAGCTTGTTACGTTTACCACCTAGGTCTTCCTTCCAAAAATTGAGTACCAACCCTAACAAGGTAAGTTACAAATTCTAAGTCTGGAGCTTCTCCATTGTGGAACCGATCTAGTCAGGTCTCATGCTCCATGCCCATCCGTATTTCACATGCTTATCTTAGTTAGCTATATTAGGATATTTACTTGATTCTTCATATCTTTTAGGATTATGCATATGTCTTGATTGATTATGTATACCCCTGATTGATTATATTCGATATTATGTTTATCCTATCACTTTAAAAAGTAATACAATAAAGCCTATAAATCGCCTCATGTTTTATTTATCAATAAATCGAATAATACAAAAATTCCATATTTCACTCTTTCCCATATTATTTCTCGAACTTCTAAAAATAAGACCTAACATACAAATCCTTCCAAACAACAAACCGAAAACGTAGCAACCTAGAAAGGCACGAAAGAATATCGAAATTCTGAAAACGTGCCACTGAAAGAAAACTAAGTTCTACTTGTTTCTCAGAAAATAAACAATTTGAAATTTATTTTTCTAAAAATGATCATTTATATCACTTAAAATAATTAGTCAATTAAAAATATTTTTATTATTGATAACAATTTACGTCTAAATATTTTTGTGGATAATGAAAATATATTTTGTTCATTCATTTTTGTAAAATGATACAACCAATCGTTTTTAGGAAAATATTTTTCAATTATTTTTTGTGAAACAAATGAAGTCTAAGCTGTGCTCATAATGCAAACATCGAGGTTGGGCAGCCCAATCTCCCCTCAAAATCGACAATTGAGGTACATTGGGGTCTTTGTGTCTCGACACAATGAACAATGCACAAAAAATTGCAGACAATGAACAAAATGAACGACCTTTGATTAAATTACCTCCTAAGATTACCTTATCGCTAACAAAACACTAGGGCTACTTGGTCATCTAGATTTTTTAAGTAAGATAGGATTGGATAAGATACAATAGGAAATCTAGGAGATTTTGCTATATCTCATCCCTCGTTTGTTGAGTAAACCAATAAAGTCGAATATAGTGACATCATATCATAGATCTTGTTTAGTATAAACAACATATCAATATAAATGAAGCAAAAATTTTACAACAGAAATGATAGAAATTTCTCACGACATTCTTGCCTACTTTATTTTTATTTGCTTTATATTTTATTTCTTTCTTCCTCTTTCATCATTCTCTAATAAAATTTTATTGAATAGAAAACTGTATGAATATACCTAAAATATGCAATAATATATGTATATATTGAATTTATAAAATAAGACAAAATTAAATTCAAATATATAAATACAAAAGGATTAAATTGAAAAAAAATGAATTTCTATTTTTTGTTATTATAAATTTCTTATATTAGAATTCAAATATTATATTTTGAAATATAATTTTAAATTTGTTAATTTAAGAAGCTTTTTTTTTGGTCGGTAATTTAAGAAGTTTGTTATTTGAGAAAGATTATTTTCTTATTATGGATATTAAAAATATTATCCACTTTTATCTCACCTCTCTCACGGAGTAATTTTATCCGGCCCATATCTCATTTATATCTGACTTTATCCTATCTTAAATAGGTAACAAATGCATGATGGGATAAATCTTATCCAATCATGAATTTTATCTCGATCACCAAATCACCTAGAATCATATTACGCGAATCTCTCAATCATCATATAGCATAAATGGAAGGACACAAATTCATAAAATCTTCCAAAACCGAACTTAAAACACAAAACGTAACTATTTGGGTGGTAAATATAAGAAAATTTGTGCTTGTTCCAATTTCAAGTGATAGTAAACTAATATATATATGTAATAAGATCCTCTCATCACAACTCACCTAGCTCTCGACAGAGGACGTGACAATGTGATCTTATCTCCATTTATTCACTTTTTTGGCAGCAAAATCAAACGACAAATTCATTGAACTCATTAAGATCCCCATTCCTTTCCGTAAGAGATAAGTAGGATATCTACCATAAATGACTCAATTCTCCGTATTTTTCTCGTTATATTATTGTGCAATGCATCTCGATTGATGGTGATGGATAATGTTATGTACCCATCCTTTAAAGCCTATAAATACCCCCATTTTATAAGAATTTATACAGTGCCCTTCTCTTCTAATTAGGTTAATCTCCAATTCGGCTCTCCATTGGTCAAAAGTTCGATCTCTCCAAGCTACTTTCGTATGAGAAGAACTCAAGAAATGCCTCAATTCACCGCAATCACCTTCATCTTCCTCGCTCTTTGCACGGCAACAATGGCAAAGCCTGCTAAATTTAAGCTTGATCATCCATCATCATCATCATCATCATCATCTCCTCCGTCTTCCTCTTCTTCAAGTACTAAGAACTACACTTACGTTTGTGACGCCTCGCGCTACGCAAACCTCGGCCTCAACATGTCGGCTTTCTCGTTCTGCGACGCCTCGCTGTCCTACGAGGAGCGAGCCAAGGATCTGGTGAGGCGGATGGCCCTCCATGAGAAGGTCCGGCAGCTCGGCGACAGCGCCTACGGCGTCCCGAGGCTAGGGCTTCCCAAGTACGAGTGGTGGTCGGAGGCGCTCCACGGCGTCTCCAACGTGGGCCACGGGACCTTCTTCGACCACGTCGTCCCCGGCGCGACGAGCTTCCCCACCGTCATCCTCACGGCGGCCGCGTTCAACGAGTCTCTTTGGAAAAGCATCGGTCAGGTGAGCGGAAAGTTCCCCCGGCACAATTACCATACATATGCGCATGAATCTAGACAGATGTACTCAAAATTCAATCAACCATCGACCTCGGGAGGCTAAAAAAAGAACATCATCTGCGCCTGTAACGTTAAAACACAGGCTGTCTCGACGGAAGCGAGAGCGATGTACAACCTCGGGCGGGCCGGACTGACGTTCTGGAGCCCGAACATCAACGTCGTGCGAGACCCCCGGTGGGGGCGAGCGCTGGAGACCCCCGGGGAGGACCCGTTCGCGGTCGGGAGGTACGCCGTCAACTACGTCCGGGGCCTGCAAGACGTCGAGGGAGCCGACGGCCACCACCGCACGGCCGACCCGAACCAGAGGCCCCTCAAGGTCTCCTCGTGCTGCAAGCACTACGCCGCGTACGACCTCGACGACTGGCTGGGGGTCGACCGCTTCCATTTCGACGCGAGGGTAAACCTCCCTTCCCTCTTCCGGATTGACACGGGCAAGGCCCGAAGATCTCACGCTCCGTGGCTTGCTTGCTTGCTTCCTTGCTTGCTTCAGGTGCGCGAGCAAGACATGGAGGAGACGTTCCTCCGGCCGTTCGAGATGTGCGTGAAGGACGGCGACGTTAGCAGCGTCATGTGCTCGTACAACCGGGTCGACGGGATCCCGACGTGCGCCGATCCGAACCTCTTGAAGGACACGATCAGAGGGGAGTGGGATCTTCACGGGTATGTAATAATATAGATCGAAATTTTAGAAAACAGCCTCGACCCTTTTCCTAATTTTTCATTATGTTCGTCGAAAGATTTATTTACTAATTATTTTATTTTATTTTTTTCATAAAAATAATTCAGGTATATAGTCTCCGATTGCGACTCCATTGAAGTCATGGTGGATGACCACAAGTTCCTCGGCGACACGAACGAGGACGCCGTGGCAAGGACGCTTAAAGCAGGCTAGTTTTTGGCTAAACCCCTTATTTATTTATTTATTTTTTAATTTATCGATTCATTTAATTATTTCCATTATTATGGTGGTGTATGTGCATTTTTTTTGTAAATTTTTTTTTACTACAATAGATTTAAACTTGGATTGTGAAGTTTTACTGCACGAAATAGTTTTGGCTAAACTCCTTTTTTTTTTTTTCCCAATTTATCGATTTATTTGATTATTTGTTTCGATAATTTGTTTAATTTATTATAATGGTGTACGTGCATTTTTATTTTCATTTTTACTATAATATGTTTGTTTGGACTTGGATTGTGGAGTTCACTACCTAATAGTTTTGGCTATTTTTTTTTTTCCAATTTATCGATTCACTTGATTATCTGTTTAATTTATTATGGAAAAAATGTGCATTTTCCCCTTTTTTTGTGTGTTGCTATAACAGGTTTGGACTTGGACTGTGGAGTTTACTACACGAATTTCACGGCCGGCGCGGTGGCGGCAGGGAAGGTGAGGGAGAGAGAAATCGATACGTCGTTGAAGCATCTCTACGTCGTGCTCATGAGGCTGGGCTTCTTCGACGGAAGTCCCGAGTTCAAATCTCTCGGCAAGGACGACGTTTGCACCAAGGCGAACCTCGAGCTCGCCGCTCGGGCAGCTAGGGAAGGGATCGCTCTCTTGAAAAATAACCGGACGCTCCCTCTCCGCCCTCACCGGGCCCGAAGCATAGCCGTTGTCGGCCCTCACGCCAACGCCACCGCGGCCATGATCGGGAACTATGCCGGTACGTGACCCGAGCTTATGAGCCGCTATCATCGGTGCAATGGTTTTGATCTCTCTGTGATCTTTATATCTGAAATTCAGGTGTCCCATGCCGATTCATTGCGCCCATCGACGGGTTCTCCAGGTATGGGGCGGTGACGTACCAGACGGGGTGTGGGGACATCGCTTGCAAGAACGAGAGCTTCATTTTCCCGGCCATGGAAGCCGCCAAGCGCGCCGACGCAACGGTAATCTTGGCCGGACTGGACCTTACGGTGGAGTCCGAGGGTCTGGACCGGACCGACCTCGTCCTTCCCGGCTACCAGGCTCAGCTCATCAATCAAGTGGCGGAGGTCGCCAAAGGCCCCGTCGTCCTCGTGATTCTGTCAGCCGGCGGCGTCGACATCTCGTTCGCGGAGGAGAACCCGAATATCGGCAGCATCTTGTGGGCTGGATATCCCGGAGAGGAAGGGGGCCGAGCTATCGCCGACGTTGTCTTCGGCAACTATAATCCCGGTAAATAGGAAATTATTCTACTATATCTTTTCTTTTCTTTTTCATAATGCTACCATATCAAAGTTTTCTTTTTCATAATGCCACCATATCAAAGTTTATATATTTTGAATTATACTTTTTACCAAAATTAAAATCTGGCAATGCATATACATATATATATATATATATATATATATATATATAATGATTTTCAAAATGAGCGACCATAGTATTGTGATTTATGTTGATTTATTTACTAGGTGGAAGGCTACCTCTAACATGGTACAAGGCGGACTACGTCGATATGTTGCCCATGACATCGATGCCACTGAGGCCGGTCCCCTCCCTGGGCTACCCCGGACGCACTTACAAGTTCTTCAATGGCTCCGTCGTGTACCCCTTCGGCCACGGCTTGAGCTACACTCGGTTCAATTACTCGTTGTCGCCCGCAACGCGATCCGTCGACCTCAAGGCGGGGAACCTCGACTACTGCCGCGACCTCGACTACAGCCACGGCGCCAAGAGGCCGCCGTGCCCCGCGATGTCCGTCGACGACTTGGACTGCCGGCACGACATCGATTTCGTGGTCGAAGTGACGAACGCCGGGCACCGGGACGGGAGCGACGTCGTCTTGGTGTACTCGAAGCCTCCCCATGGGATTCTGGGCACGCACATTAAGCAATTGATCGGGTTCGAGAGGGTCTTCGTTCGCGAACGGAGTAGCCAAAAGGTTCATTTCAAGATCAACGTTTGTGAGGGCCTGGAAATAGTCGACTACGCCGCGAATCGCGTCTTGCCATCTGGCGGTCACTCCATCGTGATTGGTGATGACGTGGATTCTTTTCCATTTCAAGTCAACTTCAGTTGACTTATGATCTAGTTTGAAATTGGATTAGCTTCTTTGCTTTTGTGTTTGTTACAAATAATGGGGATGGTTTTCTAAATATATTATTATATTAGAAATAATTAGGATCTTTCTGCTGGTCCTCTGTACCTTTTTTTTTTTTTTATATATTTGGGTCCATTATCTTTATATTTATTTTAAAATCGATCGCTTTACTAAAAATAAACAAAAATGTTTGAAACTACTGGGATTCGCCTTAGTGGCTACCCTTCCAACATGGAAGGAGGAGGTGAGGGGTTCAAATCCTCACCTTCTCAGGGGGATGGGGTGGGGACGCGTAAGTTTCAAGACCTTGCAAGAGGCAGGGCAAAAGTCTGAGAATGAGTGTAGAATAGGAATGAGTAGGACTGACAAAAAATAAAAATAAAAAATAAAAAATGTTGAAAATTAAAGAGCCAACGGTCTCCGGCCAAGTTATGTGTCTACACTGGATGAAACATTTCCTAATGATTATTCATATTTCGACATGAAATTAAAATTGGTCTAAGATTGTAGTTTTCTTTCACTCTTTAATGACGTCATAATACGACCATGCCATAAAGTATAATCTATTGTCCGTGAATTTGCAAATATATTATCCTCATAATTAATTTAATTACTCAGATCATACACAACCAAGAGGCAAGAGGGCAAAAAGTGCACGTAAATATATAGAAAAGGAACGAATAATGGATTTCCAAGTCATTTTATGTGATTCTCTTATCGAAGTACGTCTTTTATCGGAAAATAAATTCTCAAAAAAATTTCCATTTACATCCGTTTTTAAGTTTTTTTTTGGTATTAAAGTGTGGTGGGATTCATTCCGAATTTTTATTGGAGAAAAAAGCTTGGTTCCAAACATCAATATGTCAGGAAAATATACCATTTTCGAATGAACTTTTAGGTCTCGACACAACATATTTGTGCAGAAGAATCCAAGGGGCAAGTTTCCTTTCACTTTTTAGTGAAATTCACATTTGCAAATATACCATAATTGCTAGGCATATATCCACGCTCTAAACATAATGAATATACAAAATAGTCACGATTTTTCTTACTAGAAGCACCCAAATAGGCTAGTCATATATAATTTGCATAACTAAATGAGTCGAAATTCGAATACTTATAAAATTTTTAAAAGAATTGGGCGTTTGTAGTCACTATGACATTTAATTTGCCAAAAAGCATTTCTATGTGTTCCTAGAGTCATCTATGGATATAATGTCTTTCTTGATGGCGTGTGCGTCCATATGATTTTTATTGTTATTTTTATTATTCATTTTTGAGAATTTATTTCTGTTAGTAACATTAATAAATTTGGATCAAAAGTACATGAGCTATCATGTTGCTTTTCCTTCACTTTCCCTTTTCTAATAAGACTTTTGATATTTGAAATTTCATTTTGCATTTCCATTTGAATAGCTTTTTAGTACTTGCATTTCTAATTTTTGTTCTTTTATTTGGTTTTGAAGATCCCTAATATTTATAGGTCTTGATTGGGTTTTCTTATTTCTATCGAGGATATCTTTAAGGTTACAAGACATATCGGGTTTATAACTAATATTCACCGAAGATTGAAGTCAATCTAAATATTCTCGCTTAGCATCTGGGTCAGTTATCTTATCGGCAGTGCTAAAAAGAAAATTTTATTCTTTTGTTAATATATTTATTTCGGGGATTGGCTTATTAGGGGAGAGTTCTTCGAAATCTAATTCTAAAGAGGTTTTTATTTCATTTATTTGCTTTAAGAAATTCATTTGAAGAACTATCATTATTTGTTGCGAGGCCATGATATCATTTAATTGGTATAGAATATTATCATTTATATGGAGAGTTCATTTAATCTTTTATTAAAGTCCGAGATATGTCCCTTTTTCTCACATGAGTAACATTTGATATCCTCGTTGAATTTTCTTTCCGAGTTATCACTATGTGGTTTGTTTTGATGTTTTTGTCATATATATATTTAATATAATATTTTTTTCTAAATAAGATATTTTTTTGGAAAAAGGGCAGGGAGGGCATTTTACTTTTTTTCCCGGGGAGGGGGAGGGCCGCTGTCAGTTTCGAAGATGCACGCAAAACATTTTTTGTCAAAGCGAGCGGGCCCCACCACCGCACCACCACATCCTGCCCCAAGTCACGCGTGCTCGATCCGACGGCCAGAACACCACCCGCTGGACCCGGAGAAAAAGCACTCCCGATGCGCCCCCCACCCCCGATCCGACGGCCCAGATCCCCCGCCTTTGACTTGGAATCGAACCCAACCCCCTTCAAAAAAATTAAGAAAAAAAAAACAACAAAAGAAAATGACAAATCCCCTGGTGTGCACTCTGTCTCCCTCTCCCTCCCACGCATCTCATCACTTTATACTCTCTCTCTAACCCTCGATTTCTCTCTCTCTCTCTCTCTCTCTTTCTCTCTCTACCGCGCGGCCATCTCCTGCGAGATCTCCGAGATTTAGGTCTTCGATTTGCCTCTGGAGGAGGAGGAGGAGGAGAAGGAGGAGGAGGAAGAATTCAAAGCGCGGAGGTTCGTCCCCCTGTCCGTTCCTTCCTTCGCCTCGCGATCTCGTCGTCGTCGTTTCGGGTCGGGTCTCTCGCCCTCTCTTCCTTTCTCGATTTGCTTTGCGGGATGCCCCCCCCCACTTTGTTCCCGATCGGGCGCGGAATCGGAGGGATTCCGGCGCCTCCCCTTTTCGGCCGGCTCCGGCGTCGCGGTTCTTGGATCTCCGGCGGGCCTCGCGTTCGCCCGCGAGGGTCGGCCGGGGGGTTTGTGCCGTCGGTGGAAACTTGGGGTTGTCGTCAAGTGTGGATTTTGAGTTGTGTGGGTAGATGCTGATGAAGGGTTCGTTAGTGGGTCTGTGTCTGATTGCAATTGGGGTCTCTCTTTTTCGATTTTTCCTCTCTCTCTCTCTACAAGTGTTGTCGTGCTTTGTATGTCCGTTGCGACGTGTCATTTTGTGTTTCCGTGTGGATTCAGATTGAAAGAAGCAACCAACCATGCCGTGGATGTTCAGGAACTTCGTTCGCTTGGTTGCCTTCTTCTTCATCCTATAGTTTCGTTGAGTTGGTAAGTGCTTTATCTCTCGAGTTCCCGCTGCCTGTTTTCCGGGTTTTTTTTTTTTTTTTTTTTTTTTAACTTTGTTTGTCTTGTTCGTGATAAGTTGTCGGTATTGAATGGGGGAGCGGGAGTGTGGGATTGTTGACGGGGAACTTCGTTCCGTGATTCGATGGTGTTCTGTCTGTGAAATTTTAGTTGCTGAAGGTCTTCAATTTTGCTATTCTCTAAGTGATAAGGGGGTCCTTTTAGCCTTTAAGAAGTAGGAAAAGTAGTAACGACTTCGTTCTTGTTAAGTGCTTCCTCAAGTAGCAAGGGAATGCCCATATATTCTGCTTAGCTTCCTGGTTTTCTCTTTGCAGGTAGTTTTTCAAAATTCAGCAACGCATTCATCCGGTTTTGCCATTTGGATTTTGTGGGAGAATTGAGAATATGTACATTGCAGTCACCATCAAGAGATATCGAGCAGTGAAGGAAGTTGGCAAAATTAAAATGAGTGTTGGATTGATTGCCCATTACCAATTGATGCAAGTTTGTCAGGTGAAGTTCCCATTTTGATGCTAACGTGGTCGAGATCTTAATTTCTTACTCCTGGTTTTTACCTTGAACCTACTGAATGTGCTTGCCCAAAATGTAGCCATTTTGGTTACTTCTGAGTGGGTGTTGCTTTTCATTGCTAACGTTTACCACTTTGCTTTTTAGTATCTCAATTGAAATTGCGATTAAGTTGAAATGCTATTCTCAAAAAGACAATTTTGAGTTAATTAAGGACATCTTCGCTTACTGTGCCTAGTTGCGCGGTTGTAAATGATTAGAATCCACGTGAGCACTTTGTTATGATGATATTTGTGGCCTACTTGTGCACCAATATTTATCAGTTCCTGCAATCATCTTCTTGGCATGCATTTCAGTACTGTTTAGGTGAACTTCACTTTGGTCACTGAAACTTTGGCTATGGTACTACCCTAAACCTTTAAATGTTGCATTTACCTCCATGAACTTTTTAGTTTTGGCACTTTGCAGCTTCTTTTACTCTTCTACAACCATGAAATTTGTGGTTTGTAGCAATTTATATTGGAGACTTAAATAAATCCTTTAAGTGACCATCTTGTGGGATTCCCCATTTATTGAAGTCGATTTTATGATAAATGACATGCTAAAAAGTTCATGGTAAAATGACAGGTTTTGAAGTTAATGGTTTAGGGTGCAAACTCAGACCACCCCAAAGTTCAGGGATAAAGTGAAATTTCCCCTTTGCATTTCCTATATGTCGATTAGGTGCAGTTGCATGTGATCAACCCGTGCATCGTCAATATGCCTTCCTTCAATCCCCCAAACTTGTCTCTATCATGTCAATAGTGCATTAGATGTTAAATATGGAATTAAAGCTAACTGCCTTCTCTTTGATATATGCTTGATTATCTGGTTTCTTTTATTGGATCATGCGCCATTTGTCTATATACTGGCTACATGTTCTTACTGCATTTTTTATGCATATTTGCCTTAACCTGATTGTCTTATTTGAAGAGGAAATATTGTAGCCTAAATCCCATGTTTTCATGTCATGCAACAGGCTGAATACTTTCGTCAGTTGCTTAAACCTGTCACGTAGTCTCACCCTGTTAAGCTCTGGGAATTGGGAACTTTGGGGAGAATAGAGGCTCTCTGGTTGAGTTCATGCAGGAGTAATGCCGTGAAAAATATTTGGTTCTGATAATCATTATAGTAGCCTTATCTAGTATTTAGTTCTCTTTCTCTGTTGTCGCTTTAGCTACCTTCTCAGCCACTTGAAATTCAGTGCTACAGACTCGAATAGCCAAACATTTACATCTTCGCTGAAGACGATTGTTATTAAGAAATTGTAACGTTGATGGAGAGCAACCACCACTTGCCCACCAGAAAGGAAACATATTCCATGACTAATCAAATGAGTGGTGAGTACATGGATATTCCGACTGCATATGCATTTTGCGCAGTTCCACCACCACAGGCCATGGAACACCTTCCACCGGGCCATGGTCTTCAATTTCAACCATCTACTTTGTGCCCAAAGAATTTCATTGTATTTGACCAGACTGCTTACCAGAGTCGGATCATGTTTCATCCTGCAATTGCCCCCAAATTTGGAAATCCGGGTTTTCAAAGTTATCCGACCTATGTGGAGAAGAAAGATGACCTAAATTGTGCTTTCAATGAGCAAAGGGAGGTTTCATTTTCTGATAAAGAGGACTCAGATGATATTGATGCTTTGCTGAGCTTGGAAGAGGAGGAAGAAGAAGAGTATGACGAGGATGAGGTGAGCACTGCACGGACCAATGGCAATTACGGGAGCTCATCCCCTGATTCTTGCTCCAGCTATGGATCAAAGACTAGGAAACTTAGCATCTCTTCTCTTCTCCAAAAGTCCTCTGGCAGTAGCAGCAGTTCGAGCAGTGAACCCAAACAGCAGAAAATGAAGAAGATGGTAAAGGCGCTGAGAGGAATCATTCCTGGTGGCAACCGGATGAGCACTGTCACTTTGTTTGATGAAGCTGTCAGATACCTTAAGTCTCTGAAGATTGAAGCAGAGAAGCTTGGAGACTTTAAGGACTAGACATGCTGTGGCATTGGGACTGAGCTGCTACATACGGGTAGCACACCCCTTCTCTCACTCTCTCTCTCTCTCTCTCTCTCTCTCTGCTGATAATATGCATTTGCTAGCTTGTAGATGCTGTTATGATATATGCTAATGGTTGTTAGGAGGTTGGGACTATGAACCCTAGTTAGCTGCTGTGAAGAGAAGGGAGACTGGGAAATGACCTTTATATGTTATGTAAGGTGCAGATTTCTTATGTTGTAGCTGTCTGGACTCTTGGCCTTGTAGACACTTTAATAAAATGTATTTATCGTCAGCGCCACATAGGCATCATTGTCATTCAACAGGTTGTTTTTTATTAGCAAGAGTATTAGTCCCTTGTCTTTGTTCTGATTTGCTCTTCTTTTGTTTGGTACACTATTTTGCAAGTGAACCCCTGCTGAACCTCCAGCCTTGTTCTGTTGTTCTCTTTGCGAATTTGCATGTTGACAATCAATGAACCCCACAGTGAATCCTTAAAGGAAGATAAAGGATTGGTCACTGGTTAGTAAAGCTCCTATGTCTTCTTGTCATTCGGCACTTACAGAGCTCCCGAGCTTGCAAACGTGGACTGACTCTTATTGAAGTTACTAATTTACTACTCGAATTTTGTCTTTGGTGATTACTTAGCACCTTCGTATCAGTCTTTTTTATTTTAATTTTTTTGGGGTCTATCTTCATATCAGTTATCGTTGTGGATACGTATATCAAAACGTTTTTTCCTTTTTCCGAAAATGCCCCTGGCCAGATCGGAATTAAAGAAGTAGAAGAGATAATTATGCTTTCTTAAACAGGAATTATAGAGGAAGCAGTTCGCATGGGTTTAAGAAAGCATAATCATCCTCGCATTAGGTTTGCTCCTGGATCTTCTTCCACCTTTCAGGTAAGTGTCATTAGAAACAATGTCAAGCTGGTCAAATTGTCAGCATGGATCGTGCAGAAGAAAGGGAGGAGGGTTCGGAATTTGCAAAAGAAGCATGAGTTACGCTTGGAATTTTACATAATAGTATAAATAAGGCCAACGCAAACATGAGTTTCGCAAAAGACTAGCAAAAACTCTTTACGAGAATGAAAAACAATTGTGCAATTGGCCTCTATCTTCTCTCCCAAATTAAAAGTCACATTTAGACTAGTAATCTCAGAGTCTGTCGATAATAATTTTGTTTTTGAGAATAATTTCTACTTATGAATGATTTTTTTTTTTTTGTCTCTCCAAGGACAAATTTGAGTATTTGAAGGTATTTCGTAACTGTACAAAATTTTTATTTTCAGGATAAAAATGTATTTGGTAAGACCTCAAATACTTTTGTAATTTAGAATTTCTTTTTATTTTTTTAATAATTTCATTACATTTCTTTTTTCTTTTCTTTTCTTCTCTTTTTCCTTTTCTTCTTTCCCTTCTTCTTATGGCAGGCAACCTCATCAGAGCATCGTTGGTCCTTGGCAAAGCTGAGCCTCGTTGATTGAGCCTCCCTAGCTGCTGGGCAAGGCTCGACCGAGCCTTGGTTGGGCGAGCTCAGCCTTCCTTAGATTTGGCAAGGCCGAGCTGGCCCAGCCACTGATGAGGTTCCACCTTGTTAGGCCATTGTGAGGTTGACCTCACTAAGCCTGGGTGACACCGCCCTTGTAGTGGCCTAGGGAGAGCGAGGCTAAGCTTACCTAGCCAAGGCTCGACCGAGTCTCGTCCAACTACTGAGGAGGCTCACTTGACGAGGCTCGACCTCGCTGGGGGCCAGCAACACTCCAACAAGGTCATTGGCCCTTATCTTGCCAATCACCGGCTTGATCGAGGCCGTCGATTGGCCAAAGGAAGAAGGGGAACAAGAAAAGAAAAGAGGAAAAAGAAGAAAAGAAATCGGACGTGATTCTAGAGTTGTTCTTGGTAATAAAAAAGCAACATTATTTTTTTTTTTGATTCTATTTCAAATCTATTCCCGAGAATAAAAAAGTTATCAAATGAATTTTTCTTCTTTTTTATTCCGCTGAATAGAAGAATAGAATCATGCATTACTTGGCCAATTAACAAACAAACCTTTAGAGACATTACAGCATGTTGCTTCTACACAAAACTCTATATGTAACTCTACAATAGCGAACATCTTTGATATTATAAAAACACTCTTTTTTTCATATTATGAGAAGCTCAGCCCTCTTAGAGAATATCAATAACAAAACAAGTAGTTTTTCACAAGGGCAAGCACAAGAGTCGTGAAAATAGAGAAAAGAAGTTCTTAATTATCGCTAAAGTCCTCAACCATGCTTGGTTCCTGTAAATGGCCTTGCAATCTTCAAACTAATCTTCGGATCAACTTCTCTGCTTAGCAGACCTAGAAGTTGCATAAAGAAGTTTTCCAGAAACAGAGGCTTCTACTTAAGCAGGCTGTCTTGACTCTTTTGACTGCTTCCACAAAAGAGGAACAGCTATTCTGATTTTCTCCGGGTTGCTTGCCGCGGATTCTAAACCTTGAAAGTGGTTGTTAGACTCTAATTTGAATCCAAATCAAATTGGAAGAAGGTCTTCTTATCCGATAATGTAAAAGCAGGGAACGTGTCTTTGAACCTCTCTGCTCAGCAGACCTACAGGAGTTGCTAATGCGTACAGTCCCTCCATTTATTTTCATGCTTCATGCTGAACTGTTTACCTTCTACACGATAGTCCTTCCAAGTGTATTGAAGTCTTTTAGTTCTAAATGGTTGCTCAGCTTCTACTGGCCCATCCGAGCTTTAATGGCTCTCTTGTTTTAAGCCTGTTCACCTTCTACATGAGTCCATCCAACTTTAGACACCTTTGATATCACATACCTTATTCACCTTCTGGAGAAGCAGAGCACTACCAGCCTTTGGAGTTTCCTGTTAGGACTCCATCTGCATATTGGCCCGTGCATCTACAAGATGTTTCTACACAACCAACGCGTTTTGATTACTTTATGTCTTTTGGAGAAAAACATAGCGGATTATCTCAATAATAGTTGGGCTCTTCTTAAATTATATCGAGTATTTCTTTATCTAGAGTCGCTGTTGATCAGTACCATCATCTTGGAAGCGAAGAAAAAGCTGTGTTGGAGGTCACTTCGGAAAAGAAAAAAAAATTGGCATCGAAAATTAATCAATATAAAATATATAATTTAAAGTACCTAGAAAAATACATTTAACGAATTCTCCCGTTATTATCAAAAGCTAGGGCAAAGCAGTCTAACATATGTTAATATTCTTTCATAAGCTGCAGTATCCCATTAAGACTTTGATTATCGAACAATGTGGAGAGCAAGAATTGCAAACGATGAGCATGATTATACGAAATCTTAGCAAATCATATAAAATATTAGCGTGATCATATGCCTTATCCCATGTGTTGTTTTATGCAATCTTTCAGTTATACTTACCATATCTATAGGCGTAGATATGGGAAATATAGTTGTGAATAGTGTATAAATATACATATTTAGAACATGAAAAATTGAATCGGTTCACATTAGGATATTTTATTTTGTGTCCTTTCTCATGGTATTAGAGCAAACATCAACCCGGTGTAGTTTTTTCTTTTTCATGCCCAATCAAAACACTTCCACTATTTCTTCCAAGATCAATGTACGAGTGACCATCCAAATGCCCCTCAAGTCTCTCCTCCTTTAGATGGAGACAATTATCCAAAATGGCATCATACCATGCTTATGGCCCTTGAGGCTAAAAATAAATTGTGCTTTGTTGATGGGTACTTGCGGCATCCTAATTCAACCTCTTCGGATTATTTCTTATGGATATTTTGCAATAGCATGGTGAGGTCCTGGTGGATTCATTCTACTGTACCAACGATTGGTCCTAGTTGGCATGACTCGGCAAATGATGTTTGGAATAATCTTCGGTAATGCTTCTCTCCTTGTAATGCTCCTCGAATTTTTGAGATCCATAGGCCTTTATCTACACAACAACAAGGCACAACTTTGATATTTTCCTATTACACTATGATTAAATCTTATCGAGATGAATTATTGTTGTACCGAGCCTTGCCAACTTGTAGTTGTGGAGCAATGTTGACCCTATTATAGTTTCTTAAAACATATTCATTATTAGATTTTCTCCAAGGTCTCAATTAATTATGTCACAATTCGGAGTCAGATCCTTCTTATGGATCCTCTCCCTACTGTCAATAGAGCATATGCCTTACTACTTCAAGAGGAACAGCAGCGCACTATTTAGGATTATCGCATTTTTATTCTCGATCCTACTGCCCTGGCCGCGCTTTGTCTCAATGATACTCGCGCTTTTCTGCCTATGGGTTCTTCGAAACCCATTTTACATTGCACTCACTATGGAAATGATGGACATCTTGAAAGTAAGTGTTTTAAGAAGTATGGATATCTAGAATGGTGGAGTGACAGTAACAAGCGCCCCACCAATGATTCTGGCCATCAACGACGTTTACGCCTAACTGGTTCTCTGATTGTTGCCACCAACCCTTGTTGCTACACAAATAGAAAAAATTCATTCATTTACTTTTGGCCGGTGATACTACACCATCTTCTCACCCTTTAATGAATTTAATAGGTACTTCCATTTGTTTAAATTCCACTTCATCCTGGATCCTGGACTCTGGTGCGACGGATCATATATCTTGGGATGCAGCCTTGTTTTCTGAATTTGATGATAATATAACTTCTAACCTGTGTCCCTTCCTGATGGAACTATGGTTCTCGTTCAACGAATTAGACAGATTTCTCTACTACCAAGTCCAACTCTTGATCATGTTTTATTCATTCTCAAATTTCGATTTAATCTTCTTTCAATTATTAAACTTAGGGAAAAATACCAAAAAAGTCCTAAACTTATTGCATTGGTACCAGTTTAGTCCTAAACTTTTCAATTGGATCAATTTAGTCATAAACCTTTTAATATTTGTACCAATTTAATCTATCCGGTCAATTTTGGCCGGCCGGCGCTGACGTGGATGTTAGCTGGTGGTTGGACACCGATGTGGCAATTTTTATAATTTTTTTGAATTTTTTCATTAATTTTTTATTAATTTTTTTTTTTTTTTATTTTTCCTTTTCTTTTCCGGCGGTGGCCAATGAGCCTCTAGTGAGGCTCGCCGACCACTAGGTGAGCGCCGCAAAGCCCTCACCTGCTGCCGGCGAGGGTCGGGCAAGGGTTGCGACCCTCGCCCGGCCTCTCCTAGGGCCGCCCGGCCTCTCCTAGGGCCGCCGGCGAGGCGGCTTCGCCCAAATTTGGGTGAGGCCAGCCTCGCCTGGCCTTGCTGGGCGAAGGCAGCCTCGCTCGTGGCTGGCGAGGCCATGGCGGCCATCGCCAGGGCGGAGGCGAGGGCCGTGAAGCCCTCGCCAGCCGTCGGCGAGGATCGCGGCCCTTGCTTGGCCTTGCCCAGGGCTGCGGGCGAGGTTGCTTAGCCCAGATCTAGGCGAGGCCAGCCTCGCCCTGGCCTTGCCGTGGGCGAAGGTGGCGGGCGATGTGATCCGAATGGAGGTCGGTTGAAGCGGGAGAAGTCGAGGCCGAACAGGGTTGGATACGGAGAAGGAGAGGAGGTCTAGAAGGTCAGATCTGGGTGCTGGAGGGTCGATTATGTAAAAGGAGGGCGAGATTTGGGCGAATCGCGGAAAAAACCCGCACCTTTACCGGACCTCCGTCGTGTCGCTATCGCCTAACGCCGTCCCCAAGCCGAACTGCTGCCACCTGTTGCTGCCGCAGCACCACCGATCGTAGCCTTGTTGACCGGTTGCGACTCCTGCCGGGTTGAGCTCGTCGCCCCAACGATCAGCTGTGGTGTCGCCTGCCGCCTCGTCGACCAACCACAAGCCTGGCCGCCTTGAAGTCCCTTGGCTCGATGCCAGTTGCCATTGCCGTTCCGTCCCACGTTGTCGCTGCCGCCATCGGCGAGCCTCGTGCCATCGAACGCCGTCTTCCCCCGCTGCTCGTCTCCAGCACTACCACACCAGGTGGGAGCACCTCCGGTCACTACCCTCGCTCGATCCTCATCGACGGCAGGCAAGGGCTTCGTGGCCCTCACCCAATGGCCGACGAGCCTCACCGAGGCTCGCCGACCATCGACGGAAAAGAAAAGAAGAAATTAATAAAAAAATTCGAAAAAATCATTAAAAAATCATAAAAATTGCCACGTTAGCGTTCAATCACCGGCCGACATCCATGTCAGTGCTGACCGGCCAAAATTGGCCGAATGGATTGAATTGGTACCGATATTAAAAGGTTTAGGACTAAATTGATCCAATTGAAAAGTTTATAATTGAATTGGTACCAATGCAATAGATTCAAGACTTTTTTGATACTTAACTTACTACTGCTACTTCTCTTAACATTGCATTTACCTTTGATACTTGCCTTTTTACTGTTGTTGCTTCTCTCGACAAAGACTTTAGCAATGGGTAAGCGGCACAATGGTTTATACTACCCTTCAATACCCTAACCCACTTCTTTGACATCCACCACCATACCAAGCGCACACTTTGACCTCTCACACTAGCGGTTAGGACTTGCCTTCGTCATTTGCAAGCTTTAGGTAATAACATTTCATTTTCTAATACTTTTCCTTGCACCGTATGCGCCCACTTGCGAAGCAATCTCGTTTGCCATTTTCTTTCTAGTACACGTTCTACTATTTCATACTTTGATTTAATTCATTTAGATGTTCGGAGCCCATATCGGACCACCTCTTTACCTAAGGTATGTCTTTTTCTGACTGTGGTTGATGATTATGCCATAGCATGTGGCTTTATTTAATATCTTCTAAAGCTAATGTAAGTCATCTTATCATTAATTTCTTTTCCATGGTAAAAATCCAACATGGCAAACAAATTCGTTGCATCTTTTCTGACAATGGAAAAAAAATATTTCAATTAGCTTACCAATTCCTTTCTAGACTTCATGGGTGTTTATCAATCGAGTTGCGTGTCCATGCCTTGACAAAATAAAGTGGTGGAGCACATGCACCGGCACCTTCTTAATATTGCTTGTGCCTTATGCTTCCAGTCCAACCTTCCCATTGAGTTTTGGGGTGAATGCGTTCTCACTACTGCTTACATCATAAATAGACTTTCCACTGCTGTCTTGAAAGGGAAAACTCCATATGAGGTTTTACATGGTCAACCGACGAATTTCATTCACCTTCGAGTCATCAGTTGCTTGTGTTTTGGGCGCAACACCTCCATTCAAAATTAATCTGATGCATGTGCTACTCCGATTTTTTTTTTTTTTAAATGATATCCCAATGGTCAAAAATGGTGTCGCATTGTTGATCTTCTTACCAAAAAGATATATGTGAGTCGATGTTCATGAAATTCTAATTCGATGACTGGTTGAACAAGTAATATAATGATGATAAATGATATTTTCCCACATAAATTGATTATTAAAAAATCAATTAACTATTAAAAATGGACTAATTCTAAAATTTATCTAACAAATCAAAATAGAATTGAGAATAAATTAAAAGTGACAAACCTAGAAACAGAATTTCAAAATTAAATGTAGTAAATCAATCAAATAAATATGTTAGAGTATGCAATTTCACCATAACTACTAGATATGAATTTCAAATTATTATGCATACAACAACGATATGAAATGTGTGATAGCAGAATTTTCAAATCTATTTACTATCCTATCTCAAAGTATATCAAATCTACTTAGTTTATTAATCCACCATATTTCTATATGAATTTAAATAAACATAAGTACATTAAAATATGTGAATATTCTCGATTTACAATGAATTTTTTGGACCACCTTTTCACCGAAAGTTGCACAAATAATATGTTATATCTTTATCCACATTTAATTCATGTTATATATTATAAGAAGTAATTGCATATTATCATTTCTTAGTCTCAAACATACATATTGGATCATTCAAATGGTGGCCAATCACTTAAAAGCATTAAGCGTAATAATAAATAATTCACATGAATGAAATCATTTGCAATACATAAAAATCATGAAATTCATATCATCATGGTATGGTTAGGCTATATTAGCCCTCAAAAGAAAATTAGAATTTCATAGAAGAAGAAACGAAAATATAAATCAAACCCAATATCTTGAATCAAAGAACAAGAATTTTATCATCACTTTTGTCTTCTCTTTAAAATGCTTGAAAAACTCTTAGAATAATAAAAAATTATCTAAAAGTAAAAATCTAGCTATCTTTCAAAGTTCTCAATATTCTCCTATTTATTGGATGCATCCAAGACTCCCATCCCCAAGCAATGGCTTATTTTTTTGCATAAAATTAGAGAGTAAATCAGAGAATTTATGATTTGATATCCATCTTCCAACGCTTCTTGATTTGAATTCCTAATTTTTGTCATTCTTTTCCTTATATACTCCATATCTCATTATGTTACATAAACAAGGGAAATTCGAATAAATAAAAGGAAATCCAAATATTTTTTCATAAATATCGCATTATTTATTGCCTAAAACAAGTAAAATAACTCTATTTTTATAGAGTTATCAGTCGAGATATTGTGTTTCATGAAACAATTTTTCCTTACTCGATGTTGGGTTGCACGTATTACCATTACCATTCACACAATGTGATGAGATAATCCAACCTTAACCTACAAACCTTCGCAACCACAACCACACCCAATTCCCACACCATGACAAACATCTTTACCTCCATTGCCTGAACAATCCACTAGACCTCAAAGGATACGTTAACCTCCTTGTTACCTCTAAGACTATTGTTGTTCATTTATTCAAATGCTAAGTTCTGCCAAAGATAATGGTTCGGGTATCTCTTACTCCATGTCTAATTTTCTCCAATATACTCATTTGAAACAACCTAATTTAGCCATCCACTTTCATTGAGGCAATGCGGCATTAGAAATGGAGAGATACCATGCGGGTTGAGATCAAATATCTTTTTCAAAATCATACAGGGTCCCTCGTACCACTTCCACTTGGTAAGAAGGCCAACCATAGGCTCCAAATGGGTCCATACAATTAAACGAAACTCTGATGGTAGTATTGAACGAAATAAGACCCGCCTAGTCGCCAAAGGCTATACCCAAGTTGAAGGGAAAGATTATCATGATACTTTTGCACCCGTCATTAAATTGGTTATAGTTCGTGTACTCTTGGCTATTGCCACAGCAAAGTGAAGGCCTTTTGAATAAATAGGCGTTAACAATGCCTCCTTACATGGTGACTTGGATGAGGAAGTCTATATGAAACCTCCCCCCTCATTTTCAGCGTAAGGGGGATAATTTGTATGCCAACTTCACAAATCTCTAAATGGTTTGAAACATGCATCTTGTCAATGGTATTCCAAGTTTTCTACTAATTTGTGGGCTTTCACATATTCTCAAGTTGATCATTCTCTCTTCGTCTTGCACAATGGTAGTGACTATGTTTTTGTGGTAATATATGTCAATGATCTAGTCATTACTAGTAGTGATATTTCTTTGATCAATTTAGTGAAATGTTACACAATCAATTTCATATTAGGGACCTTGGGCCCTAAGATATTTTCTAGGTATTGAGGTGGCTCGATCCCGCTTTGATCTTTATTTATGCTAGTGAAAATATATCCTGGATATTCTAGAAGATTGTGGTTTTAGTAGAGCTCAGACAGCTAATACTCTTATACAACAGAATATAAAATTAAGCATTGATATAGGCACTCTATTGAAGGATTCGTCTTTCTATTGACGCTTAATTGATTGGTTCATTAATTTGATTGTTACTAGGCCAGACATTGCTCATAGTGTCAACATTCTGAATCAATTTACGCATGCACCATGCCAACCACATTTGGATGCACTATACTGTCTCTTACGATTTTTAAAGGCTACTATAGGCCAAGGGCTCTTCTGCCCAGCTAAAAATGAAGTTCAACTCATGGCTTATCATGACTCTGATTAGGCTAGTTGCACCATGACTCGCCGTTCAACAACTAGGTATTGCATTTTATTGGGTGATAGCCCCATTTCATGGGAAACCAAGAAACAAAGGATGGTCTCACGCTCTTCTACTGAAGCAGAATATCATGCAATTGCAGTAACTACATGCGAAATTACCTAGTTATCACATCTCTTACAATAGATTAACGTGCCTTTTCAAGTCCCGGATTCTAGGGGTGAGCATGGTTTCAAGGTAGAACTGGGAATTGGAGAGTCGGACCGATGGGTTTGATTCTCCAGCTCCTAGTTCTACAGAGCGACGAGTAAGTTCTCGATTCCACTTTTGTAGGCAAATCCCTTATTTGGCTTCATTCTTCCCCTTTGTCCTTCTTGTTCAACTCTGTCAACAATGGGAGGGAACCCATTTCTGATATCGTCTCCACAATTCTTTCCACTTCTCCACAACGCTGTGTTTCTTGTTCATCATATTGTTCTTGTTCCTCTCCGCAACGCCGCATCTCGAATTCTTGATTCTCATCTCTGTCTTGTTGAGCCCTTCGAATCTTTTGCTATCACCAACTCAACCATCATCCAACAGTTGTGCAAGATTATCACTAAGGTCTCTCTCTCTCTCTCTCTCTCTCTCTCTCTCTCTCTCTCACTCACTAGTAGTAGCTGTTGAAGCACATTGTTTTGGGTTGGTGACAGCAACAAACTCAAAAATTGTTTTGAGTTAAGCAATTGCTTTCATGGCATATTAAAATCTAGATTGTTATTAGGATCGATGACTATATGGTTTAATTCTCTTTTGTGTTTTGTAGCTGGTATATCGAGCTCAGATTGTTTGCTTTCTTACATCTTTAGAATTGATCACTTGAACAATTTGAGAGCAATTCCTTCTTTTTATAACTCCTATTACTTGCAAATAGACCAATGAAATTATCAGAACAAGGAAGCCGTAATGCTATAGTTTGCTGAATCCATAGATACGGTTAATGCTTCCCTACTGCAATATAAACCCTTTTGTTGTGCTCCTCCCATAATAAATGCATCTCTTGGCATGGTTCAATATTTGATTTAGTACATTTCCCAAAGACTTGTTTCTATAGGATTGAGCTTCTTGTAGTTGATAATTGAAGCTTATGAGAGAAAGCTTGTATTCTTCTAGCTTTTCTATGTAAATAATTGGAGAAATATCAGTAATAGCACGGGATTATCAAATCCTTGATCATTATATTGTATGTTTTACATGTGGTATCTTTATTTAGTCTTTTCATGTACAACTCATATAATTGCCTAAACGGCAACTGTTTTGGTTGTATGTATGAGCTTCATCGCTTCCTTATGTGTTTTTTATTTTTCTAAATTTCGGCTAGTTAAAGATAACTTTGTTAGAAACTTAGAAGGCAATAAAAGGAAGTGAAAGTAAGCATGCAATTGTGTGATTATATGAGCGGGCTAGGCCAAATTAAATCTTGAGAAAAATTTTCAAGTTTCCTTGTGTTCTTAATTACATTTAAACATGCAAATCTTCCTCTATGACTGCAAGACCTATATTACATTTCAAATTGATCACTTGCCATATTTGGTGTTTCAACATTATTCTTGTATACATCTTCCAAGATGGTTTATCTTTGTAAATGTTTGATCTTTATTTTGAAATTTCTAACTATATTATATTATTATTGTGTATATGTGAAGTCAATATATCAATATAACATGTCAATGGAGGTGGAGGGATGTGAGGAGATTACTCCGATCACAGAATTGTAATTGTCGGGTGATGGAAATGAAGAAGAGCCATCCCCTATCATGAATGCCACAAACAAAATACTTGGTTCTTATCTTCCTCCTCATGATAAGAAATATACATCCGATTACCAGAATCATTTTGTGAGAATCCGAGATGAGGATGGAAAAAAAGTATTAGGTGAAGTGCATATATTGTGGGTCTGTGTTTAAGTACCATGGTACTAACGGTACATTGGCAATGAGGAAGCATTTGACAATGTGCAAAAAGTTTTCTCACAATGTAGATAAAAGACAGATATTCTTTGCATCACATAATGTAGACAAAGTTGATAGGGCGGGGGGAGATTCTGGTACTGGTAGTGTGTTATCAACATGGTTGTTTAATCAAGAACATTGTGAGCAAATGCTTGCTCGATTCATCATAGTTGATGAACAACATTTTTTCTTGGTTGAGTGTGTTGGATTCTATGAATTTGTTAGTGAGCTACAACACCTCTCTTCAAACAATTATCATTTTTTACAGTGACTAGAGATTGTATGAAATTGTATTTCTGTGAAAGAACTTGTTTGAAAGCTCACTTTTGAAAAATTAATTCTAGGATCACATTTACGACTGATACATAGCGTTCCATTCAAAATCTCAATTATTTATGTTTGATTGCATATTTTATTTATAAAAAGATCATGTTGCATAAAAGAATAATCAATTTTGTGGTGATGCATAGTCATAGGGGCAGGGAGATTGGGAAAATGGTGGAGAAATGCATCCACGAGTGGGGAATGGAAAAAAAAAAAGGTGTCCTGTCACGCCCCGATCCTCGAACATGTGCCCATCCCTCACCTGGTCGATTAATAGCGACGTCCCAGGACGCATCGCCAACCCTGTTCATTTTATATGCGCAAGCGGAAGTATAAAGAAAATCCCCAGACAATAAAACAATGGGATAGAAAAGTAGGGCCATACTTTCATATTGAAACTCATAACCAAACTTTTATGCAAAATACAAACCATAGTACTTCACAACTATTCACAACCTTTTACTATAGTTCTATTCACATCAAAAGAGTTCACAAAAGAAGATGGTATCTCAGTCCATCCGGATCGTACTCAAGATCCCTCTCTATGCTATCTTCTTCTTCCAAAAATCCTTCTCCATCTCAGCTTCCTCCTCCTCAGCTCCTCATCGGGGTCCTGAAATGTTATCCCACAACCGGGATGAGACTACGTCTCAGCGAGTTCTACCCCACTAAGACTCAATTAGGGAGTCAATACACTACTCGGTTGCCTAAGCACATCACGAGTCAGAGGACTTACCTTGGCCTCAGTCTCAACCTGCACTTTAAGGTTATATACAACATTTCATAATTCACAGCGAACAATCAATCAAATCACTGTCAATCGAACTAGTCGATTACATGTCAGACGGACCATTCTAGGTCATTGACTCCACAACACAAAATCTCCCATAGTGCACTCAGTCACAGAGCCATATCAGTGCTCTCGGGCGTCAAGTTCGCCAAGGTGATCAATCCACTAGACAACTGCGTGCGTTCTTTAAGGCGCCGTTTTCGCCAGTGATCTTCCCCATCACCGAACCACACATGCCTATAATCAAGTGTTTAATAGACAAGTGTATGCGTTCTTTAAGGCGCCGTTTTCGCCAGTGATACCCTTAATCACCGAACCATACATGCCTATAACGATATGTTTAATAGACAAGTGCATGCGTTCTTTAAGGCACCGTTTTCGCTAGTGATCTTCTCCATCACTGAACCATGCATGTCTATAACAATGTGAGTACTAGACCGATACGTGCGTTCTTTAAGGCGCCGTTTTCGCCAGTGATATCCTTAGTCACCGAACCACGTTGGTCCATACACTGTACCTGATCAGTCCAACCCCAAGGTACTTCTAATTCATTCTCGCCATTCTACATACTTTACAACTCAACAAAGCATAAGAATGCTAGATAAACAAACTTGGCCAATATCCAAACAACAATTCAATCTCAATCAATTTAGGGCAAACCCCTAAAATATCACAATTTAATTAATTTCAAGCAACGTAGAGCTCAAATAAATAAACGGGCTGCACCATGACAATCAGCACGTGATTTCGGTCGTCGGCCATCTCAGCCTTAATTTCCGAAAAAATAATTAATTAAATAATTAATTTCGAAAATTAAATAATAAATATTAGAAATTCAATTTAGCTCAAAATACAGCCCGATTAAATAAATGGACTTCACCACTGTCCTCAGCGTAATATTCCGGTCGCTGGCCATCACACTTGAATTTTTGGAAAATAAATAATTAAATAATTAATTTCGAGAATTAAATATATAATTACCATAAATTCAATCCAGCGTAATATAAAGCTCAATTAAATAAACGGGCTGCACCACGATTATCAGCATAATATTCCGGTCGCTGGCCATCCAAGTTGAATTTTCGGAAAATAAATAATTATTTAATTTAATTTCGAAAAATAATATTTAAATGCCAAAAATTCCACTTAGGCCCGAAATATCAAATTGAAGCCGATTTAGGGTCGGAAAATTCCCGGGCTACCCTCAATAAATAATAGATCATGTCTACTTGCTAAATATGCATTCAATTTAACTAATTTGCATCAAAATCAACTAATAAGCCCTAATCAAAACACTCAAGCTTAATTAAACACACTAAACAACCAATTAAGCATAATTAACTCACTAAGCAAGCGTTAGTGTGGTTACCCACCGGAATCGCGCGCAATTGGTATCAAAACGACGGGCTCGGCGCGAGGGACAACAAACCCCAAAGCGGGTGTCGGGTCCGGGGCTCGGAAGTGGCCCAAAAGCGGGCCCGAAGTGGGCTGGAAACCCACTCACGGTTTGTTGTGGAGGGTTGGCCGGAGGAGCTCCGGTGGCTGAGGCGGCGAGGGGTGGTCGGTGGGCGGCAAGGGGGGACGCCGGGGGTTCGGGCGGCGGTTGGGCGGTGTGCGGCCGGGGTTGGGTGGCGTCGGGCCGAGCCGGGCGGAGGCGAGCGGCGAGGCGCGTGGGGGGGCTGGGCGCGCGCGACGCGCGGGCAGCGACGCGGTGCGGCGGCGCGGTGCGGGCGGCGGCGCGGTGCGGCGGCGGCGCGGTGGTTGGCTTCGGCGAGCTCCTCTTCAATTTTTCTGGTTTTGGGCAAAGCAAGAAGAAGAAGAAGGAGGAAGAAGGCTCGTGCGTGGGGGATTTGGGGGAGAGAGGAGAGAGAAAGAGAAGATAAGAAGGAAAAAAAAAAAAAGGGGGCCAGCTAAGGGGGAGGGGGTGCGCACGGATGGGGAGAGAAAGGAGAGAGAGAGAGAGAGAGAGAAAGAAAAAGAGAAAAAGGGGGAGAGAGAGAAAAAGAAGAAAAAGAAAAAAAAGAAAAAGGGGAAGAAAATAAAAAGAAATAAAAATACAAATAATTGAATAGTAAAACATTTTTACTATTCCAATTACTCCAATATTCTTCCTTTTCTCTTTTTATTTTCTCCCGGTCTTCGATTTTCCTTCCGATAATTTCTTATTCGAAATTTCGGACTTGTCAATAAATTGACGGACGATGAGACGAATGTCCTAAAAATAAGAATTATGACGCGCATAAAATTCTATTCCCGAAATCGAGTTCAATTTCGTGGTTAAAATCAATCAGACACGATTTTAGTCCAATCCAACCAATTAAGTAGCTTTTAGGGATTTTCACTGCAGATACATCCCTTAACGGCTTCACTCAATGGGTTGGTTAACTCGTGAGTGATTAGCTCAGAGAAATAGGGCCGTAAACACGTTGACGAAAAGCCCATTTCACTTTGTTGAAACGGGTCGAATTTTCGAGACGTCACATGTCCACAATCACCATGAATAATGCTAGTTTGAATGATGTTGTAATTGGTTATTTGAAGGAAACACTTTCAAGAGAAATATTATAATATTAGATGGTGTTGTTTTACACATGATGTGCACTACTCACATATTGAACTTGATTGTGAGAGATGGCTTGACTACAGTACGTGGCTCTATTGCACATATCCAAAATGTAATTAGGTATGTAAGGAGTTCTTCCATGAGAGTCAAAACATTTCAATCTTACATTGAGAGTTAAAAGATCACTTATAAGGGTTTGGTTATTCTTGACATTGCCACTCGATGAAACTCCACTTACCTCATATTAGACATCACCATAAAGTTCATAAAAGCTTTTAAAAGGATGGAAGAAGACAATCTATCTTTTGCAGGCGAGCTTAATCGGATCTTCCTAAAGATGATGATTGGGAAAATGCCATTATTTTTTCAGAATTTCTATAGCTTTTTTATGATGCCACCAATTGGATGTCATAGAGTTCATATGTTACTTCACATTATCTTACTTCAAATGATTGTTTTGAGGGCATAACTCTTTTGTATAAATATTTGAAAGACGTGGCGAATACTTCAGATCCTAAATTTCAAGCTATAGGTATGAAAATGAAAGAGCAATTTGACAAATTTTATGGGAGTTTGGATAAAATGAATATGATATTGTTAATTGTGGTTGTGTTGGATCTTAGACTCAAATTAAATTATGTGAATTTTTTGTATGGAAAAATTTATGATGATGAATAAAAAATTAATGAGATGCATTGTAAGATGAAGGACACATTGGAATGTTTGCATGAATTTTAAGAGTAATCTTCTATTGCTTCAAGTGATCGAAATCTCAGTGTCCAAAGTTTGAGTGCAAGTGTAGTAGTGGTTCCAATGCCAATGTCGATGGTAACGAAGGTAACAAGAAGTATGACATCCAAGATTGGCGGAGAACCTTTATGCACTCGAATTAAATAGTGTACGGTGACAACAAATTTGAGCTTGATCGATATCTTGAAGAAGAAAATGAAAATATTCTTGATCTTGACATTTTGATGTGGTGGAAAACTAGTGGCTCAAAATATAAAATCGTATCTTTGATGGTTGGGGATGTTTTGTCTATTCTCATAACTATTGTTGCTTCAAAGTCAACTTTTAGTATATCGGGCCTTGATGGTTTTCAAAGTTCTTTGACTCCTAAAGCAATTGAAGCTTTGATTTACACTCAAGATTAATTGAAAGCTGTACATGTGCCAAGAATGCAAAAAAAAAAAAAAAAAAAAAAAATTATTTATGTAAGTGATGTTTATATCTTTATATATTGTGATTCCTTTTATATATTTAATAAGTGAATGTTTTATTTATTCTCTTCTTTTTTTAGATATGGATTTGCTTAATGAGGAGATTATTGTCTCCTCATCAGTAAATAAAGTTTACTAGTTGAAGCGATATGATATGTGGTGGGGCTTTCTAATAATTATTTAGTTTGGTTAATAGTAATTTTATTTTTGAAACTATTATTAAGTGATTAACTATGATTGTTGTTTCTTTTGATTTAAGGTGGTCAAAATTTGGAACAAATTTTCATGGATGATTGTTCTAATATGGTTTTTGCTAGCAAGATTTATTCCCTAGTATCCGAAGTATCTTTGTTGTTCATGGCATCCGAAATATTGGCACTAGATTAGGATATCGCTCCACTTAATGGGTGCCTATTGGAAGGTGCCCCAAAAGCTGTTTATTTCTCTTGCAGGCTTACTTCTTGCCATCGTCTTTCTTTCCTTTTTCCTACTTCCCATTTTGTTTGTGGTCTTGAATATTGACTTGATCAACATGCTAGTTCCTCATGAATTTTGTTATGTAAGTTTAATGTATAACATCAGAACACTTGGTTGAGGGGGATACTAAGTTTCCATGAGACAGGACTTACCATCGTTTTGGTAATGTTTTGTTTGCTATTCTTTATCTTGTTATCTTATCCTCATCAGCTGGTACTTTCGTTTTTATAATCTTATAGGTGAAAATTAACAACAACTTTCAAGAATGTCATGACTTCTAATTTTAATTGTATTTATTTGAATTGTAATGTGAAGAAAGTTAGTCTTTTGTATTCTCTTTGATGAATAGCTTGCTCAGTACTCAATAGACCAAGAATGCTCTGGAGGTTCCTTATTTGGTTGATTGAATCAATGAGAAGCTTTCATTTTTATTGTTGCGTTCATTTTCGTTTTGCTTCACTAAAAATGAAACAAATAAAAAAAAGAAAAGGAATTTGTTAGACTTTGGAACCAACCCTAAAACTTGTAATAGGGTAGGTTTTAGGGTCGGTTCTAGATTCTAAGTGAAACCTATAAGGAACCTAGAACTATTTATCTCTACCAATTTCCTTACACTGTGATGACTAGGCTGCCCTCCACATTGTTGCCAACCTAGTTTTTCACGAGCGAATGAAACACATTGAAATTGATTGCCATCTCGTTTGTGAAAAAATACAAGCCGACCTCATTCCTCTATTAAACATTGGTACAGAGTCAAAACTAGCTGAAGTGTTTACCAAACCACAAGGTTGAGATGAGTACATGCGGCTACTTTCCAAGTTGGGCGTTTGTAACCTACACGCACCAACTTGAGGGGGAGTCTCAACGTGACCATGTGAAATCTTAGCGTGATCATATACCTTATCCCATGAGTTGCTTTATTCAATCTTTTGATTATACTTGCCTTATCTAATGGAGTAGATTTAGGAAATATAGTTGTGAATGGTGTATAAATATGTACATTTAGGATACAAGAAAAATTGACTCGATTCACGTTGGGATCTTCCATTTGTGTCCTTTCTTAATACCCATGGATCAAGAGGAGAGAGTGGGTGAATGCTCAGTCTTGCAAATGAAGAAAGATAGAAAGATAAAAAAGCAAAACCCTATGGCTACATTTGACAGTTATGATAAAATTCAGGAGATGATAAAATTTATTATATCATGTAGTTAGTGCCTACTTAAGATAGGATAAAGTCGATATAACAGAGATATAGGCCGGATAAAATTTTCCCACTGAATGTGGGATAAAGATGGATATGATTTTTAATATTCATAATAAGAAATTTATTTTTCTTGAATAAGGAACTTATTAAATTAAAAAAAAATGAATTTATATTTCAATATAAATTATATTTGAATTCTATAATAAGAAATTGAAAATTAAAGATCAACATTTTATTTTTAATTAAATATCTTTAATTTATAAAGTCAATTCGATTCTATCTTACAATTTAAATTCAATATATATTTTTTTGTATATTGCATATTTTTGTATTTTATTAAATGTTTTATATATTTTTATATTTTAGGTATATTAGTATAGTTTACTATTTACAAAAAATTTACCATATAATGATGAAAGAGGGAAAAAGAAAGGAAAAATAAAATAATAAAAGTAAATAAAAATAAATTAGTGAATAGTATCGTGAGAGATTTTTACCATCTTCATTTGTGAACTTTTAGGTTTATTTACACGGATATGCCATTTATACTGAAAATTGTACATGATATGATGTACTTATATTCGACTTTATTACTGCAATTCATCATACAATAAATATGATATAACAAAATCTCTAGATTTCATATCCATCCTATCCAGTTCTATTTTGATAAAAAAATTCAAATTACCAAATGTAGTGTAAGATGTTGGTATATTCCGCAAGAATGGGATTGTGAGTGAAAGAAGAAGAAAGAATATAAGAAAAAGTATAACAAGAAGAAATCTTTCAATAGGCAAAGAGGAGAAAAATATTGAAATTAAGCTTGTGAAGATTGCCCAAACGAAAAAAAGGTATTGCCCAAGGAAAGGAAGCTTGCAGATATTGGGCATGTGGAAAAAAAGTAAAAGTATACTAGGTGAGGTTGACCTCATCAAGGGTGGGCGAGACTCGCCCTTGTTAGACCTCCTAGTGGCTGGGTGACACTCGACCTCATGAAACCTAGTGAGTTCAAGCCTCGCCCGTTGTGGCAAGGCTAACCTTGCCGTTGCTGAGTGAGGGAGAGCCTCGCCCACCCGTGGCGAGGCTCGACCTCACTGGCCCTTGCCTTTGGTTGGGCATTGAGATCTAGCGATCGGCTAGAGGAAGACAGGCAAAAAGAAAGAAAGAAAGAAAGAGAAAATAAAAACAAAGGAAAAAAAATATTTGAAAAAATATTAACATATTATTGAAAATTATCCATGTTAGCGTTGACCGTGTCACATTGGACGGCCGGTATTTATGTCAATGATTTTTTTTTATCAAATTTGGCTAGTTGGATTGAGTGGCACAAATATAAAAAGTTAGGACTTAATTAGCAAAAAATAATAATAATGAAGTTTGAGACTAAATTGACACAATTATAATAGGTGCATGACTTTTTTGGTAATTCTGCAAATTCTAATTCTGTTAATGATTGTATATAGATTTGTCTTAGGAGTATCAGTTTATGAGAAGTAGATATGAAGATGGGGATAAATTTGTTCTAACTGCCAATAGTATCACAATCCAGGTCAGCTGAGGTATCACAATATATCCCGATCCATTGGATCAGTCGATTCACCCACAGATCCAAAAAGGAGCCTCTCGCCTCGCCGCTTCGACCGTCATTTGCAACTTGCGACCGTCGTTTGCAACTTGCGAGGCTCTGTATCCACACTGCCCCAGTCAACTGTCAAAACGCGTCATGCGCAGCTCTCGAACACCATCTGTCTATTGTCTTGTTTTCGCAGTGCAAATGGTTGACTGTCCTTTTGCGCCCCCCGCTCTGTCCACCCAACTTGCCTATTCGAAAAGAGTCTTTCATCACGGGCGCAATGAGAAGTGCCCCACATAAATTCCATTAAGCTTCGTCATGCCATGTCAATGGTCCAATATATACAGCGGATTTGGTCGACGAGCATCGAAAAATTTATAGTTTTCGAGGTGTTTTTTTTTTGGTGTGCATTAGGTGCGATCATATAGCTTTTCTAGAATAAAAAGGGAAGACATTCTCTTGGGATGTTTATCTTCGCACCTAGATAATCCTAGCTAGAGCAAAAGCATGCAACATTTTTCTTAGGAAAATATGGAAATGAGAAGTTCATATTGCAGTCAGGTGGGTAGGCCAGGTTCTATATTTTATTCATTTTGTAAGATTGGAGAAATATGATTGATGGGCATGCTTATCTTCATCTCCAGCTAGTGGCCAATGGAGTTTTATCACAACGTTCAAGAGACCTGGTCAAACTCTGGTACTCATCTCAGTGTCCTAGAACATCCATTTTTGTCTTCTTAGCACTGATCTAGGTTTGACCATATGTAGAGGGAAGATGACTTCAGTCCCGTGATTTCAAGGCCTCTTTGATTCTCACGTTGTCTACTATAAAAGGTCTTCACTGAGTGTTCCAGCTCACTCACTTTCAAAGTAGTTCAGGGAAAAATGAAAATCGTTGGTCTTGATTTTGTGATATTCATAGCGTTTTTCCTTCTAGTTCTTCCTTCTCTTTCCCAAGAAACAAACACACAGATTGAGATTCATGCACTTCAAGCCTTCAAGAACTCTATCACCAGTGACCCATTGGGAGCTCTTGATGATTGGGATGAAGTGAGTCATTCTCACTGCAACTGGTCGGGGATCACCTGTGACCAGGTGTCGAAACAGGTCGTGTCCATTTCTTTGGTGGATAAGCAGCTCACAGGAGGCATATCCCCATTCCTAGGAAACCTCTCGGCCCTGCAGGTTCTTGATCTTACTTTGAATAATTTCACAGGCAAAATTCCGCCGCATCTTGGGAGATGCTCACAACTCCTGGAATTGACTTTATATGCGAACTCTCTATCTGGTCCGATTCCCCGAGAGTTAGGGAATCTCAGAAGTTTGCAGTCGATTGATTTCGGCGACAATTTCCTGAGTGGAAGTATCCCCGAAAGTATCTGCAACTGCACATCGCTTTTGGCCCTTGGTCTCATCGGCAACAATCTCACCGGCACAATTCCTGCCGAAATAGGAAGATTGACCAATCTTCAGCTCTTTACAGCTTTCGCAAACAATTTGGTTGGTCCTATACCTAGTTCTGTCAGTTTACTGGAATCTCTCCAAGCGTTAGACTTGAGTCAAAACCAATTGTCAGGAGTCATTCCTAGAGAAATCGGCAACTTGTCCAATTTAGAATACCTCCACTTATTTGAGAATGCCCTCGCTGGAGAAATCCCGAAGGAACTCGGCCATTGTACTAACCTTGTTGCTCTCGAATTGTACATTAACTCCTTCACGGGCTCCATCCTCTGGAGCTTGGGAATTTGATTCAAATGAAAAGCTTGCATTTGTATAAGAACAGGTTCAATTCCACCATTCCACCTTCTCTATTCCAACTCAAGTCGCTGACCAGATTAGGACTCTCAGAGAATGATTTAACTGGTAGTATACCTCCTGAGATAGGTTCATTGAGATCTTTACAGGTTCTGACCCTTCATTCCAACAGGTTCACTGGAGCAATTCCTTCGTCCTTAACAAACTTGACAAATTTAACGTATTTGTCTATGAGCTCCAATCTTCTCACAGGTCAGATTCCGAAAGATATCGGATTGCTTTACAACTTGAAGAACTTGACCCTTTATGACAACCTTCTCGAGGGATCAATACCAGCTAGCATTACCAACTGCACCGGTATTTTAGTCATAAGTCTCAGCATGAACTATCTGAGTGGAGAAATTCCGCTAGGCTTAGGGAATTTGTCAAATCTGACATTTTTATCTATCTCTGGCAATAATATATCTGGTCAAATCCCTGATGATCTCTTCAACTGTTCCAGACTTGTTACTGCTGATTTAAGCAACAACAAGTTAAGCGGATTCATAAAACCCAGCATTGGCAATCTGTTCAATCTCCGCATTCTTAAAATCATTAACAATTCTTTCGGGGGTGAAATTCCACCAGAGATAGGGAATTTGACCCAGTTACTCACTCTGTCGATGGCTGAAAACAACTTTTCCGGGCTGATTCCTCCAGAAATTTCGAGACTCTCTCTCCTCCAAGGCCTCTCTCTCCATGACAATGCCCTGAACGGCACGTTACCTGATGGAATATTTGAACTGAAACAGTTGACAAACTTGCAGTTGCAGCGAAACAGGCTGATGGGTCCGATTCCAGCTTCAATCTCAAGACTCCAGTCACTTTCTCTGTTAAGCCTCAGTGGAAACATGCTTAGCGGGTCGATTCCAAGAGAGATGAAGATGCTGGTACGGCTTATGGCATTAGATCTCTCTGACAACAGTCTTACTGGCTCAATTCCCAGATCTGTGATTGGAAGCATGAAAAGAATGCAGATATACCTGAATCTTTCACGCAACTCATTGACGGGTGTTGTGCCAGGTGAGCTTGGTGAAATGGAAATGATACAGGCTATTGATATCTCGAACAATAAACTCTCAGGAACCATTCCTAGAACACTCGGAGGCTGCAAAAACTTGCTTTCTCTTGATATTTCAGGAAATAGACTTTCTGGCCCACTCCCGTTTGAAGCTTTTACAGGAATGGATTTCTTAACAAGCCTGAATCTTTCAAAAAATGAGATAAATGGGTCACTCCCCAGTGATTTGGCAAAGATGAAGCGTTTGAGTTTGCTTGATCTTTCTTATAACCATTTGACGGGCAAGATCCCTGGAAGCTTCGGTAACTTTTCTAGCTTGAAGCACCTCAACCTTTCCTTCAATCATCTTGAAGGCCACGTGCCAGAGAAAGGCATATTTGTGAACATCGATTCATCGAGCTTAATGGGTAATGAAGCTCTTTGTGGAATTGCATTTCTCGGCTCTTGTGACGAGAAGGGTTCAAAGAAATTGTCGAAGAGAACCAAGCGAATTTTATTGGCACTGGGGTCTGTCGGTGTACTTTTTGCACTAGTTTTGATACTCTTGATCATCAAGTACAAACCGGGCCGAAAAAAGTCAGAAGGGCTCGAGAATACAGAACCACCCTATGCATCTGCAATGAACCTCAAGAGGTTTGAGCAGAAAGACCTCGAGATTGCAACTGAATTTTTCAGCGAGGACAATATCATCGGTGCTAGCAGTTTGAGCACTGTGTACAAAGGCCTCTTGGAAGAAGGGAAGGTTATCGCTGTGAAGAAATTGAATATACATCAATTTTCCGCAGAATCTGACAAATGCTTCAACAGAGAAGTGAAGATCCTTAGCCAGCTGAGGCACCGAAATCTGGTTAAGGTGATCGGCTATGCTTGGGAGAGCGGGAAATTGAAAGCTTTGGTCCTTGAGTACATGGAGAATGGAAACTTGGACAGCATAATACATGACGCTCAGATGGATGGGTCACGGTGGACGCTGTCTAAAAGAATTGAGATCTGTAATTCCATTGCAAGCGGGTTGAGTTACTTGCACTCTGGATATGATTTCCCCATAATCCACTGCGACCTGAAGCCTTCCAACATCCTTTTGGATGGAGATTGGGAGGCTCATGTGAGCGACTTTGGAACTGCCCGGATGCTTGGGGTTCATCAGAATGGGACTGGCATGACTACTTCATCAGATTTCCAGGGCACGATCGGCTACATGGCACCAGGTAATATCTTGCTCATACACGCCAATGACCATGTGATTTAGCCGAAACATCGCAACTAACCATTTCATTTTATTTGAGTTCTGAACTTTTCTTGAGCATAAAAGCCCAAAGACTTCACTCTCCTTTTGACATTTCGCAAGGTAAAAGTATCAAAGCCAACAATCTGCTTCTGCAAGCATATAAGCTGAAATCATGACTGTAGTGTTGCACACAAAACAATATCAGCTGGTATTTAGCTCATTCATTCTAACTCTGACTATGAAAAATTTATACATGAAATGAAAGGTATACTTTCCCAAGTGATAACTATTAAATCCTCGGGTTATTTCTCACTCAATCGGCACTGGAGATTCACAAGGTAAAAGAGAGTATATAAGTAAGCAAACCAGATGGGGATATATTTATGCATGAATAAACACTGGAGTATCAAGGGTGGCATCAACATGTTCATTCCAATTAGCATGATAATGAATTGCATAAGAACTAAACAATGTCCTAAGATTCCTCCTCCGTCTGAACTCTTTTTCCTGATCTGTTCTGATGCAATATCTGAGCCATAAATAACAACTCTGGCTATCTCTTGCTTAATCAGTATCTTATTTTTTCTCCTTCGGCCAGAGTTTGCCTACATGAGAAAAGTCACAACTAAGGTGGATATTTTTAGCTTTGGAACGATAATGCTGGAGCTGCTAACAAGAAGGAGACCAACTGCGCTCACTCAGGAGAACGAATACCCAATCAGTTTGCATCAACTGGCAGAGACAGCTCTTGCAAACGGGACCAATGGGATTTTCCAAATCTTGGACCCTCTTCTAGCTGCGAACATTTCCAAGGAGCAGCAGGAAACCATAGAAAAGCTCTTCCAACTGGCTCATCAGTGCACTTCTCCAGATCCAGCAAACCGACCGGACATAGATGAGGTCCTGGTTGCCCTTTTAAAACTTAAGGGCAACGCAAGCTAGAACTGAAAACTTTCAATGCTATGAGATACAGAGAGCATTGTAAAGAGTGCGTTAGTTGACTCCTGCTAGTTCTTGCACTAGCAGAACCAATTTTAAAGCAGGATCACGCTCACTCGCTCTTTTTGTACCCTTTCTTCGTAAATTTTGTCAGGTTCCACACAATGAAATAAAGATCTCAATCTAGTCTTGAAGACCTTCAACGATCTAGTTACTTGCATTGGATATCCTAATCACATGAAAGAATCCAGCTGCTTGTCCCAAGCTTCCTTCATCACAATTTAAGATCGAACTGAAGATAAGATAACAATGACAAGAAGAACAAAGCTCGATCAGAGAGGAAGAAAAAAAGGCCCAGAAACAAGAACTGCACAAACAAATCTTCTCGTTGCATTAAACTCGAGCTCACTCTACAGAGTAGTATCACATTCCGACAAACAAGAACTCGACATATACCATAAAGGAAACTGAGGTGTCCTCGCGAAAAACTAAAATATGATCACGAGGATCAACCTCAGACAATTACAAAATCCGGTAAAGATGGCTCAAATGTCTGACTCAAATGTCCTCTTTTTTATACCTTTTTGGCCTTAATCGTCGGGACCAGGAGGATCATTACGAAGAAACTCATCCACAGTGGAAGGAAACACCAACCCACCAGAACCGCAAGCGCCGCCACCCTCGCAGGCGGACGCAGCTTTGCCCAGAAGCAAATGCACCAGCCTCAGCGGCTCAGCCCTCTCATCCTCATCGCCGCTGCCGCTGCCGCCGTTCGAGAAGTACTCAATCCATCCATCCAACCTCTCCGCCTCCTTCCGGCACTTCGGGCCCTTCACACCGGCGACGCGCTCGTAGAACCCGCCCGCGCACTCGCAAGCCCCGGCGCCGCCTCCTCCGCAGCCCGCTCCTTCTCCGCGGGGTTTCGGCTCGCGGTTGCCCAGACCCAGCATCCGCATCAACCGGTCGATGTCGTCGGCCGAGTCGGCGTCGTCCCGGGCGGCGGCGGCGGCGGCGGCGGAGGAGATTCGGGCGGAGGACGGAACTGAGGAGAGCAAGAGAGGAACGCTTCCGGTGCCTCGCTGCTATCTTGAAGAGGAGGAGGAGGATCGAGGGCTTGGCGGTGGCGGTGGTGGGGTTGGGAGGAGAGGAGGTAAAGAGGGGAGATCGGCGAATGGTCGAGCGACGATGAGGCGGCGGTGGCGGCGGTTTGAGGTGGTGGTCGGCGGCGGCGGCCGTCGTGGCGGTCGAGTTTGAGCCGTTTCTCGACCCGCTCGAGGGAAGAGAAGAAGCTGGAGTGCATCGTTCGGGCGCCGAATGCTGGCTCAGCAATTCGACAGCAGAGATGGAGGGAAAATGGTTGCGCGGTCGGGATTAATAATTTTTGGGGTTAGAACTACAAAAACCCGAACATATATGACAAATTTATGCAAAATTAGTTTTTTTTTTTTATCATAACAAATCTCAAATTTATATAATTATGATAAATTTACTCTTAATTAATTTTTAATTACTAAAAAATCCAAATCGATACACTTGCGATAAGTTCACCTTCTATTTATTTCGTTAAATTGAATTGATATCACAAAAAATCACAAACTGGTATACTTAGTAAATTTGTTGGGATTTTAATGATTAAAATTTTCATTTGGGGAAAATTTGTTATAAGTGTACCAGTTTAGGATTTTTAGCAACGTTATTTGCATAACATCTTATTTCAATTGACTTTGTATTTTAATATTGATTATACCATTTTGTCGCCTTAATTTATGCTGATTTTTGAAATTTTGATTTTGTGCAATCCCATCTTTTGACTTAGCAGGTGATTTCTACGGTTAAAATTCGTTCTGTTTAAGCACGTTTGCTTACACTGAGAAAGTGGCTGACGTGCCAATTTTTATGTCAAAAACTAGAAAAAGTATTTTTGAAGTTCTAAAAGTATCTTAAGGGAGGAGTAAAAGATTTCAGAAAAATGCAAAAGTAATTTGCATATTGCTCGGGGAGAGAGAGGTAGTCATAGACGTGTTTGATTTAACATATAATGCAAATGCTGAAGATAAAAACTATTTAGGAAAATACAACTTGTGTTTGGTAAAAATTCTTTGCAAATGGATTTTGAGCTATAGTTGTGTTTGACAAAAAAAAAAACATTTATAATGGGTTTTAGATTTTTTTTTTTTAATTAAAAAGAACCTAAACCCTTCACCAGAATCAAAGAAGGGCTACGATTGTTGGTGAGCTAGATTTTGCGCCGGTGATTGTCAATTGAGGTTGCTAGACCTCAGGCAACCTTCGGGGAGGGTCGTGTGACCCTTGTAAGACCCAGGCAACAATTGCTCGGGTAAAGTGACCCTCGTCGGAGGTCACCTGGGTCAGCAACCCTCATTGAAAGTCGCGTAAGGTCAGGCCACCTCAATCGAAGCTTGCTTGTGCTAGATTTGGCTTGTCGGCGGCTATAGCCCTTTGTCGGTCCAACCAAGGATTTGGTTCTTATTTAATTAAAAAAAAAATGTAACGAGGGATAAAATAAAATAAAAAATTGAAGAATTGGTGAGGGCAGTTTTGAAAGAAAAAAAATTGTTTCAGCATTTAGCCAAAAACCAAAAGCTCAATGTTGATAGGGACTAGTATTGAGTTTTCTGATTTTTCAAAGCCATCATTCGGCCGAAAGCCCATTGGGAAAACTTGCCAAACACCCCAACATTTTCCCAAGAGGCTTTGGAGGCCCAAAGCTCTTTAGGAAAACTATACCAAATGCACCAATGATGCAACCATAACTGACGTAGTATCAATGTCTATACTCCAATGTGGAGGATGAAAGATTCAAGGACAATTAGTTGGTATATTGATAGCAAAAGACAAATAAAGTGAAAGGTTTTTCATATTTCACTAAAATACCAAATGCAGGCGATGACGATCCTTCGCATAGACCCCAAACTAATATGGAAAGATATATACAAGATAAGCACAATAATACAAATGGCAACATGTCCTTATTGAAGCAAACATACTTTATCTAGCATGCCCTCAAACTTATGACGGTTGTAGAGGAACCAACTGAAATTTGGAAGTTACATTATTTGTGGAAGAAATATGGATTAAAGAAAGAGTGTTGCATCTAGGGCTATCAAAATGGGTCACAAACCCACATGTCAACTTACGTTTAGTTAAATGGATCATATATACGTTACCTTAAACTTAAATAATGGATCATAATGGGTTTTGAAAGTAAGGCCCAAAAAAGGTTGGTGTTAGTGGGTCAATTAAAAGCCTATTTCAATCCAAGTTAAGACTAGACCTCTCAAAATTGGTTACAAATCTATTTCTTAACCGATATTTAATAGAACCAGTTATTATATGAGTTAGTTATGTATAAATGAGTTATAAATGGGTTTATAATGATAAAATCAAAAAATATGTGGACGTTAGATGGGTTTATAGTTTACCCAAACTCAATCCATGACGTGACTCCATCATCATCCTTTATGAGAAAATAGTGGTGTCCTTGTATTGTAGGCTTCAAGATGGTCCAACTTCACCCTTACTAAAAATATCAAGACGACTTCTTTTTTCTCCTTTTTTTTTTTTTATTAATCTTATAAGTTTCGTCCGTCAGTTATTGGAGTACATATTTCTTTGATTGCATTTGGCATTGTTATTTTATGTAATATTGTAATTTTATTTTTTATCATTGTAGTCCATGGTTAGCATAAATCATCTTTTCAATATATTATATTTCATTTAATTGAAATTTCAATTCCTCCATGTTTTATTTTATTCTTCATTCTTAAAAGTCAATTCTTTAGCGTCTATATTCAAGCAGCAATTTTATCCAAATAACATATACAAACAAAGAACTTAGAGTGGGTTAACTAGGTGGATTCAAATTTTCATAAATTAGATTAAATATGGAAGTATTTTAGTAAATGAGTTCCGAGTTGAGTGTTGATTGGGTACAAGTCGGGTTGGGTATGGATTACTAAATTTTTTTTTTTTTTTGGTAACCCAGGAAACCCCAAAAGCCGACAGCCGGCGGAAAGAACCCGGGGCTGACGCAAGCTGGCCCACCACACTCACGTATTGTATATAAATTGATAAATTTGGATCGGATCATTTTTTACCTGATTTATCCATTTGACGGCCCTAATCACATCTAACGTGTTAGTCAATAGAATGGCACTCATTTTTAACATGCTTTGTTTGCTCATGGAAGACACCAACGTGAGCCATCTCGATAGCTCTTACTGTTGCAAAAACTAAGGTATGTTTTGTTTCGACGGGGTACCCTGCACCAGCAAATCCTTCCTCCTTGCAACCAGGATATAATTTGGAGAGAAGCAGACATAGCTCTGTTTGGTTGAGGTCACGACTCGCAACTCAAAAAGTCATTCGAAATTGGGCAAGATCAAGATCGCTTGGATGATAGAAAGCTTTGGAGGATAACTTTTGCAGATAAATCTATGAAGGTTAAGAGGCAAATAATGAAGGAAAACTAGAGAACAAACGCGGGAGTCGAGTGGAAAAGGGAAGGAAGAATGATTGAAGATGTCACTAAAGAGTCAAGCCAGCAGCAATACATGTAATTTACATTTCTGAAAGTATCGTTTCCAACCGAACTGTATATCACCCCTCACACTCACTTTCCAGGGACGAAGTTGGTGGCATAGGCCCAAGCATTGTTGTTAACTGGATCAGCAAGGTGGTCAGCCAAGTTCTCCAATGGACCCTTTCCTGTCACGATGGCCTGCACGAAGTACCCGAACATGGAGAACATGGCAAGCCTGCCGTTCTTGATCTCCTTCACCTTGAGCTCGGCAAAGGCCTCGGGGTCATCGGCCAGGCCCAAGGGGTCGAAACTCCCACCGGGGTAGAGCGGGTCGGTGACCTCACCGAGCGGGCCACTGGCAATACGGTAGCCCTCAACGGCTCCCATCAGGATAACCTGGCAGGCCCAGATAGCCAAGATGCTTTGGGCGTGGATCAGGTTGGGGTTGCCCAGGTAGTCGAGCCCTCCCTCGCTGAAGATCTGGGCGCCAGCCTTGAACCACACGGCCTCACCGAACTTGATGCCGTTGCGGGCCAGGAGCTCGGGGAAGACGCACCCCAGGGCACCGAGCATGGCCCACCTGCAGTGGATGACTTCAAGCTCGCGGTTCTTGGCGAAGGTCTCGGGGTCGGCCGAGAGTCCGGCAGTGTCCCAGCCGTAGTCACCGGGGAACTCGCCAGTGAGGTAGCTTGGGGGCTCGCCGGAGAATGGGCCTAGGTACTTGACGCGGTCTGGGCTGTACCATGGGCTCCCAGAGGAGATGGGCTTGCCGACGGTCTTCCTCATGGAGACTCTCCCATTGCCGAGGAGCTCGGGAGTGGAGGGGGAGAGCTTCACCGCCTGTCCGGCGAGGGATGGGGAGGAGAGAGCCATGGTTGAAGCTGCCATTGTTGAGTGGATTTGAGAGCTTGACTTCTGTCTAGTGCTGAAGGAGAGAGTTGAGATGGATTGGATATAGTTGTTGGGCCTGGTTGGGCTATAAATACACGATTCAATAAGAGAAAGTCATTATCTTAGAGATCTCCATCTGAATTCCTATTGGATTGTTTGTCTTTGGAATTTCGATTTTGTCTATCTAGTTGGCGCTCTCTACTCCACATACCATATTTCCTGATCCTTTCATTTTATTTGGATTTTGTCTATCTACTTGGCGCTCTCTACTCTACAGAGTAGTATCACATTCCGACAAACAAGAACCCAACATAAACCATAAGATTACGTTTGGTCGTCCGGATTTTTAATTGAGATAGGACTGGATAAGATAGAATATGAAATTTTGGGATTTTTTTATGTTATGTCCATTGTTTGATTAATAGCAATATTAAAGTCGGATATGTTTACATATATATATTTTTAATATAAACGGCAATCATTATAAATGAACCTAAATGTTCATTTACGGAAATGGTGAAAATCTCTCGTAACATTATTCCTTAGCTTTTTTTTTTTTTCTTCTTTTTTATATTATTTTCTTTATTATTTCTTTTTTCACCTTTCATCATTCTTTAATAAAATTTTATCAAATAGTAAACTGTACTAACATACCTAAAATACAAAAATACCTAAAATATATAATAAATATAAATATTTAATTTATAGATTGAATGTTTATTAAAAGATAGAATTAAAGTTGAATATATAAATGAAAATAAGATTAATTAAAAAATATTTTAAAATTTTAATTTCTTAAATTAGAATTCAAATATTATTTATATTGAAATATAATTTCAATTTTGTTAATTTAATAAGTTTGTTATTCTAGAAAAATAACTTTTCTATTATGGCATTAGAAATCCTATCCATCTTTATCACACATTTCCCATGGGATAATTTTATCTAGTCTATATCTCTCTTATATCCGACTTTATCCTATCTTGAGCACGTAGGATATGATTATCATATCATATCCTGAATTTTATCTCGACTGCCAAACGCAGTCTAAAAGAAACCGTGGAATCTGTGCAAATAACTAAAATGATCACAAGGACTAATATTGGGTTTTCAGTTTTTTCAAGGCTAGCATTTGGTCGAAAACCCATTGAGAAAACTTATCAAATATTCTAACATTTTCTCAAGAGGCTTTGGAGGCCAAAAGTTCTTTAAGAAAACTGTACCAAATACACCAGTGATGCAATCATAGCTAACATAGTATCAATGTCTATACTCCAATGTGGAGGATGAAAGATTCAGGGACAATTAGTTGGTATATTGATAGCGAAAGACAAATAAAGTAAAAGGTTTTCATATTTCACTCAAATATAAAATGCAGGCGAGGATGATCCTTCGCATAGACCCCAAACTAATATGGAAAGATATATACAAGATACGCACAATAATACAAATGGCAACATGTCCTTATTGAAGAAAACATACTTCATCTAGCATGCCCTCAAACTTATGACGGTTGTAGAGGAACCAACTGAAATTTGGAAGTTACATTATTTGCAGAAAAAATATGGAGTAAAGAAAGAGTGTCGCGTCTAGGGCTATCAAAATGGGTCACAAACCCACATATCAACCTACATTTAGTTAAATGGGTCATAAATACGTTACATTAAACTTAAATAATAGATCATAATGGGTTTTGAAAGTAAGGCCCAAAAAGGGTTGGTGTTAGTGGGTCAATTAAAAGCCTATTTCAATCTAAGTTTAGACTAGACCTGTCAAAATTGGTTTTTTTTTTTTTTTTTGGTCGGTCTCTACTCTATTCCTATTCTACACTCACTCTCGGACTTTCGCCCTACCTACCTCGGGCGTGGGAGTCGAAAACCCACTCTTGAAACTTACGTGTCCCCACCCCATCCCCTCTGAGAATGTGGGGATTTGAATCCCTCACCCCCCCTTCCATGTTGGAAGGGTGGCCACTAGGGCGAATCCCAGTGGTTACCTGTCAAAATTGGTTACAAACTTATTTCTTAGAACCGATTATTATAAAAATTAGTTATGTGTAAATGAGTTATAAATGGATTTATAATGATAAAACCAAATGAAATAATGGGCATTAGATGGGTTTATAGATTACCAAACTCAATCCATGCCGTGACCCCATCTTCATCCTTTATGAGAAAATAGTGGAGTCCTTGTATTGTTCTAAGTTCAGAATAGTTTGGTAGGCTTCAAGATGGTCCAACTTCACCCTCATTAAAAATATCAAGACAACTTCTTTTTTCCCCCATTATTTGTTTGTTTTGTTTTTATTAATCTTATAGTTACGTCCGTCAGTTATTGGAGTACATATTTCTTTGATTGCATTTGGCATTATTATCTTTATGTAATATTCTAATTTTATTTTTTTATCATCGCAATCCATGGTTAGCGTAAATCATCTTTTCAATATATTATATTTCATTTAATTGAAATATCAATTTCTCCATGTTTTATCTTATTCTTCATTGTTAAAAGTCAGTTCTTAAGCGTCTTATATCCAAGCAGAAATTATATCCAAATAACATATACACACGAAGAACTTAGAGTGGGTTAATTAGGTGGATTCGGATTTTCATAAATTAGATTGAATATGTAAGTATTTTAGTAAATGAGTCCGAGTTGAGTGTTGACTGGGTATGGGTTGGGTTGGGTATGGGTTACTAAATTTGTATTGCATATAAATTGGTAAATTTGGATTGGACCATTTTCGACCCGATTTATTCATTCGACGGCTCTAGTCACATCTAACGCGTTAGTCAATAGAATGGCACTCATTTTTAACATGCTTTGTTTGCTTATGGAAGACGCCAACGTGTGAGCAATCTTGATAGCGCTCTTACTGTTGCAAAAACTAAGGTATGTTTTGTTTCGACAGCGTCTCCTGCGCCAGCAAATCCTTCATCCGTGCAACCAGGATATAATTTGGAGAGAACCAGACATAGCTCCGTTTGGTTGAGGTCACGACTCGCAACTCAAAAAGTCATTTGAAATTGGGTAAGATCAAGATCGCTTGGACCATAGAAAGCTTTGGAGGACAACGTTTGCAAATAAATCTATGAAGGTAAAGTGGCAAATAATGAAGGAAAACTAGGGAACAAACGTGGGAGTCGAGTCGAAAAAAGAAGGAAGATGATTGAAGATGTCACTCAAGAGTCAAGCCAGCAGCAATACAGTAATTCACACTTCTGAAAGTATCGTTTCCAACCGAACTGTATATCACCCCTCACACTCACTTTCCAGGGACGAAGTTGGTGGCATAGGCCCAAGCATTGTTGTTAGCTGGATCAGCAAGGTGGTCAGCCAAGTTCTCCAATGGACCCTTTCCTGTCACAATGGCCTGCACGAAGAACCCGAACATTGAGAACATGGCAAGCCTGCCGTTCTTGATCTCCTTCACCTTGAGCTCCGCAAAGGCCTCGGGGTCTTCGGCCAGGCCCAAGGGGTCGAAGCTCCCACCGGGGTAGAGCGGGTCGGTGACCTCACCGAGCGGGCCACCAGCGATACGGTAACCCTCAACGGCTCCCATCAGGATGACTTGGCAGGCCCAGATAGCCAAGATGCTTTGGGCGTGGATCAGGCTGGGGTTGCCTAGGTAGTCGAGCCCTCCCTCGCTGAAGATCTGGGCGCCGGCCTTGAACCACACTGCCTCGCCGAACTTGACGCCGTTGCGGGCCAGGAGCTCGGGGAAGACGCACCCCAGGGCGCCGAGCATGGCCCACCTGCAGTGGATGACCTCGAGCCCGCGGTTCTTGGCGAAGGTCTCCGGGTCGGCCGAGAGCCCAGCAGTGTCCCAACCGTAGTCGCCAGGGAACTCGCCAGTGAGGTAGCTCGGGGGCTCGCCGGAGAACGGGCCTAGGTACTTGGCGCGGTCTGGACCATACCATGGGCTCCCAGAGGAGACGGGCTTGCCGACGGTCTTCCGCATGGAGACCCTCCCATTGCCGAGAAGCTCAGGAGTGGAGGGGGAGAGCTTCACCGCCTGTCCGGCGAGGGATGGGGAGGAGAGAGCCATGGTGGAAGCTGCCATTGTTGAGTGGATTTGAGAGCTTGACTTCTGTCTAGTGTTGAAAGAGAGAGTTGAGATAGTTGTTGGGCCTGGTTGCCCTATAAATACACTAGGGGTGTGCATGGTCCGGGCGGGCGGTTCCCCGACCTAGAACCGGAACCGCCGCTAAGGACCGGTTCCGAAAAATTGGAACCGGGATCCACCCGGGAACCGGACCGCCGGTCCGGTTCCCGGGTGGATCCATGGAACCGATCTTGACGCAGCTCCGTTTAGGCAATATCACAAACACATGGCAGTCGGCTAGAATGCACGCACGAGACGGGTTTACATAGGTTTGATTCAAGCGTTTTGGGCAAGAAGTGAGGAGAACGACGTTGGCCACTTCTTAGAACCGGACCTAGACCCGAGTGAACACGGGGAAATACTCAACATCAAACAAATCGACTCGAGTTAGACACGAAAAATTCAGGAATCGAGAGAAATCTCGCTCGGCTATTCTATCACCAAAACAAGTAGTGCTAAGAGGGTTCGTGGGGAAGAGTTTCAAATAAAAACCCCTACTCGGCTTGAAGACGGGCGGTGCGAAGGCCGGTTAGAGACGAATCGAACTTTAGTTGGCCGGGAACGAACGGTTTGAACCAAAAGAAAACTCATCGGAAATGCCGAGGTTTGGGAACGAGAAGTCTTGTGCTCGAGGTCAGCGATTGGCGTCGAGGATGGGCGAGCGATGCTCGACGTCGATCCACTTCTCCCTCACTTCGCTGGCACGGTGGTCGGCGCGGAGGCGAGCGTGGAGTCGCGGGTCACCAGCTAGGCGGAGCGGGGCCGTGGCGGGTGGCGGCCGCTCGAGGGGGCGAACAGCGGCAACGGCCGGCGCGAGGGGGCGAACATGCCGAACGGCGGCCGCGGCCCGCGGGTCACCGCTGGCGAGACAGGCACCGAAGAACCGAAGAAGTCGAAGAAGTCGAAGAAGTCGAAGAAGCCGAAGAAGTCGAAGAAGTCGAAGAAGCTGGTGGGTGGCGGCGGCGCGGGGGCGAACGTGCGGCGGCCGGCGCGAGGGACAGCGGTCGCGACCCGCGGGGTACTTCGGGCGGAGACAGTCACGAAGAACGAAGAAGTCGAAGAAGTCGAAGAAGAAGAGAGACAGATAGTCACAGAACAGAAGAACCGAAGAAGTCAAAGACATTGGACAGAGGAGAGAAGTCTCGGTTAGGGTTTGTTTTGTTTTAGTAATATTTTAATATTAAAAAGGTTCGGTCCGGTCCGGGTGGGCGGGCGGGCGGATCCGCCCATGGAACCGGGAACCGGACCGGTACCCACCGGTTCCGGAAGTGGAACCGGAACCGGACCCGGTTCCCTCAAGAACCGTCGGTTCCGGATGGTTCCGGTCCGGTTCCGGGCGGTTCGGGCGGTTCCTGAGTATTTTGCACACCCCTAAAATACACGATTCGATAAGAGAAAGTCTTTATCTTAGAGATCTCTATCTGAATTCCTATTGGCTTGTTTGTCTTTGGAATTTCGATTTTGTTTATCTACTTGGCGCTCTCTACTCCACTTACCATATTTCCTGATCCTTTCATTTTATTTGGATTTTGTCTATCTACTCGGCCGCTTTCTACTCTACAGAGTAGTATCACATTCCGACAAACAAGAACTCAACATCAACCATAAAAGAAACCGTGGATTCCGCGCAAATAACTAAAATGATCACGAGGATTAACCTCAGACCATTACTTAGTCTTGTAACGATGGGTCAATTGTCATCTCTTCTTTTATACCTTCTTTGGGCTTAATCGTTAGGACCAGGAGGATCATTACGAAGAAACTCATCCACAGTGGAAGGAAACACCAACCCACCAGAACCGCAACCGCCACCACGCACGCAAGCAGACGCAGCTCCACCCAGAAGCAAATGCACCGCCTCAGCGGCTCAGCCCTCTCATCCTCATCACCGCCGCTGCCGCCGTTTGAGAAGTACTCAATCCATGCATCCAACCTCTCCGCCTCCTTCCGGCACTTTGGGCCCTTCACGCTGGTGACGATCTCGTAGAACCCGCCCGTGCACACGCAAGCCCCGGCGCCGCCTCCGCCGCTCGCTCCTTCTCCGCAGGGTTTTGGCTCGCAGTTCCCAGACCCAGCATCTGCATCAACCGGTCGATGTGGTCGTCCGAGTCGGCGTCAGTCTCGGTCACCGGCAGCGGCGGCGGAGGAGATTCGGGCGGAGGACGGAACTGGGGAGAGCAAGAGAGGAACGCTTCCGGTGCTTCGCTGCTATCTTGAAGAGGTGGAGGGGGAGGAGGAGGATCGAGGGCTTGGCGGTGGCAGTGGTGGTGGGGTTGGGAGGAGAGGAGGTAAAGAGGGGAGATTGGAGAACGGTCGAGCGACGATGAGGCGGCGGCGGCAGCGGTTTGAGGTTGAGGTCGGCTGCGGCGGCCGTTGTGGCGGTCGAGTTTGAGCCGTTTCTCGAGCCGCTCGAGGGAAGAAAGAGAAGAAGCTGGAGCGCATCCTTCCGGCGCCGAATGCTGGCTCAGCAATTTGACAGCAGAGATGGAGGGAAAATGGTTGCGCGGTCGGGATTAATAATTTTTGGGGTTAGAACGACGAAAATCCAGAACATATATGATAAATCTATGCAAAATTAGTTTTTTTTTTGTCACAACAAATCTCAAATTTGTATAATTATGATAAATTTACTTTAAACTAATTTTTTAATCACTAAAAACCCTAAACCGATACACTTGGGATAAATTTACTCTCTATCAACTTCTGTTAAATTGGATTAATACCACAAAAAATCACAAATTGATATACTTAGTAAATTTGTTGGGATTTTAATAATTAAAAAATTCGTTTGGGGTAAATTTGTTATAAGTGTACCGGTTTAAGGTTTTTAGTAATGAAATTCGCATAACATCTTATTTCAATTGACTTTGTATCTTAATATCAAATATACTAATTTGTTGCCTTAATTTATGCTGATTTTTGAAATTTTGATTTTGTGCATTCCCATCTTTCAACTTAGCAGGTGATTTTTGCAGTTAAAATTAGTTCTGTTTAAGCACATTTACTTATACCGAGAAAGTGGCTGACGCCGATTTTTATGTCAAAAACTAGAAAAAGTATTTTTGAAGTTCTAAAAGTATCTTAAAGGAGGAGTAAAAGATTTCAGAAAAATGCAAAAGTAATTTGCATATCGCTCGGGGAGAGAGATAGAGTCACAGGCGTGTTTGATTCAACATATAATGCAAATGCTGAGAAAATGTAATTTGTGTTTGGTAAAAATTCTTTACAAATGGACTTTGAGTTCTAGTTGTGTTTGGCAAAAAAAAAAAAAAAAAATTATAATGGGTTTTGGATTTTTTATTAAAAAGGACTCAAACCTTTTATCGGGAATTAAGAAAGGGCTACGATTCTCGGCGAGCCAAATCTGGCGTTGGTAGCTGTCAGTTGAGGTTGCCAGACCTGAAGCAACCTTCGGCGAGGGTTGCATGACCCTTGCAAGACCTAGACAACGATCACTTGTGTCAAGCGACCCTCATCGAAGGTCACCTGGGTCATGCAACCCTCGTTGGAAGTCACGTAAGGTCAGGCCACCTCAATCAATCGCGCCCATGCCAGATTTGGCTTGCCGCGCGGCTTTAGCCCTTCATCAGTCCAACCAAGGATTTGGTCCTCTTTTAATTATAAAAAAAAAAAAAAATGTAACAAGGGATAGAATCGAAAATTTGAAGAATTGGTGAGGGCAATTTTAAAAGAAAATTTTATTTATTTCAGCATTTAACCAAATGTCGAAAGCTCAATGGTGCTAGGGACTAGTATTGGGCTTTCAACTTTTTCAAGGCCGGCATTTGGTCGAAAGCCCATTGGGAAAACTTGTCAAATGCCCTAATATTTTCTCAAGAGGCTTTGGAGGCCAAAAGCTCTTTAGGAAAACTATACCAAATACACTAGTGATGCAACCATAACCGACATAGTATCAATGTCTATACTCCAATGTGGAGGAGGAAAGATTCAGGGACAATTAGTTGGTATATTGATAGCGAAAGACAAATAAAGTAAAAGGTTTTTCATATTTCACTTAAATGCCAAATACAGGCGATGACGATCCTTCGCATAGACCCCAAACTAATATGGAAAGATATATACAAGATACGCACAATAATACAAATGGCAACATGTCCTTATTGAAGCAAACATACTTCATCTAGCATGCCCTCAAACTTATGATGGTTGTAGAGGAACCAATTGAAATTTGGAAGTTACATTATTTGCGGAAGAAATATGGAGTAAAGAAAGAGTGTTGCGTCTAGGGCTATCAAAATGGGTCACAAACCCACATGTCAACCTACATTTAGTTAAATGGGTCATATATAAGTTACACTAAACTTAAATAATAGATCATAATGGGTTTTGAAAGTAAGGCCCAAAAAAGGTAGGTGTTAGTGGGTCAATTAAAAGCCTATTTCAATCCAAGTTTAGACTAGACCTGTCAAAATTGGTTACAAACCTATTTCTTAACCCATATTTAATAGACCTAGTTATTATAAAAATTAGTTATGTGTAAATGAGTTATAAATGAGTTTATAATGATAAAACCAAATAATATATGGGCATTAGATGGGTTTATAGTTGACCCAAACTCAATCCATGCGGTGACTCCATCTTCATCCTTTATGAGAAAATAGTGGAGTCCTCGTATTGTTCTAAGTTCATAATAGTTTGGTAGGCTTCAAGATGGTCCAACTTCACCCTTATTAAAAATATCTATCAAGACGACTTCTTTTTTCCGCCATTATTTTTTGTTTTTGTTTTTATTAATCTTATAAGTTTCGTCCGTCAGTTATTGGAGTACATATTTCTTTGATTGCATTTGGCATTGTTATTTTTATGTAATCTAATTTTATTTTTTTATCATTGCAATCCATGGTTAGCATAAATCATCTTTTCAATATATTATATTTCATTTAATTCAAATTTCAATTTCTCCATGTTTTATCTTATTCTTCATTGTTAAAAGTCAATTCTTTAGCGTCTTATATTCAAACAGCAATTTTATCCAAATAACAAATACACACGAAGAACTTAGAGTGGGTTAACTAGGTGGATTCGGATTTTCATAAATAAGATCGAATATGGAAGTATTTTAGTAAATGAGTCCGAGTTGAGTGTTGATTGGCACTCATTTTTAACATGGGTTGGGTTGGGTATAGGTTACTAAATTTGTTTTTGTTCCAAAATTGCATATAAATTGGTAAATTTGGATCGGGCCGGCGACCAGGGCGGCGACCTTTTTGACCCGACTTATCCATTCGACGGCCCTAGTCACATCTAACGTGTTAGTCAATAGAATGACACTCATTTTTAACATGCTTTGTTTGCTTATGGAAGATGCCAACGTGAGCAATCTCGATAGTGCTCTTCCTCCGTGCAACCAGGATATAATTTGGAGAGAAGCAGACATAGCTACGTTTGGTTGAGGTCATGACCCGCAACTCAAAAAGTCATTTGAAATTGGGCAAGATCAAGATCGCTTAGACGATAGAAAGCTTTGGAGGACAACGTTTGCAAATAAATCTATGAAGGTTAAGCGGCAAATAATGAAGGAAAACTAGGGAACAAACGTGGGAGTCGAGTCGAAAAAGGAAGGAAGATGATTGAAGATGTCACTCAAGAGTCAAGCCAGCAGCAATACATGTAATTTACACTTCTGAAAGTATCGTTTCCAACCGAACTGTATATCACCCCTCACACTCACTTTCCAGGGACGAAGTTGGTGGCATAGGCCCAAGCATTGTTGTTAACTGGATCAGCAAGGTGGTCAGCCAAGTTCTCCAATGGACCCTTTCCTGTCACAATGGCCTGCACGAAGAACCCGAACATGGAGAACATGGCAAGCCTGCCGTTCTTGATCTCCTTCACCTTGAGCTCCGCAAAGGCCTCGGGGTCATCGGCCAGGCCCAAGGGGTCGAAACTCCCACCGGGGTAGAGCGGGTTGGTGACCTCACCGAGCGGACCACCAGCAATACGGTAGCCCTCAACGGCTCCCATCAGGATGACCTGGCAGGCCCAAATGGCCAAGATGCTTTGGGCGTGGATCAGGTTGGGGTTGCCCAGGTAGTCGAGCCCTCCCTCGCTGAAGATCTGGGCGCCAGCCTTGAACCACACTGCCTCGCCGAACTTGACGCCGTTGCGGGCCAGAAGCTCGGGGAAGACGCACCCCAGGGCGCCGAGCATGGCCCACCTGCAGTGGATGACCTCGAGCTCGCGGTTCTTGGCGAAGGTCTCGGGGTCGGCCGAGAGCCCAGCAGTGTCCCAACCGTAGTCGCCAGGGAACTCGCCAGTGAGGTAGCTTGGGGGCTCGCCGGAGAACGGGCCTAGGTACTTGGCGCGGTCTGGACCATACCATGGGCTCCCAGAGGAGACGGGCTTGCCGACGGTCTTCCTCATGTAGACTCTCCCATTGCCGAGGAGCTCGGGAGTGGAGGGGGAGAGCTTCACCGCCTGTCCGGCGAGGGATGGGGAGGAGAGAGCCATGGTTGAAGCTGCCATTGTTGAGTGGATTTGAGAGCTTGACTTCTGTCTAGTGTTGAAAGAGAGAGTTGAGATGGATTGGTGATAGTTGTTGGGCCTGGTTGGGCTATAAATACACGATTCAATAAGAGAAAGTCATTATCTTAGAGATCTCTTATCTGAATTCCTATTGGCTTGTTTGTCTTTGGAATTTCGATTTTGTTTATCTACTTGGCGCTCTCTACTCCACTTACCATATTTCCTGATCCTTTCATTTTATTTGGATTTTGTCTATCTACTCGGCGCTTTCTACTCTACAGAGTAGTATCACGTTCCGACAAACAAGAACTCAACATAAACCATAAAAGAAACCGTGGATTCCGCGCAAGTAACTAAAATGATCATGAGGATCAACCTCAGACCATTACCTAGTCTTGTAACGATGGCTCAAATGTAGAGGTGTCAAACGGGTAGGTCGGGTCGGGTTTGGATCAGGTCATTAATATCGACCGATTTGGCCGTTTATGGCCATTTATGCTGTATAAATTTTTAACCCATACCCAACCCATACTTAAACCACTTAACTTAACTTAAAAAAGATTATTTCTTATATATATATTTAAAAAAATGGTATTGCTAAAATATTTTATATAGCACAAATTTAATGGACAATTTTTATAATTTTTAAAAGATTTATTTTAAAAAATCGAATTTTAATTATTTTTAAAATTTTTTAAATTTTTTATTTTTTAATTTTTTTTCTTTTTCTTTTTTTTTCTTTTTTGTTCTTCTCTTCTTTGGTCGGCCATAGGCGAGCCTCGAGCTCGCCTAGCTCGCCGATGCCGACGCGCCACGCCGACCTCAAGGCTTGCCAAATCCGGTGAGCTCGAGCTTGCTCGACGCCAGTGAGCTCGAATCTCACCAGATCGATGAGGCTCGAGCCTTACCGAATGTTGGTGATGCCTTTGCCTCGCTAGATTTGGTGAGCTTGAGGCTCGCCGGTGTCGGGCGAGCTCGAGCCTCTCGCTAGATGTCGGGCGAGGCCTCCGCCTCGTTGGATCGGCGAGCTCGAGGCTCGCCCGGTGTCGAGCCGGCTTGAGGCTCGCCCCTCGCTGGATCTAGCGAGGCTCGAGCCTCGTGGGTGTTGGCGAGGCCTCCGCCTCGCTAGATCCGACAAGCTTGAGCTCGCCCAACGTTGGTGAGCTCAAGGCTCGCCTGGCCGATCGCCGGCCATCACCGTGCTGGCGATTGGAGGAAGAAGAAAGAAAAAAAAAAAGGAAAGAAAAAAAGAAAAGAAATAAATATAAAAAATAATTCTAATTTCGTTTTTTTTTTAAATATTTTTGTAAAGTTAAAAAAAGAAGATAGAGATTGTGAGGTTTTGGGTGAAAATAAATCGGTCCATTTTTAATGGGTTGATAAATGGATCTTAAATAGGTGCGGAAGTGACCTATTTAAAATCAATATATTTCAGTCTTGATCCATTGTAACTCATTATAGGTGCTTTAGGAAATAATACTTAACCTATTAATGACTCATTTAAATATAAATGGGTTCATAAATTGGTCAATGACTCATTTTGACACCTCTAGTCAGATGTCATCTCTTCTTTTATACCTTATTTGGGCTTCATCGTCGGGACCAGGAGGATCATTACGAAGAAACTCATCCACAGTGGAAGGAAACACCAACCCACCAGAACCGCAATCGCCACCATCCACGCAAGCAGACGCAGCTCTACTCATAACCAGCCTCAACGGCTCAGCCCTCTCATCCTCATCGCCGCCGCTGCTGCCGTTTGAGAAGTACTCAATCCATGAATCCAACCTCTCCGCCTCCTTCAGGCACTTTGGGCCCTTCACGCTGGTGACGCGCTCGTAGAACCCGCCCGTGCACTTGCAAGCCCCGGCGCCGCCTCCTCCGCAGCCCACTCCTTCTCCGCAGGGTTTTGGCTCGCAGTCCCCCAGACCCAGCATCTGCATCAACCGGTCAATGTCGTCGGCCGAGTCGGCGTCGGTCTTGGTCAACAGCAGCGGCGGCGGAGGAGATTCGGGCGGAGGACGGAACTGGGGAGAGCAAGAGAGGAATGCATTTGGTGCTTCGCTGCTATCTTGAAGAGGAGGAGGGGGAGAAGGAGGATCGAGAGCTCGGTGGCGGTGGTGGTGGAGGGGAGATCAGAGAACGGTTGAGCGACGATGAGGCGATGGTGGTTTGAGGTGGCGGTCGGTGGTGGCGGTGGTTGTGGCGGTCGAGCTCGAGCCGTCTCTCGACCCGCTCGAGGGAAGAGAAGAAGCTGGAGTGCATCCTTCAGGCCCTGAATGCCGGCTCATAGATTTGACGGCAGAGATGGAGGGAAAATGGTTTTGCGGCTGGGATTAATAATTTTTTTTTTTAACGAGGGTGGTCGATTAATCGCATTATTCTTTTTTTTTTGGTCGGTAATTAATCACATTATTCGTATGATATTTAATTTTATCAATTTTGCATTTTCAATTCAAACATATCAATTTATCACTTTAATTTATGCGATTTTTTGAAATCTTGATTTTGCGTAATGGAGTCTTTCAATTTAGTTGGTTTTTGCAATTAAAACCCATTATGTTTAAGTGTATTTAATTATATAGAGAAGGTGGCTGACGTGCCAATTTTTATGTCAAAAAACTAGAAATATATATATATATATATATATATATATATATATATTAAGTTCTATAAGTATATTACTTTAAAAATATATTAAAGGAAGAGTAAAAGATTTCAGAAAAATTCAGTGGTAGCCATAATGATGCAACCATAACCAACCCGATATCATGTCTGTACTCCAATATAGAGGACGAAAGATTTAGGGACGATTAGTTGGTATATTAATAGTGAAAGACAAGTAAAGTGAAAGGCTTTTCATTTTTCACTCAAATACCAAATGCAGGCGAAGGCGATCCTTCGTATAGACCCCAAACTAATATGAAAAGACATATACAAGATACACACAACAATACAAATGGCAACATGTCATTATTGAAGCAAATATTCATCATCTAGCATGTCCTCAAACTCAAGACGGTTGTAGAGAAACCAACTAAAGTTTGGAAGTTAGATTGCAATTTGATTTATGGAAGAAATATGGAGCAAACGAAGAGTGTCCCATAAATTTTGGGATTTGCCAATCTAAATCCATTCATAATTCATTTACTGAATATAGCTAACTCATTTATAGGACTGTCAAAGTATGTTGTAAACTCATATGTTAACCCCGCATGTAATTGAACGGGTCATATATGAGTAACTTTAATTTAAAGCATGGATCATAATAGGTTTGAAAGTAAAGCCCAAAAAAGATTGTTGTTAGTGGGTCAATTAGAATCATTTTCTACCCAAGGTACGATTGGACCAGTCAAAGTAGATTGTAAACTCATTTCTTAACCCATATTTAACGGATTGAATCATTATATGAGTATAGGTGTTAAATGGGTTTATAGTTTATTCAAATCAAGTCCATCTTTATGACTCTCTTTTCATTGTTTATGAGAAAATAATCAACTCTTTAGATTGTTTTAAGTTTAGAGAAGTCTTAGTGGGCTCACAAGATGGCCCCATTTTACCTTTATTAAAAATATCAAGATAGCTTCTCTTTTTCCCAATTATTTATTTTATTTTTACTAACATTGTAAATTACTTCCGTTAGTTATTGGAGTATATCTTTCATTGGTTGCATTTGACATTTTTATTTTTATGTTATATTGTAATCTTAGTTCTTATCATTCCAATCCATGGTCAGTATAAATCATCTTCTTCAATTTCTTACATTTCATTTGATCAAAATTTCAATTTCTCCATGTTATTTGTTGCCGCAATAATGCAAATTCACTTCTAAGTACTAACTTTGTCTTTTTATTTATTTATTTATTAGTAATTTTATTCCAATAACATTTACACATGAGGACTTAAAATGAGTTAACTAGAAGGATACAGATTTTCATAGATTGGATTAAATATGAAAGTATTTTTACAAATGAGTCGGGTCGGGTCGGGTCGGGTCGAGTTGGGTGTTGATTAAGTATGGGTTGCTAAATTTGTTTTGCATATAAATTAGTCAATTTAAGTCGGGGCCATTCTCAACTCGACTTACCTATTTGATGGCCCTAGTCACATCTAACATGTTAGTCAATAGAACAATAGTCATTTTTAACATGTTTTGTTTGGTCATGAAGGACACATCGTGAGCAATCTCGATAGCGCTCTTATCATTGGAAAAAATAAGGGATCGTTTTGTTTCGATAGCAGGCCCCGTGCCGGCAAATCCTTCCTCCTTGCAACCAGAATATAATTTGGATAGAAGCCGATAAGCTCCGTTTGGTTGAGGTCACAACTTGCAACTCAAAGAGTCATTCGAAACCGGGCAAGCCGAAAATCGCTTGTACGATAGGAAGCTTTGGAGGACATCTTCTATTGATAAATCTATGAATCTTAAGCGGCAGATAATGAAGGAAAACTAAGAAAAAAAGTGAGAGTCGAGTCGAAAAGGGAAGGCAGATGATTGAAGATGATTGAAGATGATTGAAGATGTCCTTCAAGGTAGCAGCAATACATATAATTCACACTTCTGAAAGTATCGTTTCCAACCAATTCAACATCACATCAATGAAATGCCAATCCCACTCAGGACTCTCAACTGAAACCAAACTGTATATCACCCGCACACTCACTTTCCAGGGACGAAGTTGGTGGCGTAGGCCCAAGCATTGTTGCTGACTGGATCAGCAAGGTGGTCAGCCAAGTTCTCCAATGGGCCCTTTCCTGTCACAATGGCCTGCACGAAGAACCCGAACATGGAGAACATGGCAAGCCTGCCGTTCTTGATCTCCTTCACCTTGAGCTCGGCAAAGGCCTCGGGGTCATCGGCCAGGCCCAATGGGTCGAAGCTCCCGCCAGGGTAGAGTGGGTCGGTGACCTCACCGAGCGGGCCACCGGCGATGCGGTAGCCCTCAACGGCTCCCATCAGGATGACCTGGCAGGCCCAGATAGCCAAGATGCTTTGGGCGTGGATCAGGTTGGGGTTGCCCAGGTAGTCGAGCCCTCCCTCGCTGAAGATCTGGGCGCCTGCCTTGAACCACACTGCCTCGCCAAACTTGACGCCGTTGCGGGCCAGGAGCTCAGGGAAGACACACCCTAGGGCGCCGAGCATGGCCCACCTGCAGTGGATGACCTCGAGCTCCCGGTTCTTGGCGAAGGTCTCGGGGTCGGCCGAGAGTCCAGCGGTGTCCCAGCCGTAGTCGCCGGGGAACTCGCCAGTGAGGTAGCTCGGGGGCTCACCGGAGAACGGGCCTAGGTACTTGGCACGGTCTGGACCATACCATGGGCTCCCAGAGGAGACGGGCTTGGGCTTGCCGGCGGCCTTCCTCATGGAGACTCTCCCATTGCCGAGAAGCTCAGGAGTGGAGGGGGAGAGCTTCACCGCCTGTCCAGCCAGGGATGGAGAGGAGAGAGCCATGGCGGAAGCTGCCATTGTTGAGTGGATTTGAGAGCTTGACTTCTGTCTAGTGTTGAAAGAGAGAGTTGAGATGGATTGGTGATGGTTGTTGGGACTTGTTGGTTTATAAATACATAATTCAATAAGAGAAAGTCCTTATCTTAGAGATTTCTATCTGAATTCCTATTGGCTTGCCAGTCTTTGGAATTTCGATTTTGTCTATCTACTTGGCGCTCTCTACCCCACTTACCATATCTTCAGTTCCTTTTCATTTAATTTCAATTTTTTTTTTTTTTTATTTTGGGGGTGTTCCAAGTAGAGGAGAAATTTCAGAGATAACTTTTTTTTTGTAGATTTTTCCTACCAATGGGAGGATGCCACTTGGGGCAACTTGGATAACCCTATCTCTCCATGAAATTCCATGTTCATCAATTGGGGCCGCCCAGCTTCTTGGTTATAGAATTCTTGTACCTTCACGAATATCCCCCACCAAAACGATCAAGGAAGGACGTTGATATCCTTAGAAACATCGATGGGCAAATTTGATGTTGGAGATTAAATTGATAATTGATTGCTTCTATCTGTCATCGATCCTATGTACTTAATCTGGTTTAACTCGGTCTAAATTTACGGTATTATTCAATGCCATGCATACATATGTTCATGAAAGATATGTACATCCAGATAAGATTACAAAGAACTAAGTCATCACTAGTCTTATTCAAGCGATAAATCGTATGAGAAACGATTTAGAAGAAAACAGAGAAATAGATTACGGGTTGTACATGGAACACGAACTTCCTTTTTTTGCTGAGTTTACGAAAAGAAAACTTTTTGCAATGGACTTTAATAGGTATAATATATATATATATATATATATATATATATATATATATATATATATAAATTGAACTAAACTCTTCGGAGGGAATACGGAAGACGCGCGGCGGTTGTCGGGTTTAGGTTGGGCGACCTCTAGCGAGGCGCGTGACCCCGCGAGGGGCCGCCGAAGGTTGCCCGACCTTGGGCGACCCTCGGCAAGGGTTGCTCGACCCGGGGTTGCACGACCCAGGCGACCGCCCTGCCAGGTCTCATGGCCACGAGGCGGCCCTCGCCCGGGTCTCGCAAGACCTAAGCGACGATCGCGAGACCCGGGCGAGGGCCGCCCGCGGCCGCATGGCCCCGGGTCGAGTGACCCTTGCTTAGGGGTCGCCCGAGGTTGGGCAACCTCTAGCGCCCTTGGGTGGTGACCTCCGGCGGCCCTCGACGAGGTCGTGCGACCCTCGCCAAGGGTCGCCCGAGGTCGGGCGACCATCGGCGGCCCTCGCTTGGTCGTGCGACCCTCGCCGAAGACCGCCCGACGGCCACCGGCGTCGATCGCTCGCGGCCAGCCAGGCGGGGCGTAGCCCTTCGCCGGTACGGGGAAGGGCTACCTCCTTTTTCAATTAAAAAAGGATAAATAAACATGGGCAAAATCAAAAATATGAAGAATTATTGAGGGTAGTTTGGGAAGAGAAAAAATAATTTCAGTATTCGGCGAATCTTTGAAAGCCTAGAGTCCCGCTTTAACTTTCCCTTAAGGCTTTTAAGGACATTGAACCAAACGCACTCTGAATTCTGAAAAAGGTGAACAACTTCCGCTATATATGGATGATAAGAGAAACCTTTTTTCTTTTCTCAATTTTCGACTAAAGCAAAGGGGTTTATTGGAACTCTGCCAAAAGTTATGCTTCATTGCTCCCAAGAAAAATGGGTTAGACTAAAAAGAAAAGAATGATTATGAAAACATTTACTTAAAATTGATCACTTGTGTCGTTTAAAAAAATTAATCAATGAAAATTATTTTATTAATCAATTTATATCTAAACATTTTGTGAAAATATTTACATTCATTTTTGTAAGTGATGTAAATTGTCATTTTTAAGAAAATATTTTTTCAAATCATTTATGTTTCACCAAACAAACAAAGTTTAAGAACTATGAAGAAATATGAAAACTAAAATTGCAAAAAGAATTTGTTAAAAAACTAAATTTTTTTAAAACAAAAATTCTCAACTGTAGAGATGAGATTTAAAGTATCTCTAGAATAATAGATATTGGGGAAATCGGTCGGTCATGATATTTTCAGATTTTGGTCGCTTAAACGAGCACATTTCTATTAGCAATCCTTCTCTTCTTTCTCTTTCTTCTTGTTCATGTAATCCTTTTATTTTTATTTATTTTTTTGTCTCCTTTTTATTCCGTTGGCTAGGAGGAGGCACAGGGGCAAGGCTTAGTTCAATCGGTAATGTTGACTCGCCATGTAAAAATTGCAACAATAAAAAAAAAAAAAAATTATTTTATAATTCAGGTGCACGAGTGGAAAACACAAGTTCCCTGGAAATTCATAGAATACCATCCCATAAATCGATTAAGTCTAGATTTTTTGGCCATCGCAAATGGTGTTGACCTAAGACAGATAGAACATGGTGGAATTGGAACGGAATAATCTCTTATTACTGAGGTGTGATGGGTTTGATATCTTTTCAGCATATCTAATATCTTAAGAAACCCTCAACTTTATATTAAGTCCTAATTTTACCGTAAACTTTTTTTTGTTTCATAAAAAACTCTCAACTTTTAGTCCAGTCTCATATCTATCATAAACTTTTTTTTCCTCATAAAAAACCACAAACTTCAGGTCCGGTCCCAGTTTTATCATGAACCTTTTTTGGACTCATAAAAACATCAATTTTTACTAAAGTCTCATATCTACCCCTGTTAGTATTCCATCCAAAATCACCCTTAATGAAGTGGCATTGTCACGTCATTACTTCTTCAATTGCTTTTACTTTAAAGAAAGTCTTCCTTTCATCTCGATTTGAGATTTTCAATTTTTGCTAAGTATTGAGTCTCTCATGCTAGAGAGTCTTTCATTTATGATGATCGAAGAGCTCATGCTCAGGATGCTTGAATAGCTTATAATCGGGAGTTTTTCATCCTCGATTGTTAAGAGAAATTTTGGTAGAGGATTAATGAAGGCAGATTTGAACTCAAGTAAAAGTTGGCAATTTCTTTAAAAAAAAAAAAATTCAGGGAAGATTAATATTGGACTGAAAGTTGAAGATTCTATATGGGACAAAGAAAAAATAAGATTGAATTGAGACTGAACCTAAAATTAGATATTTCTTAAGGGACAAAAAAAATTATAGCAAAATTGAGATTGAGTTTAAAATTTGAGATATTTTTTAGGGTGTTAAGTCTTTTTTCGCACTTCATATTTTACTGATAAACACGTTGAAAGTTCAAACCGCCACTTTGCTTGATTTTTTTTTTTTTTTTTTTTTTTTTTGGTCGAAAGTAACATTTGCATTTATATTAGCGTAATTACATCCAGAGGCTAAAACATCCGTAGACAAAATATCAAGAAATATAGCAGGAGGTTGATATAACCAGTGTTGGGCCGAAACATTGGTGCGATGGGCCTTTGTGGCCCAGTTAGCGGCCTGGTTCGCTTCTCTCAAGCAGTGCTGCAGGGTTAGGTCAGAGAAGCAGGAGAGCAGGTGGATCGCCTCCTCCACAAGCGGCTGAAGCTCCCACATGGGTGATCTGCCATGGCACACAACATCAACGAGGGGAAGGCAATCGGTTTCAATCACCAGTGTAGTATTGTGAAGTTCTCGTTGCAGCAGATGGTTCAGGGTACAGGTGAGTGCGTTGATCTCAGTTTCCATCGCCGATTTCGACCTACACTTGCAAGAAAAGCTGTCCGTTAGCCGCCCTCGATGATCGCTCCAGACATAGGCCAGCGTCCCCTCTGTGTTGCCCGGTTGAAAGGCTCCGTCAATGTTGTACTTGATGTGATGCAAGAAACCATTTCAGCCAAACATGTCACACTCTTATTTTCGCTCTTTCTTGCAATATATAATTGTAAACCATGGAGCAAGGTGTAGCCGTTGAGAAGTCTGCGTGTCCACAGAGCCATCGGGATTTATTTTTATTTTTTATTCCTGATTTTTATGAACCATACATAAGACGATGACTAATATATACTGATGAATATTTATGTGTCACATGGAAATCCAAAAACAATATTTTATAGTTAATATAGAGTGTCCCTGGTCTTCTCTTTACAAATTTCTATTCTCGTTCCATGATGAAAATTCCAATTTACGCTGAAATATGTTATTCATCATATACAAGTGGAAGCCTTCACCTCTTTTTTCTTCCCCTCAATTTTTAAAGCCCAAAAATTCTTGGGTGGATCAGGGACTACCGAAAGGACACAAGAAACCAAAGCTAGAATCTTCAACTCCCAATGGAAAGATAGATATAGATATCCTGAGATAAGAGACTTGGATCAAGCCCTGCATATAAATACCCCTCTAAACTCACCATCCTCTCACAACATTTCAACATCTAAGAGTTCTAAGCACTAAGGCAAAAACAGCCCACTTGGAACCATGGCTGCTTCCACAATGGCTCTCTCCTCCCCCTCCTTTGCCGGCACGGCGGTGAAACTCTCTCCTGCCACCCCCGAGCTCCTCGGCAATGGAAGAGTCACCATGAGGAAAGCCGTCAAGCCGGTCTCATCCGGAAGCCCATGGTACGGCCCGGACCGTGTCAAGTACTTGGGCCCATTCTCTGGTGAGCCCCCGTCCTACCTCACCGGTGAGTTCCCTGGCGACTATGGGTGGGACACCGCTGGGCTCTCGGCTGACCCCGAGACCTTCGCCAAGAACCGCGAGCTCGAGGTCATCCACTGCAGGTGGGCCATGCTCGGCGCCCTGGGGTGCGTCTTCCCCGAGCTCTTGGCCCGTAATGGCGTCAAGTTTGGCGAGGCCGTTTGGTTCAAGGCCGGTGCCCAGATCTTCAGCGAGGGCGGGCTCGACTACCTGGGCAACCCCAGCTTGATCCACGCCCAGAGCATCCTGGCCATCTGGGCTTGCCAGGTCATCTTGATGGGAGCTGTCGAGGGCTACCGTGTTGCCGGCGGGCCACTCGGTGAGGTCACCGACCCGCTCTACCCCGGTGGGAGCTTCGACCCGTTGGGCCTGGCTGATGACCCGGAAGCCTTCGCTGAGCTCAAGGTGAAGGAGATCAAGAACGGCAGGCTCGCCATGTTCTCCATGTTTGGGTTCTTTGTGCAGGCCATCGTGACAGGAAAGGGTCCATTGGAGAACTTGGCTGACCACCTTGCTGACCCCGTCAGCAACAACGCTTGGGCTTACGCCACCAACTTCGTCCCCGGCAAATGAGCTTCAGCAAGTGACATGTTTTTGTTTCAAGTGTGCTCTTGATGGTGTGACGTAAATTTGTGCAAATTATATTGAGAGATTAATGTGAGCTTTGTTGTTAAGTCAAGTGATCATTGTGATTTTATCATGTTTTCTTGTCGACTGGTGCTTGCTTCGACACAGCGAAAGTTTGGAAATATTTATTCATAATATAATAGATGTAGCGAAAAAGTAACACGAGAAACTTCAATTGCAACTGCATCGGAGAAGGAAAAAGGGAAGATGCATCATTGTCGTAAGGATAAATTAGCATAATTAAGCGAGATTCTGTCAAATCTTGGATATAGAGTCGATGACACGACAAGCATCAAAGGATTTTCACTGCCGATTATGATCTTATCAATGAAAGGAGCGAAAGCTCAAAAACACCAAATGGACTCGCCTAGTTCACCGTACAAGTAACAATTCCAGAAATGATAGATGCAGTGTAAAGCTTATAACCAGGACTGTTTAAAAAACATTTTTCAGCTGATCCGCGATTGGTCATCTTGCTTTACAACTCAAATCTTTTCCAGGGTCTTTTGAGTACTTCGTCGAAATTTGATGCGCATGAAATGTTGCGTGTTGTAAATCACACCGAATATCCAAAATACAGCCACGACAGAAGTAGAACCAATGAAAAGAACATGGTCATGCTCATATCCGAAATGTCACGACACTTTATACAGTTAAATATGTATACAACTGTTGATTACTATACAATCATCTCTTCTGGGCCAGTCTCAAAGCTTAAAAGAAGTGGCACAGGCATCGGTTGCACTGCTGTATAGTGAGTGAAAGAATAATTTAATGCATGTGAACCTTATTCGAATAGGCTACAATGTGCTGCAAGTATATACCAGTGAATGCCACTATTTTATCAAAACTGATGAGAGAACATTATGGGCATGAAGAAGAGCTCCCAGAATGACGACATCGAGGATGAACTATCCATTGGGCTCTGTGCAAGACTGCTATCTAGGTTTCTCTGAATGTCCACCTATTAACTGAAATTTATCCTGCACTTGCCGTGTAGAGAACCATGGCAGCAAGGAATACCATGTACAGAACAAGCACTTGTTCCATCACAAACCATCATCGACCAATCTTAATTTCGCCGTGCTACCCTCGCTCTTGCCACAGATTTTGAGTAGAGTTCCTCGTACTGTGACGCTGAAGGATCCCAACCAAACTCAATGTTCATGACCTTGTGAACTAGCTGCTGCCAGCTTTGTGGGTCATTGTTGTAGTGGTTAAATGCCCGTTCCAAAGCACCGTTCAATCCCTGAAAATTGTATATCTTTGTATCACCACAAAGACGAGATAATACAAAAGGCTTTTATGGAAAGAGAGAGATTATGGCCATCTGATGATTCCAGTGCCATAAGTCCCACTGCTTTTAGCTTATATGCTGTTACCCAAATGAGGACTCTACATGGAATCAGGGTTAAATCTGAGTTCTATGTCTTTGATTGCTTGCGAGACTAAATTCTTAGTCAACGGTGACTAAATCATACTTCAGTCAATAGAGATCTGATTTAGGTAAAGGCTTAAACTAGTTTAGACAAAAGCTAACAGTGTCAATTTGCTTCTTAAAAATTATGCAACTGCTTGAGAGGGGTTATTCTGAGAAGCTTTTGCATCTTAATTTTTGCTTTTGGCTTCACTTTTGTTATTTGGCATCAAAAGCCAATCAAAAGCCCCACCCAGAAGAAGATGTCCCAAGTAAAAACTGTCCCTGACCCGATAATTTTTAATGGTGCTTTTGATCAGAAATCCATATGTTGATTTACTTTTGTCAAGAGTACTTAGGAATTGTTCAACTCACATTTCAAGAGTTTAACCTAAGAGTCTCACATATGCCAAGAGAATATCATCCTACAACTAGTCTTTTATTTTCTCGAGCAAAAGTAACAAAATAAGTTCTGTAAAGTTTGTTATCAGTGCAGAAATGATAGTTCTGTGAGCAACAGGTTCTTAAATGTACGTTCAATACCACAGCTAAGGCCATAAAAGTTCATAGCTGAAGTAAAAAGGTTAGTCCAGGCCTTTGTTTGTCCCAAGCTTCTAAAATAAAATAAGTTTAAGCCCTTATGATCATCATTTCCCTCGTATGGCTTGTTTCCAGCTTCTTGAATATCATATTTACCCACATTCATTAGTTTGGTGCCAACGACATGCTTCTTAAGCTGAAAAAGGGTTTCTTGTGTGAATCCTTCAATTGTAAGCAAAGTGCCTTCCAAAATTTGCACCAATGCAAGAACTCCATGGCACTCTTTACCCACGCTTTGCCCTCCTTTTCTTTTTAGGTAGTGATTTTAAGAAATTGCACAATGAAGCACTTTTGCAGCTCTAAGAAGCATGTCGTTCGCGACGCAGTAACGCATTTGACAGATATGCTCATTGTTGAAGTGGAAAATGTGCTGGGTGGACATAATTATCTCTTGTGAAAGAGTTAGCATAAGAAATTGAGAGAAAAGAGAAGCAATTCAAAAATTCATGAGGTGAGATGACAGAATTTAATTTTCAAGGGGTAAAGAAAATTCACCTGGAACTTCGTGAAGTAAACTACTTAAAATTTTTGGCCAAATTAAAATGCATTTAACTTCTGCAATTATTAAATTCCTAGCAACCCCCTTCTCCAATTTCTCCGCCTTATGTTACTTCTATCATAATGACATTTGAATAAGAGACAGATACCAGTAAGGCAAATTACCTGTTCATCGGCGTTCAAGAATGTATATCCATTTCGAAACTGGAAAGGAATTGTTTCATCGTCTACATCAAAAACACTACAAAAGGGAAACCAAAAGATCCTCCATCAGTTATCTCCCATCAATAGAACCAAGAAACATGAAGCCCGACTACAAAACTTACAGTTGGCCCACCTGTCATTTAGTCCACCTGTCTTTCTTGCAATGGGTATTGATCCATATCTCATTGCTATCATCTGCAGAAAAAAAAAATTATTAGATACAAGAAGAACGCAGCGCTAGTTCGTGCATGTAAAGGATGCTTGCATCCATAGACATGAAACATCTGAAGTCCATAACCTGGCCCCATAGATCTAAAAGTCATTAAAAAATTATTCACATGAAAACTCCATGAGTGATATAGTAAGTCACAGCAACTGGTTTTCTTCAACTATTAAACAATATGTGTATCCACAATGTGAAATGTACCTGGGTGAGACCACAAGGCTCAAAGATTGATGGAATGATTAACATATCAGATGCTGCAAAAATGTGATGGGAAAGAGACTCGTCGTACTTCAATATCAGCCGGATGTCATCATGATTTTGAAATTGATTCGCAATACCGTCAAACTCCCTCTGATTTCACAGTAAACAAGAGAAACAATAAAAAACAAATGTCAGTCCATACAAAGAGAATGAAATTGGCTAATGATATCAGTGGAACCATTACTATGCAGATGTTAACTTCAACATGTTTCAACACTTGTTCATACATAAACTCACTGTAATCATGACTTCAATTGGGTTCAAAGCATGGAAACTAAAGCAAGTTGAGAATGTTATGTGTGCATCCGATTAAGAACTCCTGTGTAATATAAATATCTATACAAATTGCAACTTCCAGACTAAATATGGTCATCTTAAAGAAATAGATGTGGTGAAGTTACTTCACAGCTTTTGAAGATTGATGTGCATGCATTTACATCACCAAAATCTTCAACTTCCTAAAACTTGTATGATGTACATGGAACCACAGAGGTGCTCCTTATTAGACTATATGCAGGTCCACCTAGTAACTGATCTGCTTAAAGATAAAGGAGTATACACTGTAAAGTTGGAAGCTCAATTATATCAGTCGTTGATTAGACATTAAAAGTATGAGCCACAATGTCCGGATACTCGTGTGCAATCAATTGGTTGAGAGCATGGCAGCAAATCTGGTACTCAGAACAACGCATGTAATTAAAGCTTTAATGCAAAAGAAAGGGTGTCCCATTGTGCAAGGCTCCCAGAAAAAAAGGGGACAGAAAAATGCCCCAACCAGGGAAAATTCACAATACACGTATGTAACATAAGAATGGGACAAGAGAGAGAAATGGAATATTTGATTGGCGAAGGCAGATTGGTCCCATATTAAGAAAAGACACGGAGTATCATCAGCGCGATGAGAGCCAAATTTCACACCTAACAAGGGTTAAGGTATCCGATATCCTTACTCAAACATAACTGAATCGCATGAACTGTGAGGAACAAATGATATGATAGGCATCAGGAATTTTGCTGTACACAACATTCTAAGTGACTCCTTCGAAATACCCAAGTTACATTCACCAAAATTACAAGATCCTTGTCACTTTCTTAAAGTTTAAGCTGCAAAAATGAGTCACTCATAAGTAGGGATTTGGCATAAAAATAAAGCATGAGAATTAAATACAGTTGGGGAGGCAAATGCCAGGTCATGGAGAGATATTTGAAAACAGGGCTTTTTGCTACCATTACCTACTTATCTAAAACAAAAGAAATCAAATGAAAGTACGGTTTTAGTGACTCTCCAAGAAAAAAAGGAAACAGCAGAAAAAGCGCCATACACTAAACCATGATCAAGAAGAGTAATACATTCCCATATCAGGCAAGGATTATCTTGTTAGAATGCATGCAGCATAACTTTAATGACTAATTTGGCAAGAAATATTATGCAGAAAATTCTATAGGATTGGTCCACTTGTAGATAATAAGACTAGTTGCCAAAAGATGACTTCATATGATAGATTCACATTAAGAGAAATTTCAATTTAGTTTGCAAATGTCCATAGACAGTCATTTGAAGTGTCACAATAGTAACTGCACGAAATATTGTGAAATGCTCAATCAAAATGCAGCTTCAGGCAGATCAGCCAAAAGCTCTCTTTGACCTTTACAAGATAAATAGACAACTATTTGTTTTAACATTTCAACTAAACAAGATGGTTGATAATTAGCTACCATATCAAATTTTTTGTTATTCACCTGCCATGTCATTCCAAAGCTCTATGTCAACAAAACCCAGTAAGTGATGTCTTCATTTCACTATAACTACACTCTATCCAACACCACCAGAGTTTCATTGGTGTTCTTTTATTTTGAATTACTATGAAACTGAACTGCGATTATATTCATAACTTAAATCTCGATAAGCAAATAGTAGTTGTTAGAACACGATCCCCTATGCCAAAAGACTTCTCTAAGAGGATAGGTCGCATAGATTCCACAGAAGTTCCATAATAGCCCCTAATTCCCTGTAAACTTACAAATTGAAGGTATAGCTCTAAGTAAATTATTACCTGAATATGTGGCACGGGGCTTGAACCAAGTAGTACAAACTGCCCTCCAAGCTCCAGTGTTCGGTACAAAGCATGCCTAATAAGATGTACACCCTTCTGGGGTACCAGTCTTGTTATGCAGCCCACCTGATAAATTCAGATTTGGGTGACTGAGCACGACAAAAAGCAAAAAAATTGGAATTTCAAAACAATTTGCTAAATTTAAAATCACCCTAAGTGATAACATACAAAAGGGGTACTAGAGAGGGAAAAGAGAAAATGAAGGCCAAGCATAATTTAGAAAAGGACATCAAACCAAACCAAACCAAAGCAGTTGTATACATAAAATAATCAACACATCCATTTATATATATATTTTTAAAAAGGACTTGAAGAAAAGGAAATAGAAAAGCCAAAAGTAACCAAAACAAAACCAAGTGAAATTTTTGCTTCTTAAGAAGGTAACTGACAGGACGAGTCATTTTAACTTTAGGCTACTTTCCATCCCGTCACACTTCCAAAACTTTCTCTTAAGCCACATTTCTTTCTATATGGTTTCATATGGATATCTTTGTCAACTGTTTTACTAAAAACAAGATCAAGAACATATGCTTAATTCAATTGGAGAACAACTTGAAACATTCTCTAGAACCATGTGGCATGCCATGTTCCATTAACAACCAATTACAAATCTTTTTTTTGGATTACACCCATTATCTCAACTTTTGGATCAGATGAATCCATCAAAACAAATAGTTCATGGGAGAAATTCAGTTATTTGAACTTAACATGATTCAAAAAAGCAGGAACCTAAAGTACAGCAACCTGATTAAAGAAAGAAACAGTTGAACCACCAAAGAAGCAATCTAACCTAATCCATCGGTTGAATTCAGTTTGAAACCAGTGAAAAAATTTATTGACTTGTCTGTGCATGAGATGGAGGAAGGGAATTTCAGTAACAAGGGAATCTATCATTCTCGAATAATTACTACAGCACTGTCACTAAACTTGTGTTTCATCCATTTATTTTCACAAACATACCATTCCATAAGTATACGATAGCAAGTAAGGAAGTCAGATCCTACACATAGCACAAACCAATGCAGACCATGAATAAGCCACTATGTGAATTCATACCCCGGCTTAATTGTAGGGGCAAGCTATTGTAATAAAAAAGATTATGCTGCAGACAAATTGAGTATATTTTTCAGCAAACCTAACCACCTTGAGCAGTTCAAATATAAGAAATTTGAATCAACCATGATAGATTAGAGCTTCTTACACCAAACAATAATCATTTGATTGGAAAGTGAGCTCGTGACTGATTACCATTGGTTTTGAGGCATTCGCAGAAGAGAGCCCTAGTTGCCTTCTTATTGCTCGTTTATTTTCTGCTTTTCCTTGAAGATCATTAGAACTGTACTGAACTTCAAGGAAAGCATCAGTTGCAGGATTCCATTCATCTGTGTCAATGCCATTGAGAATTCCGACAAACTTTTTGCTATGGAGATTCAGTGTTGAATGCAGACCTTTTCCACCCTGAGAAAGACAGAATACATTTACATTTACCCTTCTGAAGCACAGAACATTTCTGCCCAACAAAGAAGGCAAGGAAATTTTGGCTAGAATAGTTCTGTCAGACTTGTTCAGCCTTAGCAACTTAAGATATTTGCTATTTTCTAGAACCTACTCTTATTTTAGCACTAATCCAAAATAACACCAATATGCATTGTTTCCCAAATAACGCATATGCAGAAGTTCATAAAAAATGAAACTTTCATTTCATTAAACTAATGTTCCTTTAAGAGTTACACAAATGATAAAATGGGACAACATATGTAAAAGAAAATGAAGAGGACAGAAGCTCAGTGAGATGCAATCTTCACTGGGAGAAAAAACTAATAGAGTTGGAATTTTGTGGTATAGTTGCTTCAGTAGCTCACTGCAAAACAACACAACAGAAACAATACAAAACATTGAAAGATTTACAGAATGAGTTTTATCTAAGGACCACAATTCTCCACATTTTGGCATGAGGCAGAAATCTCTACAATTTTAATAATAATATAATAGATTGACTCATTTAGGATGTGCCTCATTGCTGTATAATTTACCTCTCAGTTCTTTGTATTCTGGAATCATGTTTTCTTTCTTATTTTTTAAGTGATTTATTCTGCAGTAATAATCACATCCTATTACCACTGTAAGGTGTACCCTTTGAGAATGGAAGAGGTCACTGGAATTGAGGCTATGCAGATACATCTATCCTATGGCAGATATCAAATGTTGAAAAGAAAGATTATTAAGCCACAAGCAATTGAAAACAAAGTATTAATGCCAAAGGATGTGGTAGAGTCTTCAACTTGATCACCATCTTTATTTTCTCAAGAACCCTACTGCCTTTTTCACTCCTTTCACTTCCTGACATTACTAAAATTATGTTACTGAACTTATTGTTTATCCACCTATGACGAAATTCCTCATCATCCAGGGGGAAAAAACGAACAGATTCATTGCAGAAACCTTCAATTAGCATTTTAACGGCAGCCTAAATTCCCCTTCTCATTCTCTGATTTGTAGCTCATATGAACCCTCAGTATAAAAAATTATGGTACCATAACAATATAATATAGAAAGCATTAAGCCCAAACACCAGTAGATGTAGACTACTGTCTCTAAGAATTTAACATGCTACGCAAAGTGGAGAGTTAAGGAGGTTTATATGTCTATTGCTGATGCAATAAGCACAATTTCCAACACATAATTAAGATTGATTGATTATGCCTATTTGCATTACAACTAACAAGGTAGTGATGGTTATAGAGGCAACCTTCCGTTCATCTGCAGAACAAATTATGATTCGATTACTCAGCCTAGTAAAATACAAATAAACAGTTCCTGAAAAAGGGAGCAAGCAAAAGTTAAGGCCAATGACCATACCTCAGCTGTTCTGACCTCCTGCGCATAAGTTGGAGACACTGTCGTGACAATATTGGAAAAGACAACTGCACCCTAGATAACATGATTTGAAAAGAAGACATTAATCTACAGATATGAAGGTGATGGAGCTTTCACAGAAATATACTCAGAAAAAGGAGGATATAATTTGGACATGTCTCCCAAGATTCTACACTAAAAGTCAGAACAAAGAGAATGCTACGTGTTGCTTTGAGCATGCATGTATAAAGCTCCAAGTTTTGCTAAAAGGAGACACCACACCTGTTCAGTCTGCACTTTTTAATTCCAGTTCAGATAACTTCCTACCAAAGGTTTCATCATGACTCAAACTTTCTATTCTTTTTTACAAAGGCAAGTAATTTTGATACCTTCACAGGATTGATCCTATCATGTGCAGAGTTGTCCTGCATTCTATCTGGCCTGTTTAGTTCTTGAACATCAAGACCACATGATGACAATTCTGAAGCAGGTGCAGTCCCTTGATACTCAAAGTTGTGGCATGTAAAGCAAATTCTTGCAGAATTCAAGCCTTTTGGGGCATACAAATCCCAATACAGCGGTGCCTATGATTGGAGATGATTGCTGGTATGAGAATCAATGGTAAGTCCCTCAAAAACAGCACACTTAGACTGACAACATTTGGAATTGAACATACAACAAAAGCTGTTTGCCAATCGTGGCAATGGATAATGTCAGGTTTCTTGCCGGATTGAAGAAGCAGCTCCAATGCAGCACGACTGAAAAATGAAAACCGCTTGAAATCATCACGCTCTCCATAGAGTTGTCCTCTCCAGAAGAACTTATCCGGATGAAGAGGCTCAATAAAATAAACGGGAAGGCCTGGAAGTAGAAGTCAAATTAGCACATAACATGAAGATCAAATGAGAAGCAAGAGATAATAAGAGATTTCTAACCATCGACCGAGCCAACCCAGACTTTGTTTTTATACAGTCTGCCATCAAAATGAGATTCTACAACAGCATCTAAGGCCTGTATAAGATAAGTTGAACATAATCTGTTAAGCGAACCACAAATCTTAATTTGTCAGCCCAAACCATCATGGAGTCAATTACCCTCAAGTCAAGAATACGGTCATATTGCATGCAGTCATATTTAGGAACAATAATCTCCACAAGGTGTCCTCTCTTCTGGAGTGCCTTGCTAAGACCAGTCACGACGTCCCCCAAACCACCAACCTGACATATTTGCAAAAGGAGCAGTCATATTCATCTGAATATAGCAAAAACATTACAACCAAAACATTTGAAAAATGCTTACAGAAAATACAGTGTTTCTCTGCTAAATTTATCCCTTTTCAGAATGAGAGATACCTAGTTAGTTTAGCTGCTAAATGGTCAAGGTGGCATTATAGAAAGGCTATTCAAATTTGCATCACATTGTGATTTGTTTGCATGTTCACAGCACAAGATGTTGGATTGTTGTTCGTAGAAGTGCTCATGCTTAGATAGAGTTAGAGTACTCTTAATGTTATCTAAAATATTAGCGAAACTCAACATCAGTAAGCAAATGAGCCAGATCAGACCTCAAATGTTCCAGTAGTCTGCCAAACATTTTTATGTCATACTCTCATTAAAGAGCCATGTAAGAAGATGCTAAGTGGCAAAGAATTAATGGAGACACGAAAAGATCAGGAGAATAATGATTGTAATGACCTAGTTTTAGGAACAACTCCAATTCTAAAAATTTCATTTCAAGCTGGCTACTTGGTTGATGAGGGCAAGTATTGGTGTGACATAATGGTTGGCCCAGTAAGAACATCACGTAAAGAGCCTATCCAGCATGTATGGGTAAGGCTGCATATTAACCATCTACAGAATTGACCTGACAATGCAAGAAGCCATGTGAATGGGGCATCTTTCTTTGTTAATCTAATGCTATTATTGACAAGTGACAACAACTGATGACTAAAACTAGGAGTCACAAAATGAACAAAGTGTTAACCACGCCAGTAGTCATGCAATTTGCCATTTTTCATTTGGTAATGGCCATGCCTGTGTTAAGTATCTGTCCATTAACATGTCCATTAACATCTGATTTCTTTCTTGCAGATCCCCCAACTTTCATTCAATGAGACTGCAACGATAATTCAACCTAGAAAAGCATTAATCAGATTGTGTGGACATGTACTCAAAAAACCATATATCCAAAATGCATACATAGAAGCTTCAGTAGGAAGACTAGAAAGGAGAAACTTTCTAACCAGAAACTATAGAGGTGCTATTCATGAACTTCCTCTGGAGGTACAATGAACAAAAAGAAAGGACTTGCATCTTTTCACAGTCATATAAATGCCACATATAGTCTTTATGAAGATGTTTAACATAAGTGTTACCCAAAAAACAAAGGAATGTTACAAATATGAAAGCTAATGCTACAACAAATATCCTATTGGGCTGTGACAACCACCACAAAATTAATGGTGCTATGTGACAACTACCACAAACCATTCAACATAAGGTTCATAACCGTAACAGCAGAAATCAACGTAGTTGGAACCAATGTTTCGCCAACACATCAAAAGATCAAGTAATCAATTTTGCAGCTGTCTCAAGCTTACCTTAGCAACAGGTGCCATCTCTGCAGCTATATGAACGACATACAATCCTGGGCTAAATATCAACAGAAGGAGCAAATTAAACAACAGAAACTGATTTAGAAAAAAATTTCAGTACAAGGTAATACCTTGAAGGGGCTGATATGAGTCTTAAAAAGGTGGTCAAGGCCTCACGTTCACTTTTGTCTTTACAAGCCATGTACGCATCACAAATCCCTCTATCCCTTTTCCAGACCATTTCTCTCAAGAGCTTAGCATCATCAGCAGATAATTTCTTCTCAAGCAACCAACCATCAAACTTCAGCAATAAACGGCTCCAAAATTCACGTGGCATATCATCCACTGGTTCATCGAGCATCCTTTTCCTGCTTTCCTCTTTCAAGCTATTGAGAGTATCTTGAAATTCCTTCACGGATTCCTGATATAACTGAACATAAGAATGAATCTCTTCATCCGACCTTTGAAGACGCTCCTCTAACAGCTTAATCTTCTGCTGCATCAGTTCATTATATTGCTGCAATTTTTCTGATGACACCTTGTAGACATTGGCTTCTTCAAGAGTCACTTCCAACTTATCAACCTTCTTCCGCAGTTCCTGGTTTTGCTGTAACCCTACAATAGCTTGGTCAGCCTGTTTGGTGGCCTTATTGAGCAGCAGTTGCAAATTTTCTACCTTTTCCCATAGGTCCTTGTACTCAAACTTTAAAGATGAAAGTTTGGAAACATCTTCCTGAGAAACTGAAAGTTTAGATTCTAGATCCTTTAGAGCTGACTCAAGATGGAACCTTTGTTTTTCCAGCACCATCACTCGCTCATCTGTATCCTTAACACTATTAAGCTCTGTCTTAAGGGCTTCGATGTCATTCTTTAGAGAGACATTCTCTGCCCTCAGGGAACTAAGCTCCTCACTAAGGAAATGAGTGCTATTTTGATACGATAAAGGTTTTTCTGCACTCAATTGAATGTTCTCATTCTCAAAGATACTCTGCTCACTTTGTTCAGTTCCACTTCTTTGTATCAATTCGCTCCGCAGCTCCTCTAATTGATCTTCCAAAAGTTCTGCATGCATCTTTTCCTGGGCAGCAACTCTTATTCGTGCATCAGTTTCTGCTAACTTCATCTCCAAAATGTTCATTTCTCCTTGCAATGCTTCCTTCTCAGATAGTGTGTCATTGAGATCCTCAAGTGCACTCACCCTGGCTTGGTTGAGGAGTAGAATATCTAGCAAGTAGACAGATACATGAGCACACCCATTTCTTTAAAACTCAACTCCAATCAAGGCAAAAATATTAGGAACTTGCAATTTCTTACTCTTTTCTGCATTCTTTATCATGCCCATCAGATCCTCAACTTGAATACCGGACAACTGCTGTCCCGTATCACCAATGATGACCTTCATTGACCGAAATTGGAGGGATGGCACACATGAAAACGAAAATTTAGAGCTCATTACATTTCATCAAAGTCTTGTCTGAATTATTTTGCAATCTATCTATATCTCAATGTCAACAAATGAACCAAAGCATAGGCACCATATGATGAAATCAAAGTATGTCGAATGCCAGAAACTTACACCATAAAAACGTTCCCATGAAAAACACTGTCAAAACACGCTCTCAAATTCTTAATTTGCGAGATATTCTTGAACTAGAACCAATGTGCACATTGCATACGCGTATCCAGACAGATTAAAAAAAACAAAAATTTCCCAAGAAAGCACCAGAAATGCTACAAGAAGAATACCAAATTTGTCTCCATCGCCGTACTGTCGGAAGCTTCTGTTCTATCAGCATTCTGGTTCTCCACATCAATCACGACTCCATCAGAATCATCGTCCTCAGAATCATCAGCCACAATTTCCCGATCAGCGCTACGCACGCTCTCCGCCAAAGCAGCGTCCTCTTCGCCCTCTCCATTCACGACAATCGACGGCGGCCTATCCGGCGAAGCCTTCTTGACCTGCGGCCTCCTGCTCCCAGAACTACTAGTCATCCACACACGAAACAAAAAAACAAAATGAGAATCCCGGACACGCGCCATGGAAACCGAGGAAATCAGCCAGCTGGCGGAGCACCTGAGGCCGCGCTGCCGCGTCTTGCAGGAGGCGGGGAGAAGCCGGCGGCGAGGCGCGGGGGAAGCGAAGGTCCGCGGGAAGCTCGCGTCCCTCCGGCACGGCCCGCTCAGCCCCCGGCTCAGCAAGCACGTGGACATCGCCGCGGCCATCGAATCCCGATCGAAGCGGTAGCCTGCCTGCCCGCCCGCTCTGCCGGAGACGACGGGCGAGAGAGCAGCGACGGCCGGCGGCGGCGGCGGCGGTCTTCTCCTTCTTCTTCTTCACCGAGCAACCGCCACAACAGCCACTGCCAGCGCCGGGAAGGCCGGCGGTCGTCGGACCTCGGGAGGCTTCGAATCTTTTCCGTTTTTTCCGTGGAGGAAGGGGGAGACGGTTACGGTGCGCGCGGGAGTACGCGAGAGCGAACGACTGGCCGCGGTTGCGACTTGCGAGGGCGCTCCCGCGCCGACGTTATCATGATCCGACGGTGGGGATTCGGTGGGGCCCACGCGGGGAATGGGGTGAATGAGGGTGGATGCGGTGAGGGACCAGGGGTGTTTGGGTGGGGGCTAGCGTAGGGGAGAACGGCTCCAGCGGCTGGGATGCGAAGCAAGGTTTCTTTAAGAGAATCGATGTGAGATCGAATGGTCGATCGGGGAAGCTTTTGAGGTAAGAGGGGAATGGAATTATAGATAACAAGTAACGAGGATAAGTGTATTGTAATAAAAGTGCAACTGATTTATTATACAAAGTACAAAAAAATTGTAATTGAATTTTAAAATTTTTAAAAAGTATAAGTAATTTTTAAACTTATTAAAGTTGGTTCTTCAATTAACTCCGTCCAACTTGACAAATGTAAAATGTTAATAAATTCTAAGATTTGATTACATAAATTTGGCAAGTTTTAGGAGTTGATCACATTTTTTGAAAGTTTTAGAATTCGATTGTACTTTTGTGTTAAAATTATAGGCTTGATTGTACTTTTTGAAAATTGTATAACTTAATCGTACTTTTATAACAAGTTTTAGAACTTCCGATATGCTTATTCCTAAGTAGTGTAACATGATTTTTTATTGTCTCTCAAGACACCATTTATTAGGAATGATTAGTTTCAAATGAGTTGGCTGTAAACCTAGTCTAGGTAGATTGGTTCAATTCTCAATTTTACACGAGAATTGTTCCACATAATATTTTGGTCAAAAACCACACACACATACATGTATATACATACCTGCATGCATACACACACACACACACACACACACACACACATATATATATATATATATAAACAAGTTGCACAATTTCACTACAAAAACATATATTGGTCAATGAAGGTTGGATTCTCAATGGGTCCAAAATTATTCCATTTTTAACAAAAAAAAAAGACTTCAGAACCAATTTGGTAATTATTGCATCTTCGATGGTCTAGGCCGGTTTGGTTCAATTTCCGATTGAATCGGATTCGGTGGTCACTCCTATTAGGAGGACACAAATTGCACATTTAAAGATGAGTTGGTTTATGTCAGTGCCTCCAATCATTGACCTTGTTTAGCAAGTTTTAGTTATGTTTTCACAGTTCTTTGCTTAATTTCAGATGAGGAAACTCTGTTCTTTCATATGTCTATAGGTGATTCCAGTGCTAATTATAGATGCTCTTTTGTGTCTTATTTGATTTAATCTAGAGTTTCTTTCTGTATGATATGATGATGATATGATGATGAACTCTTGGGTAGTGAGACGGAGAAAGAGGAGAGAAAGATTCTGTGCACATTCTATTTGGTTCATTTTCAATTAATAAGATAAAAATATGAAATTATATGTTTTTGTATATCTCATAATAAAGAGTACACGAGATATTTATTAACTTAATAAAGTATTACAATATCAATTATATTAAAATATTTAAATAATAAACCACACATTCATTTAATAGTTTTAATTTTTAGAACAATTGGCTATAGTTTTACGAAATTTCACATAATATCAGAGTTGGAGGTCCTAATTTTGAATTTTTCCATGCCCCGTAGTCTCCTCAATTAAATTTTCACGTTTAATTTTAGGCAAAAAATCAGATTGTGTGTGAGGGAGAGTATTAGAATATTTTAATAATAAATCACGCTTTCATCTAACAGTTTAAATTTTTAAAACAGTTGGTGATGGTTTCATGAAATTTTATAAATTATAATTAGTAACGTTCAGTCAAGACTATGCATAATCAAGGGAGATCTATTATATGTAATCAAGATAAATATGGAAAATCTCATCCCTAATACTCCATTCTCCATCGTTCCTCATTTTAACGCGCTGGTGCTAGCATGCCTAGCCCTCATTCCCTCCAATGTTTTTCTTTGTAGAGAGAGGGAATACGAGAGCGACACTGCGAGGTCTCCCACCTTAGGGCAAATATCCCATCTATTTCTTCCTCTTGAACCTTTTAAGAATATGCTCGGATCCGGAACTCAAAATAATATATATAAAGCCGTAAATTTGGATAAAAGGTACAAGAAAGAAACACTCCGTGGGAAGTGCTTTAGTGAACACATCAACAGTCTAATCAACCCATGTAGTGGAGACGAGGAATAATGCTGAGCAAAACTGAAAGCAACGATTAAAGCAAAAACCATGATCGAGAACTTCACTAAGCATAATTAAAGAGAAAGAAAAAAAACTCTCAAAACCCTAGCGCCACCTCAGATTAGTACATCAACCGCTCCCGTTCTGTATTTAGCCGGACTCATCATTTTTATCTTGAGCCTCGGAAGCAACGTCATCAAGATGTTGCTGGTACACATAGGAGAGAAACCCCCATACTGCCAACACCATGGCGACAACCTTCACTCCATCCATCTTGTCGTCGAAAAACACGACGGCCAGCACAGGGACGATTGGCAAGCCCACGATCGCGATCACGTTCGAGAACACCGACGACACCTGGAAGATCAGTCCTCCCATCCCGATCGCGAAGACCTGCCAAGTTATCGCCGTCCAAACCAGGGTCATGACATAAGATACCTTCCCTAGCGAGAACTCCTCCATTTCCTCCTTCAGCTCCTTCCACTCCCCGCTAGCAAACAGCCCCACCAAGATGATGAACGTCGCGACCATGGACTCGTACATCAGCAGCTCGAAGATCATGTAAATCGGGTCCGTCCTCTGGACTTTCCGGAAGTAAAGTTGTGTGAGATTGAGGATTAATGCGCAGCCGGCCGACGCGGCTAATGTGCATACGAACCCGACCGCATACTTTCCAGTGGACGCTGTAGTACTGTTCGTTTCGGATTGAAACACTAAGAGGGTGGATGAGATGGTCAAGAGCACCAGAGAATTGATCGTCAAGGGAGTGAACTTCTGCGAGTTGATGAAGTAGGCGAGTAGGGCAGTGAAGCCCAATTGCGACGCGCTGAGTAGAGAGAAAGTCGACACGGGGAGGTACTGAAGTCCGACCGAGAACAGCATAGCACACCCTGCGAGGATTATGCCGAAAATGATGTAAACGAGCACGAGCAGTCTTGCGTCCATACGGCCATCGAGGGCGGTTTTTGTGGCGGAAGAGGACTTGTTTGGTGAGAAGAATAAGTAAGGAATGAGGATTGGGAATCCTACTACTTGAACTAGTGTCTCCATCCATTTGCTCTTCCCTCCCTTCTCATAGTAGAGTCTCCCCAAGATTGTGGCTACTGATTGGCCTGAGAGGACAAATAGCGAGAACACCGCGATTCTCAGCCACCACTTGTAGTTTCTTGCCGAAGACAGCGCGGCCTCGGGCTTGCTCGCATCGTTCCTGTGTCCAGGTGATTTTGTTTCTCTGGATTCTTCACCTGGGACCATGCAGATATTGAGAATTTGCGCTATCAATGATTGCTTCATTCAAGAGGCTAAGGATGAGGAGCAAAGATGAACAAGTAATCTGGATTTTAAGTCATTTAATAGGAACAGCAGTCATCTTATTTTGACTTATCTTTTCAACCGAACCACTAAGTTTTGGCCCACGAATTTTTCGGATTAGCATGTCGAGCAAATAACTTTCGGATATGATAATATCTAAAAGCGAAGTCTGCAGCCATTTGCTCTAAAGTTTCAGGCACGAGAGGGCAATGCGAATTATACTTTCTGAATACTTGTAAATGAAGTCGGCAGCAATAAGTTGCACAAAAACAAGTCACTTGAGCACAAGAAAAGACTCTCAAAGCCAACAGGAATGCAAGCTGGCATCATCCAGCTAATGTATGGAAACAAGTTTTCACTAGCCTGAACAAAACAAAAATAGTCAGCTTCCTTTTTTCCATGAAGGGGAATGTTATTAAGTCAATAGTCAAGGGAATTAGAAAGAACATAAAACTTGCCAACACAGATCACAAGCATTTCACCCACCTTTTGCCTCATGCCATGGATATAGCTTCTCCAGAATTCAAGTAGAAGAGGCCAAAGGATTTTTACTTTCATCTGAAAATATACTGATCTTGGAGTTCTATTCCTACTTGTGAAAGTCTCTACTTACCCCTGATGGTGAGCTGAGTCTCTTGAACTTGTTCACCCATGAAACTTGTCAATTGATCAATCTGAGAGAGGCTTGTCCTGCAAAGTCCACAATAACTCAAGCTGCTAGATTTATAATCTCTTGTCTATCCACAATCTCTTAGTGGGTGGGTAATCAAGTGCCCTTTTGCCTTATTCCTTGTCCTCATGCCCTTCCTTTATTTATTTAATTTCGATTTTTTAACATCTCATCCGAAATGGGAAATCACCAGAATCAGACAAATTGCACTGATTTTTGGAATAAATAATGATTTTTCCTTCTAGACATGATATCACTTTCCAACCATTCTACTGGACGGCTGCGTTGAGCCCCCACTAAGTGGAGGACTGCCCTCCACAATTAATGAATAAAAGTAGATCGAGAAAGTGCTTTTCGGTTTTAAATATATATATATATATACACACACACACACACACACAGACACACATGAAGATACTAATGCCATTGATTTGTGAAATTAGTACATTAGGTGATGCTGCGGGCTACAGGGGGATATCCATAACATGGAAGGGGGAGGTGGGGGTTCGAATCCCCACATTCTTAGGGGGATTAGGGTGTGGACGATATAGTTTCAGGAGTGGGTTTTGACTCCTATGCTTTGCGAGGAGGTAGTGCAAAAGTCTAAGAGTGAGAGTTAGAATATAAATAGTATATGACTGACCAAAAATAAGAGGATGAAGCGGTTATATTAGTTTCAAAGAAAGGCCTAAACTCACTGTTTAGTAAATGGTAATTTCGTCTTTTAAATTTTTATAAATGTTTTCCTTTTCTCTTCCAAAAAAATAAAAAAAAAAATTAAAACTTATTTAAAAAAAAAAAAAAAGGAACACGCATGGGAGGGAGGCTCCCTCTCGCCTATGGCCATCGCCCTATCGCTGGTGGGGTGGTGGTGATGGCTGGTGGGGCCGCTAACGCTTGGGTGAGGGGTCGCTCTCGCTGACCAGAGGTGAGGCTTGTTGGTCCTCTCTTGAGATAGGAGAGGGCTAGTAGGCCCTAGCTTAGTTTCCTTGACCAATTTGGGGGTGCTAGCAGCCAAGCCGAGGCTAAGGTCTAAGGGCGTTGGACGAGGGCTAGCGGCTCTCTCCATAGGAGAGGGACGTCACCCTTTCCCATCTCTAGCAAGGGTCGCTCCTCTTCACCCAAGCGTCGGCGACTCCATCGGCCATCACTACCACCCCATCGGCAATGGGGTGGCAACCATAAGCAGGAGGGCTCCTCCTACCTCTGTTTTTGCCTTTTTTTGGTATTTTTTTTTAAAATCTAATTTAATTTAAATTTAAGTTGTATTTGGATGAAAATATTCCTGAATGATCATAATTTTTGTTGGCCGGCAAGTCGACAAGGCTAGGCCCCTATTTGAAGTAATCATAATTACTTCTGACCTTTCTTTGAGACTAATATAGCTACTTCGGGTCTTTATTTGAAATAAGATCCGCCTCAGGCTTTTATTAAAAAAACGAGGGCATTTTAAGCTTTTATTTGGAGTTTTCCCTGATATTAATTCAGGCATAAATTTTTTAATTGGACAAATTTAGTCCTAAACCTTTTTTACATGAGTACACATTGAGTCAATCCACTCAATTTAGACTGAAAATTGTTGACGTAAATATCAATCATCCTACATAACACGGTCGGTGCTAACGTGAACAATTTTTTGAATTTTTAAATTATTTTTTCGTTTTATTTCATCTTCTCTTTTCCTTCTCATATTTTTCTTCAACTGTGGTTGGTGAGGCTTGCCAACCACTAGATGAGTCCAACAAAGCCCTCTTCCTCCATCGGCAAGCGGTTGCGGCAACCGGCCTCACTTGTAGCCGCTTGCACCTCACCCACATTTGGGTGAGGCTAGGTGAGGGCCACGACTCTAGCCCGGTGGTGGGTGAGTGGTGGAAAAGAAAAAAAAGATAAGAAGGAAAAGAGAAGGAAAAAAAAAACTTATCCCCAACTCCCTCAGCTAAACATTATACTCTGCTTATAATGAAGCCGAAAATCTTACCTTGCAAATTGCGAGGAAGCTCAATTCGCGGAGCAACTGCGTAGAGTAGTGTCTAGAAGTGGAGGAAAATAGAAGACGGAGTAGGGAAGCTCCAATAAAGGGAGATACGATTGCCTTACAAGGTGAAAAGACGATTGAAAGAGGTGCGTGGCCTGACCATACATGTTTTGCCCCACATGCTCCTACGTAGCTAACCTTTGAATGGTACATTCCAATTCAAATTGCTCCTAAGAAGCGTCAATGCAAAAAAGGCAACTGTCTACTACCTTTAATGGGCAAAGGAAAAAGAAAAGAAAAATTAATAAAAATTTAAAAAGTATTTAAAAAAAAAATTGTTCATATCAACACTTATCATGTCATATAGGATGACCAATGTTCACATCAGTAATTTCCGACCTGAATTAGCTAGATGGACTTAATTAGTATCAATGTGAAAAAATTTAAAGGTAAATTGATCCGATTAAAATGTCTAAAATTAAATTAACACAAATGTAATAGATTTATAATTTTTTTGCCACTTCATCGTTAATTCAATGGATCAAATTTGTGAATTAGCCATACTATTTCTTGAGTTTACCATAGGAGAAAGATTTCTTGAGAAAGCATTTCCATAGAGATGTAGCACCTTTGAAGGTCTTACTTTGGTGCATGTTCATGAACCATCTTTTTAGAAAATCTTTTAGAATAGTTTAACATTATAATCACACAAAGTTACAGAAGTGAGTGGCAATGGCAATGGACGCGCCCCAATTATGGTGTTCATTCTTAATCGGATGGTGGTTTCGACCACTATGTCTAGTGCGGCTTGGACGGTGCTGGCGGCGGAGGTGATGGTGGTTGATCGACGGTAATAAAAAAAAAGGCCTTGAAAACATTTTTTTTTTTTTTCTGAAAAGCATGTCATCACTCGTTTTGTGTGTATTTTGTGGGCCCAAAATAATTTTCTTTTTAAATCAACTATATGTTTTCCATTAACAGAATTCTATTGCCCCGTATCAAAAACTACAAATTATTTTTTTCTCGTATAAATAAATTTCAATAAGTCGTGATAATTATTAAAAAAATTATTATTAAATTAATGAATGGTGAGTATTTTTCCATATAACTTGTTGGTTTCTTTCCTATAATTATATGAAAGTACAAACTTGTCTTATTGCTTGTAAATCAGCAATTTTGTACTATAACAAACTTCTATCTGCCTAACTTACCAACAATTCAAATTTACTAACTTTTATATAAAATTGCTAACTTAAAATTAGAGTCATCTAAGAACTTTTGTCATGTTAAATTACAAACTAAATTTAGATTATCAATTCTTATATAAGTTACTTACTTATGCTCATCTTTGTAAATTACTATTGCGACCTTACCTCAAAACAAGTGGAACCATTTAGGGTTTGGCTACTGAGCCTATAGTTAACTCGGCTCTCTCAAGCCCATATCAATTTGAAGCTTAAGTTTATGTTATTTAACATGCTAGATTGATTCATTTTGGAGTTGTCACAAATCGGTTTATGGTGGGTTGATTAGATATTCAAGTAAAGCATAGGGAAAATTACTTTACTTATACGAACTAGAGAATTCAATAAGACTCAATAACACCAGATTACTATAACACCATTTTAGTACTTTTTTCTTTTTATTTCAAAAAAATGTTTTGGCAGGCAACTTGGATTCATTTTAACCCCATCAATTAATGTGTGAGGTAATCATACGAGTTCGCAACCATTAATGAAACACCCAATAATCAAAGCGATAAATAAATTATAAGGGTAAGGAAGGAATTTACTTACCTTGGAGAAATGTAAGCATGTACTACAAATATAAATTAGAAACCATATTCAATTCTAAATATGATTTTTATTACCACATAATTCCACTCAATTTTTTATTTTTATTTTGGTTTTCTCTTATTTAAGTGAAAACTAAGCTATATGTCATGCAATTTTACTAATTAGCCTAATTCTAGTGACAGACAATAATTAATATGCAACTACTTTACTTGACATGCAACTTATAACATGATAAATAATCCAGTCATGCAAACAACGTGCAAGTATCAAATTACATGACCTGATTCTATATGACATATACATGAATTTTTTTAAAAATATTTTTCATCAAAATTCATATGTAAGAAAGTGGATGGAAAATTGGAGAAAAAATTTATCTATATTCTCAGTATATTTCTGTACATACAATGAAGAGTTTATATTACAATACATGTATAATGAAAAAGGTAACTAAATAATGTATAAACTAGATTTGATATAAATTGATCTTTGATTGATCTGGTGAATATTTAATGCGATCCGAAGATATCTTGCGTATCTTCCAACATCATAATTAAAAATTACTAAAAATAAAAGTCTTCCTAAAGTAAGATATTATCTACAATGTGGTATTGTTGCAATCTAGGTGCCATCGGAGTTACTAGACTCACTGGGAACTTACGGAAAAAACGTTTGGAATCGATGAGCTGACGACGATTTTACAGGTAAGCCAGCAATGGAGGTTGCAATTTGCTCTGAGCAGTGCTGCGTCGAGCGTGAAGGGAAGCAACGGCTCGATGTTTGCATGCAAGCTCCTCACGACAAGGCTGGCGTAAGAATTGCACGATGAAGGGAGAAAGAGAAAGGCTGCGTTTGTTTGTGTTTATTTTTTTTTTTGTTCCAGGGAATAAAATAGAAAAAAACTATTTCTGTTCCGGTGAATAGTTTTTGAACAAAAGAACGCGTTTGGTAAACTTGTTCCTATAATAAAAAAAAAAAAGAATAGAAACATGTTTGGTAAATTTGTGTTCTTTTTTTTGTTTCTTTTAATTTTTAATATTTTTCTTTTTTTTTCTTTTTTTCTTCCTTGTGGCCGGTCGTTGGCCTCGGCCATGGCCGGCGACCGGCCGATGAGGGCCGGCGGCCTCGCCCAGCACGGTGAGGCTCGCCGGCCCCCGTGAGGCCGAACCTCGCCGTGGTTGGGCGAGGCTCGACCTCGCCTTGGCCGGGGTGAGCTCGGCGGTGCCGAGCCTTAGCCGGGCGAGCTTGGGTTCGCCTAGATCCGACGAGGCGAGCTCGCCCAGCCACCGGCGAGCTCGAGCTCACCCAGCTAAGGCGAGGCCAAGCCTCGCCAGGGGTCGGTGACGCTCCGGCGAGGTTGCCGGCGCTCGACGGCGTCACTGGCCGTTGACGGCCGATCACCGGCCATGGCCGAGGACGGCGTCCGGCCAAAGAAAAAAGAAGAAGAAAAGAAGAAGAAGAAAAAGAAAAGAAAAGAATGGAGAGAGAAAAGTTGTTCCTAAAATTTGTTCCGAAACAAGAAGACGCGTTTTTCTTTGTTTCTTGTTTTTATTCCAAATGTGTTCTTTAACAAAAAATAGATTTGGAACAAAAACATAAACAAACACGTTTCTGTTCTTTTTTGTTCCCCAGAACAAAAAAAAAAAAACAGAAATTTTGTTTATAAAAAAAAAAGAACATAAACAAAAGTTGCCAAAAAGACCACTTTTATTGACATTCTTTTGTCTGTGGCTTCTCTTGTGTATGTATCAGAAAATCCCCAAGAAAGAAGCAACTCTGTCTTATTTTGAATGTACGGTCATTCTTTTTGCGGAGAAACCAAGGCAAATCTCTCATTTGAACTGGATTGGTTCTACTGGACCACCTTGGAGCTAGATGAGAATCGATCATCCTTAGAAGTGTTTTTTTTTTTTTTTTAGAAGATAACACAATTTTCACTTTCTTTTTAGTATTAACACAATATTCAATGCCTTTTGCTTCTTTCACTTTTTTTTTTGGTAAAAAAAATTTCTATTTTTCACCAAAATGATACATGATGGGAAATCTCAAAAGTCACAATAACAAGATAAGCCCATAAACCTCCAAACCAAACCAAAAACTAGAAATCAATGCACATTAATAGAGCATTGTTGATAAAGATAATCACAGGCTCATTTTTCAAGAACAAATCCGTGACTGCATCTAAGCAAAAGGATTGACGGTTGATTACCGGATCACATAGCATCATCAATGATAGGCACACACCAATATTTCCATCTGTAGTTATACCTTTACCTTTCTATTGTGTACATCTAGGTTTGACATTCCTAACACCATCATCGTACGGAAACAACATAAACATATTTCTAACACATGTTAGAGTGAGCCCTGTCGTCAATGTCAAGTGCCAAAACTTTGAACTAAAACACATTAAATGAACACAAATTTTAAACATTGAAATTGTTGTTAATACAATTGAAATTGGAGGTAGAGTATTTATTTATTAAAATTCCAAATTCCATAATTGAATTGAAGGGAAAAACTCCTAAATATAAATCAGGAGAGGAAAGCTCCCAAATCTAAAATTAAATTGGGAGAGGAATGAAAGAAACAAAAGGAACCAAAAGGAAAAGCAACTAGGAGGGGAGGGAGAGATCTAGGTCAAATCTCTCCCCTCCAGTAGTGGATGACACAAAGAAAGGTTTAGAAAGGGAAGTGGATGAGATGTAGAAAGGTTCCACCTTGGACTGAGCATGTAAACACATTACTCCGCTCGAGGCCAAATCTCTTTCTTCTTTTTCTTCAATATTTCTTTCCCACAACTAAAAGGTTCGGCCTCCCTCATGCCCATTTCAATTCTGTGTGACAGAAAATCTTTATGATTTCAAAATTTGATGAAATTTTTGTGCACATAATTTCAGCCATTAAAGAATAATGAGCTTGACCAAATTTTATTTCATGCGAGCTTAATTCAATTAATTCGATTAAGCTCATAACTATTCACTTAAATTCATCCACCGCCAATCCAATTTTAATGTAATTTATGAACCTATTAACTACTAATGCAAGTGCTCCTAATATTTATGTGCAATTAACCAATATTTTTTGTTTAGGGTTGGGGTCAATCCCTAATCTTCTATGCAATAAACTCCTAAATAATTAGTGAATATTTGGTTGTTAACATTTACCAACTTTTATTCTTGAGTTATCAAATTTTATTTGCCTTGGGTTAACAAACCTTTACTACTAACTCAATTAAGAAATTACCAACCTAAATAAGCATGACTCACCAATTTTTCTCCTTTTTGAATGATCACCTCAGGTTACCACCTTTTATTTAAGCTACTTACCAACATTTATTTTCTTTCTTATTTAATTGCCATCCTTTGTCTTGTCACTTACACAATTTTATTTGAATTTCTTAACAACGCTTTATATTTTCAAACTCTTTTATAAAACAATTTTACCAACCTCATTAACTTGTCAAGTTTTTTCCTTATTAAGATACTAACTAGTTTTGGGTTGCTAACTCTCATTTGACTTATTATCAAGGTTATTTTTCTTTTAATTACCAGCTTTTCTTATCTTTCCCTTACTTTTATCTACCTTTTCTACTAACATCATATATTTACCAACTCTTACATGAACTTACTAACTTCAATTTAAGTGATTTTTCCTCTTTTCTCCTATTAAGGAATTAATTAATTTTGGGTTATCTCAACTCTCATTTGAGCTAGTTAACATCATTTTTTTTTTTTGGATTTTTGGAATTTACTAGGTTTTCTATTGGGTTGGTTAATTAAGAATAAAGTTAATAAGTCAAAAGATAAGGTCTAGAATTCATATAGTAGTGAAAAAAACTAAGGAGTTTGTAAAAGTTAATAAATAATTACATTGGCTTTTTTATTAGAGATAAAAGAAGTTGGTCTTTACCGAATAGACGTTGGCAAATAAATTGATTAAGAATTAGTATCGCAAATTAGTTGATAATTTAATCGTAAAAAGTGATTGTAAATAAAACAAATGAAGCGGAAAGTCAACATGAAAATCGATAAATTAAAATAAAATTTGAATAGATGGTGGTGAGAAACTCAAATGAGAGTTGGAAATCAAAATCTAGTTGGTAACTTAATTGGAGAAAAGTTGGTAAATTAGACAAAAAAAAAAAGGGTTGGTTGGTAATTACATGTAGAAATTAGTAAATTTACAGTGTTGCCCATAAAGGAAAAAAAAAAAGCTGATAAAAGATTAGATAATTTTTTTTTTTGGTAGAAGAAGTTTGTAATTTAAAAAAAAAAAAAAAACCCAAGTTGGTGACTAACTCAAATAAGAGATAATATTGCAAAACTAGTTGGTAACTTGATCGGAAAAAAGTTGGTCATCACTAAAATTAAGGTTAATAAATTCTTAAAAGAGTTTTAGAAATTAAAAATAAAGGCAAATAAAAGTTGGTAAGCAATAAGACTAGCTTTTTGTTTTCATAAAGATAAGAAAAGTTAGGATTTTAAATAATAAATAGTGCCACCAAAACTCCAAACCGGTACATGTGTGCTACATTTGCTCCAAACTGATTTTGTTTCATAAAAATCCCAAGTTAGGTACATTTATGCTACATTTATACTAAAACTAGTGACCCATGCCACATTGAACCTAAATTGTAGTAAATCTGAGGTGTTTTGGGGGGTGAATGTGGCACAAGTACACCATTTTCGAGATGAATGTAGCATGAGTATATTAGTTTGAAATTTTCTATAACTTACAAATTAGTTTGGGAAATATGGCATTTGTGCCAATTCAAAAGTTTTTATCACACAAAAATTAATGTGAAGTAAGTGTACTATGGGTATATCAATTTGTGATTTTTTTATGGTATTGTTTTTATGACAAAAAAATTAATGTGAAGTAAGTGTACCATGGCTATGCCAGTTTGTGATTTTTTAATGATATTAACTCTTAAAAAATCATTAAAACTAACTCAAATAAAAGTTTGGTATTGCAAAACTAGCTAATAACTTAATTGAAGAAAATTTGGTAATTGTTTTAATTGAGTTTAGTAATCTAATTAGTAAATTAAAAAGTTGAAAGTTAAGGAAAATAAAAGTGGTAAGTCAATAAAAAGTTGGTAAACTTTAATTTTTTTTTTTTTTGGTAATAATCAATTCAAATGAAATTTGGTGATTCAAAACTATTTGGTAACTTAATTAAAAAAAAAAAGTGATAAGTCACTTGAATAAAGGTTAACAAATTCATATTATGGTTGGTACATTTAAGGCTTTGGTAAGAAAGGTAATGAAAGTTTGTAAATGATAGGGAAAAGGACATTAATGGTCCACGAATTTTGGCCCAATGTGTAATGTGGTTCATGAACTTTTAATTTGTTTAATATCGTCCATGAACTTTAGTTCATGGGTAATGTCATCCTTGAACTTTTAATTTATTTAATGTGACTTCTAAATTTTTTGTACATAATCAATTTAATCCATAAACTATATAAAAATGTTTAATATTGTCATTTTTTATAAAGTTCATAGACTATATTGAATATGTACCAAAAGTTCATGGACCATATTAAACAAATAAAAAGTTAAGTGACTAGATTGTACATTGGGCTAAAATTTAGGTACCACATTGAACAAATTAAAAGTTTAGGGACCAAATTGCACATTAAACCAAATTTCATGGATCACTTGTGTCATTATCCCTAAAAAATAAGAAAATGAAGAGATATTGGTAAGTTAGAAAGCCAACTAAACATTGGTAATTGACTTGAATTATAATTGGAAATGCAAAGCTTATTGGTAACTTAATTGGATAAATGTTGGTATTCACTCCAATTAAGATTGATAATTTCTAAAATGAATTGGTAAATTTAACAGTTTATTAAGCAATGCAAATAAAAATTGGTAGCTCGAAGAAGAGTTTGGTAATGAGAGAAAAACTAATAAATTACAAAAATAAAGATCGGTGAATTTAGATAAGGGAAAAATGATACCAAAAATCTTAAATTATACTCTAATTTTTTTTTTTTATGATATTAAAAACCCCAAACTATACCAATTGTGATACATTTATACTAAAGTTTTTTATTATGACATAAAAAAATCCAAACTTATATCTATGTGATACATCTATCCTTGGTCAAGTTTCAATTAAATGATTTTTCAGTCAAAATAATATTGTTGTTATTTTACTTGAGCTACGTTAATGTCATGTGAACGTTGTTTGCTTTCTACTGTCTACGTAGGTAGATTTTAAACCATGTTCATTGACAAAACCTTGATGGGGTAGATGTTTTGCACAAGTACAAGTTTGAAATTTTTTGTGCCACAGAAAAAAGTTTAAGGTAAATATACAATTGGCATAATTTGAGATTTTTGGTGGATTTGTTTTTTCATTTGATAAGAGTTGATTAACTTGAAACTTTGTAAGAAAGATCAGTAAATGGTAACATAAGATGATTATTTAAAAAACCCAATAGACATCATTGAGTAGCTCAAATTAGAGTTTTTTTCAAATTAGAGTTAGTAAATTACAAAACTCCAAATGTCATAGTTTGGGTTTTTGGCACATTTTTTTCTTGAATAAGAGTTGATTAACTTGAGACTTTTATAAGAAAGATTGGTAAATGATAACATAAGATGATAAATTTAAAAACCCAATAAAAGTAACTAAAATTAGAGTTAGTAACCCAAAACTGATTGGTAAATCCGAAAAAAATCCAATAAGTCAGTCAAATGAAGATTAGTTAATTCACTTAAGCGTTGGTATATTTGAGACGTTGATAAGAGAGAAAAGATAAAAGTAATATATGATTAAACTTGAACTATCAACAAAATTCGGCAACTCCATAAAAGTATTTGAAGTTACCAACGAGATATCGAAAAATCATGCAACTGATAACTTCTTTTTTTATCAACAGTTTTGTCTTTTGCTCTAATATACTATTATATATTAGTCGGAAAAGGAACCGTTCTTTTTTTTTTTTTTTTTTTTTTTTAATTTCTTCTTTAAACGGAACGGTAGAATCGTCCCATCCATTATCGCAAGAACATCAGTATCTTTGCTGATACAGCCTTGTGGAGACACGCATTAGAAAACTCAAGTCACTTTGTCTGCATACAGGGGGGGAAATCTTGTAATGATGGATTGTGCCGTTGTCCTCCACATCTTGGATTTGCTCAAAAACAGATTTTGTTGAATCTGGATCTCTGCGAAAGAGACGCGCACTTCGTTTAATCCTTTTCCGGAATCGGCGGGACAAGATATTCCTAATTCCACGGTCGACAGGTTTGTGATTTTCTTACGTTCGCAAATTGTTGATTTACCCTCTCTCTTTCCTTCCCCTTTTCACTTTCCGGATTGATGTCGATTGGAGACTTTCCTTACAAAATTTCACTTTCCCGAGAGCGGAGACGTTTCCTTTCTTCATATCCTAGGTGTTGTTACCAAAGAAAACCCGAGTACTAAATAAAAGAAGTATGTAATTTGGAAATACCCTTTTTCCAAAGTAATAATTGTGAATATCATAAGGGATGGCCATTGGGTTGAAATAGCCATGCTTTCTTGTTTAGTAACCTAACAAGTATCTTGGGATGCCTTTCAACGAATCGCCGAGAAAATCAAAATGCCTCCAAACTTAAAGAAAATTTACCCGAAGAGCTCACGTTTGAACCCTAACATCCCTCGCTTCCCACTCCATCTGTCTCCACCATGACCGTGTCGCACCTCCGCCACTGTCACACAGCTTCACCCATTGCCATCCCCCCGGCTCTTCCTTGCCCTCCCTCGTTCTCTGCATGATTGACTAGCCAACATTGTCTCACTCGAAAGACCAAATAAATTTATATAGTTATATTCAAATATTCAAGATATTGGACATTTCGTTTCGTAAAAGAAAAGGGTACTTAAAGAAATAATTGATTTACCAAAAATAGTGAGTATAAATGATGTTTTGTCGGAAAAACTGTGTATATTTGAGGTGATTGCTATGTTTCAGATATTCAGCGTTTGTCTAGTCTGAAGCTTAACCACGAGAAAGTTTATTCTGAAGCTCAACGATTGCTATATTCTATGGATCACATGGATTAAGCTACTTCTTGGTCCGTTGAACTCGAAGCAGATCACGCTTATGCTTGGAGAAAGATGTTGAAACTGAGGCCCTCTCTATAGCCCTAACAGTATTGGTCTCAGGTGAGCTCGAGAGAGTGATTCTTTCATAGTAAAGAAGATGTAACTGAGTAGATGTGAGGTTGCAAGGGCAGTAGCTCTCCCTTGTCATTCTGACCTTGCTTAATGAAGAGTAATTTACATACCCAAAATATATAAATAGACCATCTTATTCATTGTGAAAAAATAAGTAAAATGACTGAAGAAGAATTTTACAGATGCCAACTTATACATTAGTCACGTTATTTGATTGGTGATATAACCAACATGAAGAAGTGTTTTGTCAATTGTCATTCAATTTCAATTGAATTTGAGTTTATACAATTACAGTACTATTCATGCATAAAAGTCCGCGTAAATCGTGGGTCAAACAATTAGTTATGATGAACGCACTTGCACTCCCTTAATGGATACTTTCCATAAAAAGTGGCCAAGTGGCTTCCCAATTCAATGAAAATAGCGAATCAATCATGTCCTCGACTCGTTCTATCTCACCGTCGCTCCCTCCCTCATGTCCTCCACCGGCGAGTCTACCGGCGCAAATCATCGCCACCTTTCAGCTCAGCTCTTTCCAGCTGGAGTTTTCTCTTTGTTTCTTTTTTCCCATAAACAACAGAAGCCAACAAAAGAATCAAGAGCGAACCAACAAAAGAAGGGTGTTTAATTGTCATAGTACATTTAGTCAAGTATTCCTTATTGCATACGTACGACCGAGATGAGTCAAATATAATTAGATAACAGTATAAGCAATTCTAAATTAAGTAAAAAGAAAAAAAACAACTTGGGATTCAGTTCATTTGGTAGAATTGACACACAAATTATATTCAAATAATTATCAGAAATCTATAACCCAGCCATAATATTCCACTTAAAATTCTAGGCGAATCTGAATTAAACATTCAAGGCGGGAATGCGATTTGAACATTTTTTTTTTGTTTACATCTTATAGCTGCGTGGGTAGATATGTTATTAAAAAAATTATGGGGTCAAAGCATAAAAGTTAGCGAAATCACATATGCTAAAGTGCTTATATATACTAATAGGAAATTTTGAAAAGTCAGAGAGGCACATGCGCTGCTCATAAAAAGGTTGCTCCGCCATAGGATAATCTCAAGTATAAAATGCTCCACCAATCTCGGAACCAAGTAAGTCGCAAATCAATGTCTAGATGGATGACCTAAATAAGGAATTATTTGTATTAAATGGCGAAGAATTTTAAAATAGTAAGTGCCAATTCCACACGCGCAAGTCCCGGAGTCCGTGTCTTACCCACTAGACGAATCTTTTGGAAGGACAATGTGGGAATTGATTCAATAGGGTCAGTTAACCTAATAGGAAGTTCCATTTTGCTTATTTATCTCAGATTTTATACATAAGCAGCATAAAAAGTTGTATGGGGTTGGCCAACTGTGAGTCACCCACAAGATCATGTTCATTTTGAGGCCATCGATATGCCCTTGAAACATTACTTATTGAGCGTGCCTGTTATCTAGACCTCACCAGAATGTGAATCGAGAGCCAAAACGAGTGATACATCCAAGTATAGACTTATCTTTAGTAGAATAACCAAGCTTTCTTGTGTAGACTGCAAAATAACGATATGTACTAACTTAACAACCAAAAGGAGGTGAATTTGTTGCTATAGGATTTTTTTATTAATCTTTTTTTTTTTTTATAAATTTCCTCATGTTTAAATGCAAAACAAAGTGGGGGCACTCTCTCTCTCATCTTCAAGCTTTCTTGAGCTTTGAAGTTTGAAGTAAGAGTGTTTCGGAAGAGTCCACTCTTTCTGATATGGTGCTTGCTTTGGCCCAAAGGCCTTTAGCCCCCCAAAGCCCCTTGGAAAGCAATTCCCAAATGCATAGATAGTCGTGCGCTCTGCAAATCTCTGACACTCCTCTACTACTATCTTCAATAGTCGGCTTAATAGGTATCTCTTTTGTAGGTCTTCTCTCTTGGGAAAATTGTCCAAAAAGTTTTAAACCTATTGCACTTTTGTTGATTTAGTCTTAAACCTTTTAACTTTGCCAATTCAGTTCTAAACCTTTTCACTTCTTGCCAATTTAGTCCATTTGGCCAATTTTGGCTGGAAAATGCTAACGTGGACGCCGGCGGTGCCACGTAGGACCATCAAAGCTGACGTAGACAATTTTTAATAATATTTTAATATTTTTTTGAATTATTATTATTTTTTATGCTTTTTTTCTTTTCTTTCTTTTCTTTTTGGCTTTCTTTGCCTTTTTTGGTGGTCGACCATTGGCCATAGGCAATGGCCGGCCACCATCCACAGCTAGCCGGTTGGCCTCGCCCGCCACAGGTGAGGCCCGATCTGGCGAGGAGGAGCCCTAGCGAAGGGAGCCCTCGCCCAGGTGTGCCTCAATAAGGGTTACCTAGGCGAGTGTCGGCCTCGCCCAGGCCAAGGCGACCTCGCTGGGTGTTGGCTGGCCAGGGGTAAGGGCCGGCCTCGCCGGATCTGGTCTAGGCGAGGCCGACACTCGCCCGGGAGAGGGCGAGCCTCGGTGAGGGCTCCCCTCGCTAGATCTAGTGAGGCCGGCCCTCGCCTAGGCCAAGGTGGCCTTGCCCAGCGTCACCATCCCCCGGCCAATGCTTGGCGAGGGCGACCCTTGCTAGGCTGTGCCTGGGCGAGGGCTCCTCCTCGCTCGGCCGGGCCTCGCTTGTGGCGGGAGAGACCAGCCAGCTAGCTTTGGCTGATGGCCGGCCATCACCTGTGGCCAGTGGTCAGCCATCGGAAAAGGCAAAGAAAGCCAAAAAGAAAAGAAAGAAAAGAAAAAAGAAGGGAAAAAACAGAAAAAATAATAATAATTGAAAAAATTTCAAAAAAATATTAAAATATTATTAAAAATTATCCACGTCATTGCCAGCGGTCTTACGTGGCATCGTTGGCGTCCACGTTAGCATTTTCCGGCCAAAATTGGCCAGATGAACTGAATCGGCAAGAAGTGAAAATGTTTAGGGCTGAATTGGCAAAGTTAAAAGGTTTATGACTGAATTGGCAAAAGTGCAATAGGTTTAGGATTTTTTGGACAATTTTCCCCTTTTCTCCCAATCTACATCTAGATTGAGATTTGGGTGATCTTCTACTCAAATCTAGGAATAGATTTAGAATTTACAAGGCATTTTCTATGCTCTTTCAATCTATTAGTGTTGTTGTTGTCTATATATAGTGATGGTGCTAGAGATATCGAATCTAGGCATGGACTACCTTCTAGCAAAGCTGAAGAGGGAAATCTTGATGTATTCTCACACTAATATTGATGCGAAATTTGGTGACTGGTTGTCGATTGTGCTTTAATGCTATGGCAGAATAGTCTTTGTGGAATGAGCGAGTCTTTGAAAGATTATCAAGATGATTTATCTTTTAGATTTACTTGCCTTGTGGGATTTGCATCTTTATCTCGAAGTTATGTACATGTCCTTCATGTGAATTGAAAATTTTTCTTCAACCGAAAGGAAAAAAGGTGCTTAACAAAGCGAATAAGGTGAGAAAATATTTGTAGATGAAATATGCAATGCACAGTAAATATCTTCTACTAACAGAAAGAAAGTAAAAGATAAAAAAGATGGAAAAAAAACTTATAGTGGGTTGCCTCTTTCCACTTGATCAACTCCAATGTCCCTACTTTAATAACATCTATAGATGAAGTTGCTTCTCCACGACAGACTATAGCTCGCTTCACAGTTACAAATACATCACGCTATGCTCAAAGCACTCTTTACAAAAATTGAAACAACACTCTCTTATAAAATTACAATCAAAATCACAAAATATATTCTAGAAAAAAGAAACATGAGAAGTAAGAGCATGTTTTGAAGGAGTCTTGATCAATTTGGCCAACCTTTATCAATCATTTTGATGCATGTTTATAACCTTCCAAATTTGATCTATACATTAGCGTCTTCAAATAGATCAAAGTAGCCATTTTAAGGGTTGTTCTTAACTTCGAACATTCACGTGGAGTTGATTAATGTCCTTCATCTGAAATAGATGAAATTTCATCTACAAACTTACCTAACACTTCTTCTACTTAGCCAAGCCAAAAATATTGAATCCCATATGACTTCTCGAGAACATTCTTTGTGAAATCCAGAGCCTAAATTTTGGCTTGAATCAAATTGAAATAGAGCTGGGTCTTTATTTTTAGATGCGTGGAGCAAAAGTCCAATATGTCTACATTGTGAACTTCCTATAGAAAAGTGGACTATCTAGACTTGATGATGTTACCAAATTCCTTTCTGTTCACACGTTGCATTTGGATCCTTCCAAACATATTGTTGTACTCACGTCGTCCAAGTTGTTCTGCTTCAATTTGATTCGTCCAGGCACCTTGACGTTCCCACATCCCATGTTTGTTTTCCAAAATTCAAAAACCTTTCCAACTCTTGACACTTTCCGCTTAGTATTTTGTTCTCCATTTACAAAATAAGGAAGCTCTCCACTAGTGCATCTGTCATGTTGTCAACATCCACTTGCAGGTGAAGTATCTTATGAACTTGTGCAGGTAGACAATATTTCATCCGCATACTCAAATATACATATTGGTTTAGAGAGAATGTTTGTCATCTTCAAAATATACGAGGAGTTTTCCCAACAAATAGAACCCATGACCTTTAATTTATAAGCCAAGTCCTAAATCACTTGACGATTAACTACTGCGGTAATATATTTTGTTCATATTTACTTGGTTATTTGTGGGCTTTGATTCTCTGAAAGATTTGCTCTATAGTTTTTGAGCCATCTATTGAAAAGAGCCCAATTCCTGTAAAGAACTTAAAGCCCAACATTTACAAATCCATTGTCACGTTCCATTAAGTTGAAAAAAAGAGCATGCAAAAAGGAACAGTTGAGGCCATAAAAAACAATGGTCATCAGAATTCTTTACACTTCTTTTTACCAATGACATCATACTCGTCCGAACTAACCATCCATTCTTTAATTCCAATTTTAACTCAAAACAGGGTAATAATACGATCGCTTTTTAAACTATTGTCTGCTATTATTTTACTGAATCCACTGGTATAACATAGGCACTGTCCGCAAATTGGTAATAATCTCGACCACATTGTTAAGCTCCGACTCCATGAAGGAGGCATCGAGTCTCTCTTCAGGTTCAATGCCTTTGCCGAAAGAGGCGGTGAGCTTAATGCTGTCATCAAGCTATGAGGAAGAGAGTTAGGCTTCATTTATTTTGTGAACAATGAATGATTTGGAAAATATTTTCTTAAAATTGATCGCTTATATCGCTTATAAAAATGAGTAATTTTCATCGTCTTACAAAAATGTTTAGACATAAATGTTGTTGATGATGATGATATTTTTCATTGATTAATTTTTTTCAAATGTTACAACCAATCATTTTTAACAATTTTTTTTTTTTAAATCTATCATTTTTTCACAAAACATATAGAGGCCTGGAGAGGTGAAAATGGAGCCTTAAAGAGTAAACAAAGACAATGCATGCATAAAAAACAAAAGAGAAAAAATGTTATTGATAATGATGACATTTTTCATTAATGAATTATTTCAAGCATTGTGACATATCATTTTTAGGAATATATATAAATATATATATATATTTTTGAATCTATCATATTCTTTTTTTGGTGAAACAAATGGAACTTTATAGAGGGAAACAAAGATAATGCATGAATAGAAAAAAAGAACAACAAGAGATCAAAGACGCTGCTTTATGGGGGCGACCATCAGAGTGATATTGGCAAAGCTAGATGACCATCGACAACGTAAGAAGGTTGTAGGGTGACTTTCAATGGCGACGGTTGGTGGTGGAGGGAAGGGATTAGTAGGGTTGATCGGGTCCAGACCTGGACCCTGTATCCTATCCTATTATAACTGATTTTCTTTTTTTAGACCCTGTATCCTACTCTATTTGCACTGTAACCTGTTTTGGAACCTTCCCTTTTTTTTGGGTCTGGCTTTAGGGTCTACCCTATTTGTACTAAAACCTGTTTTGCAACCACTCCATATCCTATACGGCTTCAAATTTTACATAGATATGTGAGAAAACAGCAATGTGATCCTTCTAATTTGTGTTGAAACATTAATCACATGTAATCAATAAGTACATAAAATTTTTGACTAAACAAAAATTAAAGATCCATAAGGCCAATTATCATAAACAAACATTACAAGGCAAAGCAAATATCTTAACACTACATAAACATTAGCAGCAAACGTGGGTCTAATATTAGTCTCATTTCCACAACTATTACAGGAAGCTATTCATTTATTTAAAACAGTTAACAACTTTGTTGCAAGCATAACTCCTCTTCCTAAAGTGAAATTAGGCAAGCTAATTCACGTGGTACAAAATCTCTAACAAAGACCTTAAATTCATACATAAAGAAAAATCAACAAGAAACCTTGCTTTAGAGACATGCAAAAGTTAGGGTTTAATGAAATCTATTTACTTAACACAAAATTTGAAATTTCCACAAAATAAAGTCTATTTTCTAATGATAATGTCCTTAGTAAGACAATCCAAATCTAAAAAATAATAATAATAAATAAATAAAATATTCACTCAATAGATAGTTATGAATGAATTACAAGATAGAAAGAAATATACACGATTTACCCGACTCAAACTTTTTCGCATTCTCAATGCACTCTTCAACATTAATTGGTATGCAAGCAACTTTCAACCAATCTTGATAGTAAATCAAACCTTCCACCACTTTAGGAGTCAAAGAGCTTTGAAAGCCATCAAGTATACGTCCCGATGTACTATAAGTTGACTTTGAAGCAATGGTAGTCATGGGAATAGACAAAACATCCCGAGCCACCAAAGATAAGATTTTATACTTTGATCCAATACTTTTCCACCACATCAAAAGGGCGAGATTAAGGACATCTTCACTTTCAGCTTCAAGATATCGATTAAGCTTAGATTCGTTTTCACCAAACACTCTTTCTTCGTGTGGAGAAAGCTTTTTCACCAAGCTTGGATGTTATCCTCATTGTCATCAGTTTTGTTATTGAAACCACTACTATTAGTACTCACACTTGAACCACCAAAATTTGGTTTACTAGAATAACCAACAAAAGATTGCTTATCAATTTTCGTTTTACCATCATAAATTTGTCCATAATAGAACTTCACATAATTCAACTTCTTTGTAGGATCCAATGTAACCCCAATCAACACCATCATATTTATTTTCTTTAGACTCCCATAATACTTGTCAAACTTCTCTCTCATTTTTATACCTGTAGCTTGAAGCTTTGGGCCAAAGAATTCACTGCATTATTCAAATATTTATACAATATAGTTATCTCCTCAAAGTAGTATTTTGAAGTAACTTATGACTTCTCGACATCATTTTTGTTGCATCATAAAACCATTTTAGAAATTTAGAAAGAATGATGGCATCTTCCCAATCTTCATTTTGAGGAGAATCATTGTCAATCTTCCTTAAGAAAGATGAATCATCTTCTTCTATCCTTTCAAAAGCTTTCATGAACTTTATGGCGATGTCTTACATTATGTAAACGTAGTTCTATCTAATGGCAACATCAAGACAGTCCAAACCCTTCTATGCAATCCTTTGACTCTTAATATAAGATTGGAATGTCAGCTCTCATGGTAGAACTCATGACATACCTAATTATGTTTCAGATAAGTGCAACAGAATCATGCACCTCATTTAATCTATCTCTTACAATCAAATTAAGTATATGAGCAATGCACCTTATATGTAAAGCACCAACATTCATAATCAAAACCATTCTCTTGAAAAATTTTCCTTCTAATAACTGACGGCAAATAATTGGAACTAGCATTATCCATGTTTATCGTGGACACCTTTTTTTTTTTTTTTTTTTTTTCTTATTTTCTAATCATAAATGCATTTCTCTACTATTTTCCCAATTGCCTTACTCTTGTGACTATACAACACCACAAAATTGATGATTCTTTTATACAACTTTCAATTTTCATCAATAAAATGTGCAGTGAGACATAAATAGTTTAAGTTTTAAATGAAAGTCTATATATCAGTCGTGAGTATAATCCTAGAATTAAGCTTACCAAAGTAAGCTTTCAAACAAGTTCTTTCACTCAGATACAATTTCATACAATCTCTAGCCACCATAAATCATGAAAGATGTTGGAAAAGAGGTTGTAATTCAGTAACAAAATTGTGAAAACCGACATGGTCAACCGTGGAAAAAGATTGTTTATTAATAATAATCATCCAAGCAAGCATGTGCCTACAACATTCTTGATCAAACTTTCACGTCGTTAAGACACTACCACCACTAGTATTTTCCCCTACCTTGCTAGTCACATCTTTGTTACGTGGTGTAAACAACATTTGCTTCTTATCTGCATGAGGATAATTTTTACACTTTCTCAAGTGCTTTAACATAGTAGATGTTCCATTATCAACATTATACACATACTCAAGCCCATAATGAATGCACTTCACCCTAACTGTTTTACGCATTTTCTCATTTACGGTTCTCAAAAAATTATCCCAAGCCTTTGATTAGCTCGCTTTTTACATAGAGGAGAACAAGAGTTAGGTACCCTTACCTTATTTGTCACACTCTAATCCCGGATTAGGCTATGTGCATTTGGTGCCATTGGGAAGTAGAGTATTGGGGATTGGGGCTTAGGTCTTGTGTGCTTGGTGTTTTCCAAGAGGGGGTAATTGTCGTTTAGGTTAAGAGGTTTTGTGTTGAGATGAAAGGTGAGGAGCATATTTGATATTGTTGCAAGAGTATTTGTATCCGAAAGGAGGTCCAAAACAACTAACTCTCCTTATGACGATTCTAAAATTTCAAAAATCTATTGATTTCCACAAATCTATAGAAGTATGTCCAATCAATTTGAAGGAAATGTGGAACTTGCCTTCTAGTACAAATGGCCAAAAAAATTTTCTACCTAACTTTGAGTAGCACAATGGAAATAAAAGGGATTGGCAACAACTTAACAAGACCTTAGTCATTTTTTTTTTTTTTGAGAAAATTGTCCAAAAAGCTTTAGATGTATTGCAATTTTACAAATTCAGTGCTAAATTTTTAATTTTGTCAATTGAGTCCTAATTTTTTAATTTTACCTCTAATTGAATCTTCAACCTTTTAATTTTGCCAATTTTGCCAATCTGCCAATTGAGTTAGGAATTTGTTGACTTGGATGTCGGCTATTCTATGTAACATAATCGATGACATGAACAATTTTTAATAATATTTTAATATTTTGTAAATTTTTTTATTAAAATTTTCTTTTATTTTTAATTTTATTTTTGTTTTCTTTTTAACTTTTCTTCTTGCCATGGATAGCAATGGTTGCCAAGCTGTTGTCGGCCATTGGGCAAGGGTGGTTAAGGCCCTTGTCGGCCATTGGCGATGGCCACAACACCCTCGCTAGTGATAGGCGAGGGTCGCCACCCTTGTCCAACCTAGCCTAGATTTGGGCAAGGTTACCTTACTTGCATCCTTGATGCAGCCATTGGTGCCATCTCCTATAACCTCTTTGGCTTTGCCTTCACCTTCAATTGTTGCTTCAATGGTTTCGTTGGCCGCCACTTCTTCTGCCTCAAGAAGATCCCTTTCGACCCTTTCGACTATAGCTTCTTCCTTTACCAATGGACCTTTGCCATCACCGTTGCCGGCATCACCTGTGGCCGCACGATCCACCCCCAAAAGACCATCGTGGTTGTGGGCAAGTCTTGCCCAGATTTGAGTTGGCCTCACCAGTGGTCGTGATGGCCTCGCTTGGTACTTGGTGAAGGCCTAACAACCCTGATCGGCCACAAAAGTAAGAAAATTGAAGAAGAAATTAGTAGAAAATGATAAAATGGAAAAGAAAATAAAAATAAAAATCAATAAAAAAATTTTAAAAAATTAAAAAATTATTAAAAATTATTCACGGATAGTTAGTGTCCAAATCAGCGAATTCTAGTCAAATTGACCGGATGTAACGATTGGCAAAATGTGAAAAGCTGTAGGACTCAATGGGCAAGATTGGAAAATTTATGATTGAATTAGTAAAAATGTAATAGGTTTAGGATTTTTTGAACAAATTTCCCTTTTTTTTTTTGTGTATTAAGCAACTTAAGTGGAGGATGCTTTTTCCACTCCTCATTTGGTTGAGACACTTCATTTTTTTTTTAACGTTTTGATCATATTATCCCTTGTGGGGTCTACCACTTTGAATACAACTTTACAAAAGTGATCTTTTTATTATTATTTGATCAACACTTTTTATTTTGTTTCTTTTTTGTCCTTATGGGTCTCACTTTCCTTCCTTTTCTCTCTTTCAATTCCTTTGACATCTCGATTCTTTGCTCTTGCAAATCGTTTATCAGTTTTCTCTCTTATAGGCCATTCTCTCTTTTCTACACCTCCTACTCCTTCTTCTTCCACAAATATCTCCTACATCTGCAATTCCCAAAAGAACTGCTTACTTCGACAATTCACACCCTCCTCATTCACTGTGGAAGGTATGGCTCTAGCAAAAGTTTTTTTTTTTTTTTCCTTTTCAGTTTCTTGGTCTCAAATCATGCTCATTCGAGTTGCTATTGAGTATTTCTTGATATCTTTTCTTAAAAGTGAATTTGAGTTTTGGCTCATGGAAATGCTTAATCTTGTCTTTCAATCATGCATTTAGAGCGTAGATGCATCAAAATAGTGTTTGTGAATTAAATGTGTAGTTGCTTTATAGTCTGAAGCATACTTGCATCCTATAGACTTTTGCTGCCTCTAGGTTAATAGGAGGATCTAGATAGGGTGTAATGAGTTTTGGATTGCCACACTATGCCTGGTCAGTTCAACGATATGGCAACACTCAAGAGGCTTGGTTAAGAATTAGCAACTGTCAATAACACTTTTCTATATTGTTATTCCAATTAAAGACGAACTCACATAAATAATTTGACCTCAAGAATATTGAAAAGGAGAAAAAAACAAGCTTTCACTAGATTGTTCAATAGTGAATGAGGAGGGCGCAATTGTTGAAGTAAGCAGTTCTTTTGGGGATTGCAAATGCATGAGAGATTTGTGGAAGAAGAAGAAGAAGAAGGTGTGAGAGGCGTAGAAAGAAGAGAATGGCATGCACAGGAGACAATAGAGAGACAATTTGCAAGAGCGAAAAACTAAGATGACAAAGGTGTGGAAAGAAAGAAGAAGAAGAAAAGTGGGACCCACAGGAAGAAAAAGAAGAAACAAAAAAAGAAGTATTGACCAAATGATATAAAAGAAAACTTTAGTAGAGTGGTTACCAGAAGTGGTGGCCCCACAAGGCTTAGTATGACAAAAAAACCGAAAAAGGAAGCGTTTAAGCCAAATAAGAAGTAGAAAATGTGCCGCCCTTTAAATATCTCCAGTCCCAATTTATAATAATATTATCTCAGTATACACCATTGATTTGCATAATTAATCAAATAACATATAAGTACCCCTTCTTGTAATAAAAACAGCGAAGAAATTAAATATTAGCAACATTTTCAATCTTCTCATTCTGTTCGTCGTTCTCTTCCTCCAAATGGTTATAGCAATAAATTACCTCTCTCTCTTTGATTGAACTTGGCTAAACTCAAACTAAAACACTCCACCATCTTTAATTATCCACCAACTCTCGCAATTGGAGCATTTAGTGGTGATGTCACGCTGACCTCATCCCCACCAACACTCTTCCTTTGAGCCTTAAGCTCGGCATCTTCCAAATAATGTTGGTATACATAAGAAACGAACCCCCAAACGGCCAAGATCATGGCAACCACCTTGACACCATCCATCCTCTCCCCAAAGAACACGACTGCTAGAATGGGCACAATCGGCAAGCCCACTGCACTAATCGAGTTCGAGAATAAAGACGAGACGTCGAATATCAACCCGACTACGCCAATCATGAACACTTGCCAAGCAATTGCCGTCCCGACCAAATTCATCACATACCTCACCTTCCCTAGCTCATAACCATCCATCTCTGTTCTCAAATGCTCCCACTCACCACTAGCGAAAAATCCCACCATAACAATCACACTAGACACTAAAGATTGGTAAACAAGCATGTCCAGAACTGCCCTAAACGTCTCCTTCCTTATGACCCTCCTAAAGCAAAGTTGGTTCAAGGATAGAAGAAGCCCATAACCAGCTGATGCCCCGACGGTGCACACAAACCCTAGCGCATATTTCCCTCCGGAGACCCCCTTGGGTTCTTCTGAATTTGAATGGAACACAAGGAGGGCTGAGGAGATTGTAAGGAGGACTAGGGAGTTGGTGATGTAGGGAGTGAACTTTTGGGCATTTAGGAAGAAGGAGAAGATAGCATTGAAGGCCAATTGGGAGGAGCTAATGAGGGAATAGGTGGAGACAGGGAGGTACAAGAGGCCGATTGAGTAAAAATAGCAATTTAGGGCTACAATTGTGCCTAGAGAGAGGTACACAAGGGCAAGGCTCTTGAGAGAGGGTGACTGTGAATGAGATTGAGCTTCTGGGTCTGTTTGGATGTGGGGGTAATTAGGGTCATTGGGCTGTTTGTGCGAGGGGATAAAGTAGAGAAAGAGGAGGATTGGGAAGCCCACAAGCTGAACAAGTGTGGCAAGCCACTTGCTGTTGCCTCCTTTGTTGTAGTAGAGGCTCCCAAGGAGAGTGGCCACCGATTGGCCGGAGAGCACAAAGAGTGAGTAGAGAGCCACTCTAATCCACCACCTGAAGTTCTTGGGTTTGGGGGTTAGTGTCGATTGATTATTGGTGATGGTGCTTGTGGAGTGGTATGAGTTCTCTTCTTTGGCTCCTTGATCACCTGGTCAAAAGTTGGATAGCAATTTAATTATGGATCTTGATTAGTAAGAGAGAAAGAATACACATTGCACGACGACTATGATGAAATTCATCATTTAGTGAGCACGTTACATCTATGTCCAACGTAAGAATTAACTAATTATATATTTGTAATATGTATGCAAACTAAGTACTGTGTCAAAACGAAATGGTTTATTTAAACTTCTACTTTGTGACCATCTCTCTTTATGTGAAGAACTAAACCTTCCAATTTTTGGGAAAATATTTAAGATTTAGACCTTTTATCGGGAAAGCAGCTAGATTGAAGAATGCAATACCATCTTTACTTGATTCATCGTGTGTGTAGGTGGAATCACACGAGGGACGAAAGCAAGTTCATCCCCCATTGACAATGATGCCTACCCTAGTTGATCTCGGGTGGCCTTGACCTAACCCCCGACAAAGACTTTCTCATTAACATTATTATTGTAATTGAGGAATGATCACGTCCTTTCTCGTCAGAGGCCACTCATAGATATCAACCAAAAGTTTCAGATTGCTGCCAAACAAAGAGAAAGTACGTGTACTCGACCACAAATTGAGGGGCTTTGTTATAAGAACCGTCTACGCACCTATGTCATGGAAAACGAGATGGAATTTGCGGCAAGAATGGTGATGCCAAACGTTTCAGATTGCTGCCGAACAAAGAGAAATTACGTGTACTCGACCACAAATTGAGGGGCTTTGTTATAAGAACCGTCTACGCACCTATGTCATGGAAAACGAGATGGAATTTGCGGCAAGAATGGTGATGCCAAGGAGAATACTTCCCTAGAAGACTTTCTAATCAGTTGGCAGAGCTAACTATAAAAAGGTTATTTATAATACTGAATAATGATCGCTAATACATAAACTATGATGTTAATCTCAGTTCCAAGCATTTATACTCAAATAATGGGCAAATGATTATGTACGAATTCAGTTTGACATGCTTTGAATTAGACAAACTGTAGTTTTGACATTGTCAATTACGCATGATTCTAATTATTTTAAATGGGTTTGGCTTTTTATTTTAACAAAGATAAAGCCCTCCTTAATTCCATAAACATCGATCCATGAAATATCTAACGAAAATCATAAATGCATAAGACTAAATTCCAAACCCAGGAAGATGGCCCAAACATGAAATTATTTGTACTTGGTGTTGATGAAAATCTAATCTGTACCATGACCTAATCTAAAAATATATATTAGATCCTTCATTAACCACTATACCAATGATGCTTTTTCCCTATTAAATCCATCAGTTAATCATCACTCAATTGGTCAAAAGCAAACAGATGCTCAAGGTAGGTCCAATTTTTAGTCACCACTAGATTAAACATAATGCATCATGCTTGATTTTCTTGAACTGATACAGACGTAGAGTTTGGTCAAGATCATTTGCTCAGAAGTTCATGCATGCAAAATATCAATTATTGATAAGAAAATGGCATAAATACTAAGATAAGAATTAAGAGAAAGGCGATTCGTTGGACCACCTACCTAAGACCAACGCCTGAAAACTTCGATCTCTTGCATTGAAGGATGACAAAAAAATTATAGGTTGAGAAAAGCGCTTTTGTATTCTTGCTTGTCCAGATGAAGAAGCAGAAGTTAAAAGTCTCAAGATTCATCAAAAGTCCTGGAGCAGGAGCTCACGATGTTTAAAATTTTAGCTTGTTCACATGAAGAATTTAACCATCTAGACCTTCAACACACATATATATGCATATACTTTACAAAACAAGACAAAACACAGAGTTGCAGGGAGAGAAGTGAACATACGCCATGGTGGTTATTTTCCCCACCTCTCTTTTGGGCCCATCTCAATTCGTTTCATCATTTTTGCTTCTAGTGATCCATGCATAAATTCCATTGCAAAGCTCAAATAATTCAGATATTCGTAAACTCTTCAGAGAACTGGACTTACCTGGGACGTCGAGTTGCAGCTCCTGAGGATGATGATGAGCTAGTTCTCCCATGTCGAGAAAGAGAGAGAGAACCCAGAAGAGAGTGACAGAATTATTAGGAAAGCTGAGAGAGTGTTAAGACAGAAACCTACCAGAGATGAAAGAAGAAGAAGAGGTTCCTATGTGTGAACGTGTCCCGAACGCTACTCTCCCTAACATATATACCTGATAAATGTCCATTTTCGTCAAGGCACAAAAATATTAATTATTCAAAGGGAAATAGACGTGAGAAACAACGTGTATATAAGAAACCGGTTCTGCAAATTTGATGTGTTCAATAATGTGATGGACCATAAGTTGACATTAAGCAAGCGGATGATATTCCATCCCCATTAAGAGTTTAATAAATCGTCCGGTAACTTAACATCGTAGGTCAGTCTTAGCTCATTACCTAGCGTTTTCCTTCATCTGTTGCTGCAATGTTGTCTGAACTCTGAACTAATTATTTAATACGACCTTTTTTTTTTGGGTCGGAATACAACCCATTTATTATGCATATACTTTGGTAGATTTTTGGGTAAAGTGGACTGATGTTCCTAAAGTCATGTTCATAAAAAAAGGAAAAGAGACCCCAAAAGATGAGATGATTTGATAGTTATCTTGTTAGTTCATGTTAGTTGAGATTAACAAGGACGTCATTACGTAAATTCCCAAAAGAAAGGAGGGACACGGTTGATCAACCGAATAGGGGATATGCCATGCATGAAAATACGTAGTTGTTGTTTGCGCAAAATCAACGTGGTTTTTTTTCCTTTTGCAGAAATTATCGACGTATAGCACTCTTATGTAGGCTCAATTTTATAGAATATATGATAAATCACTTCACTTTGCATATTTAGATTATTTAATGATGCCTACTAGTAAAGTTCTCTTACATTTACATAAAATATACGTGATTTTTAAATTAAGTTTCCGTCTCCCTCACTTTTGCAGAACTAACAAAAAATTTAATCCTTAATTTGAAAAATGACCATATTTTATTTGCAAAAGTAATACTCTTTAAACTATTTAGGTCCGGCAAAGCTTTTCACTCAGTCAACAACTTAAACTCCCATTGTTTTCAAAATCCCTGCAAGTCAAGGAATATTTAGGTGAACCGTAGAACATCATGAACTAGAAAAATTGAAAAAAAAACGAGATGCAATGATTGAACCAAACGAAAGGACTAACTTGTCCAGTTAAACATTGAGACTGTCGAAGCACCTCACTATTAATAATCCAAAAGTAAGTAGACACCGTGGAATTTTTGGGAAAGTTTGGTGAGTTCGTGTATTTTTAAGCTATTGTACAGGGAGACGACCAAGACTGATGTCCATCCAACAACTTCTTCCACCTGCTATTTGAGATCGGTTCAGAAGAATCTCTACCCGTTCTGCAGCAGATAAACCTTGATTTAAATCTTCTAAATTACAAGGTTGAAACTATGTGATCTCATTGGCTTCGAACGTCGCATGTTCCGATTTGGGGCCCCAACCTCAAATTGGAGTTTGTCTGTTTGTGGTGTTGCTTGGACGAATGGCAAAAAGTGTGGTGGTGGCGGAGGCTAGGTCTGGTGATGCTTATGGTAGTGGTGGATAAGTTTGGTTCTGCTAGTGGGGTTCGGTAGTCCTCGTTGACCGCGTGGTGGTTGACGATGATGATGCTCGTGCCGATTTTACTAATGGTAGCGTTATTCCATCATGGTGGTGATCGACAGCTGATAAGTCCAAAATTTACTGTATGGCAATTGTAAATATTTTAATTTTATCAATTTAGTCCATAGACATTAGATAATTTGTCAATTTAGTCTTCCCGAGCAATTTAGCTCCGAAAATGCTTACGTGGATACCCAGTCAACGCCAATTCAGGGTGCATTTGGGAGTAGCATTTGGAAGGGACTTTAGACATCCAAAACCACATCCAAAACCCCTTAGGCCAAATATTGGGCATTTGGCAAAAATTTTGCAAACCACTTGAAGAAAAGCAGGTAGGAGGCTGCTTTGGCTGCTTTGGGCTTTTAGCTTTCTTGACATGCCAATTGACACTGTGCAACTTTTTTTTTTTTCCTGAAACTATCCTCACCAACTTTTTACCCTTGTTTTGTGACACTATTCATCTTCCTTGTTTCCCATGGCCGGCTTGGTTGTACCTAGCTGCAAGGGGTTGGCGACAACTCGAGAGACACCGGTGCAGTCATGACAGCCTAGAAGATCGTCGCCGGAGGGTCAGGTGACCTTTGCGGGTCGCTATGTTGTGTGACCACAGAGTGGGGCTGCCGATCTAGGTTGCGCGACCCCCTGCAAGTTGTGACTACCCATATCTGGGTCACTTGAGCAATCACAACCCAGCAGCCTAGCGGAACTTGAAGAGGTCAAGGGAGCAGAAGGAGTCCCTACGGGCAATGGCGATGATGGTGAGGGAGGTGTCGGTGATGCGGGGGCAAAGGGAGAGGTCAAGGCCGATGGCCTTTGGGTAGTGGTCGAGGGTGGTGGGGAGGTACTCGGCGCGGAGGGGGCGGAGGGACTTGCAGTGATGGGACTCGACGGCATGGGAAGAGCGGTAGACGAGAGGGAGGACTTGTAGTCGAGCACTTCCTGGTCGAGGAAGTCGAGGATGAACACGATCTCCTCAAATAAGAGGTCGAAGAGGAGGAGGCCCTCCGTTGGACTATCGGGGTTTTTGCTTCTTCGTGGTCCTTAAGAAGAGAGATTGAGAGATGTTGGAGAAGAAGATGGAGGAGAAGATGATGGTGGTTAAGATGAAGAGGAGGAGAAGATGTGATGATGAGTTTGGCAGTGTGATCTTAGCGGCGCATGACTAGGCAGCCCTTACCGAGGTCACGCAACCTCAAGCGGCCTTCGCTTGGTTTGCACGACCCTCGTCGGGGTCGCCTGACCCCAAATGGCTCTCATTGATGCTCTCCAACAACCGCTTGAGGTCTTCAACCTAAGACGTTGGCCATCAACATCAGATTTCGATCACTAGCGGCCGCTTGCCCTTTGCCAACCAACTATTTTTTTTTTTTTTTTTTTTTTTAATCACAATAGTCTTTTTAAATATAAATTTTTCCAAACACTATTTTGCTCAAAGGCACTTCATAATGAACTTTTAGATTACAATTTACTAAACACAATTTACATTTTACATAACTCTTTTGACTTTAAGTCCTTTGCATTTTCTCAAAGGCTTTCCCCAAAAGTCCAATTAAATGCATCCTCAATAGTGGTTTCCGTTGAGAGATATGGTATGAAATTATTGATACACATGGTAATTTTCTTATGAACTTCACATTGGTCGCAACCAACTTCTCTTATGTTATTTACCATTTGTCTCGGTGATTTATGACATAACTAGTTGAAAATCGTCATGGTGGACGGTGGTGGTGACTGGTGACTCTAGCGATGGCTTGATACACAACAATCCCTAAGGAAAATACTTGAAGAGTACACTTTTTGATTATGAATGCATTTAAATTCTCTTATAGCATTTGTTCATATCGGAAATGTTCCAACTAGAAGCTTTCATTTTATGGCCTCTATTCAACATGTTTGCTTATTGCCTTGACTATTAGAATCATACATTTGAATTCTCTTTAATCTTATGCTATCTTCACTTTTTCCCTTTCCAGATGGCAAAATCACAAAAGGAAGCTCTAGTGGTGATTTTGGAAGCATAAATAGTAGTTGTACTAGAACTGATAGTGAGATGTCATTGCGGCAATAGAAGATTAGCGAATTTATGAAGAGATTTGCCAATTCATCACAATTGATGAGGTTGGTCCCTCCAATCAACAACAACATGTTAGTGTTTTGCTATTGTGGCTTTAGATCTCCTCTATGAACAATAAGGACGAAGAACAATCAAGGAAGACGAAACCACAACCTTCCAAGATACAACCACAACAATAGAGGGGAAAGTTGTGGTTTTTTCTATTTGCGTTGATTGTGAAATCAATCAATCGACAAGAGTGTGTCCAAAGATCTCATTGGAGCAATGTCAACCTATAATGAAGAGGATAATGATTGCTCGATAGACACTAAAGTCAAAGCTCTCAAGGCACAATGAAATACATGAACAAGATTTCGCAGACCTGAAGCAAAAAATTCCAAGTAAAAGATAATGATGGTTGTGATGTTGATGTTTATAGTAATAACACGCTATGAACTTGCCATAAAGTGTGTTATTTTGAACATGTTTTGTATTCATCAATATGTTGTGTACATGTATGTATATTCTGTTTGTGAGATGAATGAAGTGAAGGCTTTTTGCATCTGAAAAGCACATATGTTTGTGGTAATATTCTTTATGATGTTTGGATTTTTTATAGTCCAAATTTTGTTTGGAAACAAATGCTGCTTAAATCACGAATATAGGTAAGAAATCTCATGACTTGAGTAGCACTAGTTTTAAAGGAAAAAGGAGAAGTTAATAGGGATAAAAGGAATTAGTTTCGTATAACATACATGTTCACTAATATACATTTTTAGCAAAAGCTAGAGAAAAACAAGGGCCACCCTATCAATTTTCTTTCTTATCCCTTTATTCAAGTTTCTATCGAAGAAGGAAGCAACAAATTGTTAAGAGTATGTGCACAATGTTGATACTTGTACAGTTTATAGAGCACAATTCTTACGTCAAGAAATTTTTTGAAGTGGTACCGAACAACCTTTTATCGCATTTCTCATGAGCATTATTCTATCTAGTTCACTTTGACGGCATCTTGATAGTTGAACAATGATCAGTGTATAGATAAACTTGGGTAATAGTAACAACAAGTAAATCTCAATTTATCAAAATGAACAACAATATTTCATTGCAATAAAGAAGGGATTACAAACACAATACTTCACCAATCCCCCAACTAAGCAATGAGGCATCATCAAGCCAAAAAAAAAAAATAAACCCACAACATTTCACTGAATTAACCTAACATCGATAAGCAAAAACTCATTTGATTGCTCATTTCATTGCAATAAAGGAGGAATTACAAGCATACTACTTCGTTGATCCCTAACCAAGTCATTGAGCCATCATCGAGTCAAAAAAAAAAAGAAAAACACAACACTACTTTATAGAGTCAACCTATCATTGACAAATAAAAATATGGGCCACAATGCTACTTCATTGAACCCATCAGCAACAAACAAAACATAGCTACAATACTACTTCCTATAACTTCTTCTTAGACGTTGGAGTAGCTTGCTCTTAATATTTTTCTTCTTTCTTGATGAGCTTATTGCTTTAATTGGAAGTTCAATTGCAATTGCTTGTGATGTTGATTCAACGTGTGTTTGTATATCAACTCTTTATCTCTTGCCCTATCTGGCACTTGTACTCTTAGCTTGATATTATTAAATTTTGTTAGTTAACAAGAATTTGCTCGTACATCTGAATCTAACGAAACACTACTCATAGTCTCATTAATAGAAGTCCTAGGAGAGGGACTAGCAATTGATGTCACACCAACATTGCCACTTGCACCTACGCATGAACGTCTCTAAACTTGGAAAGAGTAATATTCATTTGAAGTTTTTTCCATGAAACAAGTATGACACAATGAAAATAAAAGTACTTACCATATGTTATCACATTAACAGTTGTGTTTGTGAAGCTGCAGACTCAACCTTCTTTACTGGACATGTCATACTGTTATGTCTCATCTTCTTATAAGTTCGATATGTCATCTTCATTCATCTCTTGGACATCCTACTTCCACTCGCCACCTTATTTTCCCCCCTTAATCTTCTATATTTACGTTTATTGGGCTTAACCTTGACTAAAAGTGGTTCAAGTGTCTTCATGTTATTTTTTTCCCAAAATCTCTCTCTTTGAACTAGCATCATCATGTATTGATATACAGTTAAGAACTTTGCCTTCTTGCAACCCTCATCCACAAATCATATGCATCCTTTTGCCTATGATTTAAAGTAAAAATAGTGTGAGGACAAAGGATGCCTGTAAGTTACCACCTTTTACAAGTACAATCTCTCTTCAATACATCAACCACATACTTTTCATTATTATCTGTTATCTCATATGCAGTATCACCATTCCATATAACATAGCAATAAGTTGCGCAAAGTCTATTTTCTTTCAACTTTTCTACAATTATTGTACTATAGTCTCTCCTCCAATAGCACATGCATCCCTTTGCGTATGCATCCTTATAATTATCATTATCTTAATTTCTTCCAACATAATATAAATGAAATTTTACCTTACATCTATGATTCTTTTGTTGAATACCCACATAAATTGTTGTTAACTATTTTACATTTGACCCCAATGATGAAGAAAGCCCTGAGCCAATGCTTTGGTTCTATTTGAACCAAATTATGATATATAGCAGAAATGATTTGCTTCGATGGTTGAGCGTGTTCATCATGCTCTACTATATTGCTATTCTTAACACTACCAAAAGAGTCTTTGCATTTGTATATAACACCCTAGGTCCCCACTATACACATATTATCAACTTTAGACAGTAAGTCCTTCTCAGGATAGCCCATACCGTCCCAAGAAAACGTGTATGTACAGTTAAAGGGCCCATTGCCTTATAAGACAGCCTAGAACTCCCTCCCTAGGCGATGTGGGACAAGCCCCTCCCTGTGCGCGTTCGAGGATCGAGGCGCGAACACACCATCATCCCTCCTCCTCGCAGACCGCCTCTTGGGCTGTCACACTCTCCACCCCTTAGGAGCACAGCGTCCTCGCTGTGGCCCCACATGTGGTCAGGAGTCGGCTCTGATACCACTTGTAACACCCTGGGTCTCCATTGTACACATATTGTTCGCTTTGGACACTAAGTCCTCACGGTTTTGTTCTTCTTGGGGCAGCCCATACTACCACAAGAAAATGCGTATGTATAGTTAGAGGGCCCATTGCCTTATAAGGCAGCCCAAAACTCCCTCCCTAGGCGATGTAGGATAAGAGACGTGACCCTCCCTGCACGCGTCCGAGGACCGAGGCGGGGATGCACCACCGTCCCTCCTCCCCGCGCACCGCCGCTTGGGCTATCACACTATATCCCCTTATACAATTGGCATAAATGTGTCTTGTACACATTCTATACTCAACGGCAAGTAACAACTCAACCACAATTTTTAGAAGGCCCTACAAAATATGATTCCAATGAAAACAACATACTACAAATGTGATCATTTAAGAAATGTAATAATAAAACAAGAAACAATGATGGCTTAGCATTGTCCTTACATGTTTATAATGTTAAAGCCCACGCCAAATTTGTTAAGAACCAAGTCTAGGTGTCTCCGCTCTCAACTCTGACAACTGTCCATCCAATTAGGATTATCTAATCGTTTGTATTTCTTCCAACAACATATATGATCTCTCCTTCACAAATTCCCTTTAGAAACAACCATCTAACCCCACAACTTTCTTAAATCCATCAAGGAAGTCTTTTTAACATGTAGCAAAATGGATGTACATTCTCTCAAAACAATATATTTGAGAGCATGCCGAGCTTTTCAACTTTCAATGTAAAACAATACTCCCAAGATTTGTTTCTCTAAGCTTCTCTGTATAATCCCACAACTTTGCATATTTCTTTTTATAGTTTCTCATGAAAACTATAAATGTAAGCAGTTTAGCTTTTACTATACTAATTCATACTTACATTTAAGCTCAATAGATCCTTGATAAGCTCCCAAAAAGCAATGGTTTTCATAATTGGCATTGCTCTAATTGTGACATCTTGAATTTTTCACTCCTGCTTTCAATTAAATTAATCGGGCCTTTCATCGACGCGCCTATAGGGTTGTTATTATAGCTGATCACTCTCGAGATAACTAGACTATCTGGGAAAGCCATTAAGGAATTTTAATGTAATAGACTTGAGAATTTGACTAGGAATCGGCTACTCGCCCATGCTCATCTTTAGAAGTCATTACGGCATAGTTCAAAAAAAATAATTGACTAGAGATTAGAGATAGGTCGGTTCGACGGAGATGTGTGGCTAAACGTGGGTGACTCCACTAAATTACAAAATTCTCGTCAGCCGGCACTAGACTGGTTTTTCTGTTATTTTGGTACCTTGTGTCCGTAATCAAAATCTCGAGATTTTTATGATCACCGAGAGTTGCCAATGTGTTGAATGGGTTCATTGTGGCCTAAAGAAAATCGATCACGGGTCTTTTGTAATAAAAATTTCTGAAAGCTACCTGGTAGCATAGGTCATGCTAAAATTGCATCGGATTGAAATTAATCGTGAATTTGAATATGATTTTAGAAATTGGAAGTTCTATTATGTCACGAGTTATTTTAGGAACGTCGACTCAGTCTCAAAAGATTTTTCTGCAAACCGAGACTTTTTGGGAAAAAGTCGAGGTATGGCCGTTTTTGTCCAGAAAATGTTGGGGATCATTTTTGATCGCGCAATTGGGATGCAAGTCAGATCAATTGGTGAGGAAAAATACTAATTGGATCATTGAGGTGTTGGTTGAATTTATAAAGGCCAAATTGGGTTGATTCGAGAAGCAATTGAGTTCCAATTGGCGGAAAACCTATGCAAATTCGTAGTACCCCACCACCCACAACATTTGGACCATCTCAAGCTTCTAGAAAAGGGCATATTGGGCTGGGAAATTGCTGTGCAAGCTAGCTGAGGTGATGAGGTCAGCCAAGGGGGACAACAAGATGAGGATGAGGCAAGTGGTGGTCCCCTCCAGCTAGCCGATCCCCTCTCCCTTTCCCTTGCTTTGGTCGACACCCCCTCTCCTCCTTCTTCTTCACGTTTGAGCTTAGCAAGTTGCAGAGGACTAGCCGAGCATACCCCCTCCTCCATCGGAGTCGCACGCCGAAGCCAGGAGCCTTCGCCATTTGTCATTGCGCCTTGGAGCCGCACCGCTGTAGCGCACGCCTTTGCCACTCTTGGCCGTTGTCCCTACCAACTCGTGAATCTAGCAATGGTTTGCCGTCTAGCAGGCCACAATCGGAGCTGCTCGAGCTCGTGTGCCGCCGTCTCACCGCCGATCTACCCCCACTTGGAACCGCAACCAACCCCTGCTACCTCCTCCGCTCTTGCCTCGCCGTTCAGCCACTAGAAGAGCTCTCCCATAGTACCGAACAGAGACCAGACTGTGTGGGTCTCAAGGTGGTTGTTTGGCCCGTTTTGAGGTTGTTCCCAACCCCGGTTGCCAAGCCCACTTTAGAGAAGATCGAGCCCTGTTGCGTCCCCGTCGATTTGAACCGAGCGGTTCGCTAAACAAGTGAGTTTAACTCACTAATCCTAGCTTAGTAGGTTAATGATGGTTGATTAGTTTAAGTTAAGCACGAATTATGTGGATAGTTAGATTAGATTAGCAATTAGATTAATTACCGATGCACATCAGGTAGATAGTTTAATGCAATTAGGGCCTAAACAAGCTCTAGTATTTATCCAGAGTAGTTTGAAAATTTTCCGTGCTCATCTCGGCTTCCAATTAGGCTTTACGGGCCTCAGTTTCTATTTATTGCATTAATTAATTAATTTTTGTAATTTTTGTAATTATTTAATTATTTTCCGAAATTAGACCAAGATAGCCGGTGACTGAAATTTTATACTGATTGCAATGGTGTGATATGTTTATTTAATTTAGCCCTAATTTATGCTGATTGAGTGTGATTGTTATTTTAGGAATTTATTCCTAAATTTATTTAATTTCAATAATTAAATGGAAAATCATCGGGCGTTGGTTTACGGTGCCAAAAATGGATTTGTGGACTCTTGAAATTAGTGGGATTTTCAAGTGAGAAAATGTTGCATTTTGTTAAGGCCGATCATGTACCTACAAAATAGTATTTTTATCGGGTATGATAAAAGTTGAGAAATAATTGGTTGATTAGAATGGTATACAGTATCAGCCTATGGGCTTGGTACCTTAGTTTATAGTAGTGGTATACCTTAAGATTTGCACAGCTTCGATGAGCAATCAAGGTCCGCACAGCTTCGGTGAGCAATCAAGGTCCGCACAGCTTCAGTGAGCGATGTTAGTATACGATATCAACTCGATAGCTTGATAGGTCATCTAGAGAAAGACGGTAGTATACTATTTTCTTTTAGCCTTTGAGGTAAGCTACTATCTATTTTTCAGCTTAGACTAAGCTGTCCGCAAGATAGTCGGACTTTATAAATAGTATTGATTTGACCATGTGATGGTCTGATGACATGAAATCTACGAAGTCGATTGATCGATGATTCGATCCGATGTAGTGAATTGTTTTGTTGATGTGATCCGACGAATTGTGAATTGTATTAACTTGCAGGAAGGAAACTGAGGCCAAGGTAAGTCCTCTAATTCGTGGTTGTGCCTAGGCAGCCCTCTAGGTGTATTTCCTTCCTAATCAAGTCTTAGGGGTTGGAACTTGCTGAGACATTGTCTCACTGGTTATTGTATAACCAATTTCAGGTCCTTAGATGATGTTGGTGGAGGATCAGAAGCCTCGGAGTCTGGGAAGGTGAAGACCGAAGAATCGGCGAATGTGTCTGACTAGAGGGTCATAAGACAGTTCCCTTTTTCTTAAGCCAATATTTTTGTAAACAGTCTGGTATTGTGAATAGACCTGGTTGTTTATACAAGGCTCGTTTTGGTTTGAAAATTTGTGACCCTACTTTCCTATCCCATTGTTTTATTGTCTGGGAATTATTTATATGCTTCCGCATGCATATTAAAATGAATGGGTCGGCGATGTGTCATAGGACATCGCTATTTAATCGACCAAGTCGGGATGGGTGCGCACTCGAGGATCGGGGCGTGACACTAATTGTACCAATATAGTGTTTGGCCAATCAAGAAGCGGTGACCCTCTTATTATTGAAGTTAATGCTACATGTACGCTCTTCTTGGTTGGTCTTCATTTGGAATTATCTTGTTTTAACATCAAAAGATGCAAAAATCTTCCAAGAACAAATTTCATCAACACATTTAGGCTTCGTTTGTTTTGTGAAAAATGTGACATTTATGGAAAATATTTTTTCATGAAGTCAATGACAGTATTTTCCTATGTTTAGTTTAAACCTAAAAAATTAACTGGAAAACATTTTCTTTTATTTGGTAAGAAAAAAAATTTCCTTTGCTCATTCCATTATTTTCTCTATACACTTAAAAACTCCAAACCAAAACTCAAAACAAAAACTCAACACTCATCAACGCAATACATATATTATCACATATTCTTATACCAACCAAATACTAGTATGTATTTACATAAATTGTATAATAGAGCTCACATACACTAGAACTATATATATGCCCTTCATACTGAGAACATTGGATACACATTTTACTTAGCATTTCTAGCCACCACAAAATTTCCATCACCAATTGCCAGCCATCACATATACACCACAAAAGCCATTGTGAGTATTCATAATACAAAAGTGGAAAGGGAATCAAAATAGAGAGAAATCATAGCAAAATCAAATATATAAATAGCAATTTTGACACCCAATTCTATGTAGCAAAATTTGCCATTGCAGCAACAATCATACAATGGACCACAAAGATCCACCTCTCGGACTTCCACTTCCCAACATAAAGCAACTCAGGCCACTAATCTTGACAAACAAAACATCCAAATACAACAAACAAGCAAACTAACAATACTTTGCAGAAATTATAGTAAGATAATTAACAATCACCGAGAGGATGCGCACTACAATGTGGCCTCTTACTAGCACCATCGGTATGCCCATGCAAAGCGTCGTGAACCTAGCAAGAGAGCTTGTTTCTTGTCATATATTCACGTCGAACTCACGTCATACAAATAATTGCTAAACCCTAAGAATAACGTAGATGACGTAGAAACGATTGCTTCGCAACATCATGTGTGGGTGTACTTAGGAGAGAGAACTCATGGCAGTTGATTGGATCAAGCGAATTTATCGTCGAAGACAGTGAAGAACTAATTTAAATCCTGCAAGAGTCTTGTTCATGTTGGTTAGGTTGGGAGTTGAGTGAAATGAATTACATAGACTATCTAGCTTAAGAGTTAGAGCTTTATCTCATAAAGTGGGAAAAATAATATCCATTTTTTAGAAAGCACAAGTCATTTTCCCATATTTTAAAGAACTTTTTCAGTTGATGGATATTATTTTCCTTGATTTATATATTTCCTTATGCCAAATATCAAAAATTCAAAAATGTTTTCTCAAAAGATATTTTTGGCAAAACAAATGGAGCCTTAGCTTTGACAAATTCCTTTTCATTCTTGACAAAATTTAATTTCTCTATACTCGACCATTAATTACTTTATGAGAACATTTTTAAATTATCTATCATAATCGGATATTTTAGATATAGTAAAAACAATTGCTGCATAGTTAGGGCCATGCCTTGAAAATCTACTTCTTCTTCATGTCACATCAATATCTTCTCACTCTATATCAAAATCTAGAACTCTCATCTCCATTTCTTCCATAATAGTTTGTCTGGTCACCAGTTTCAGTAATGATAGTTGATTATTTTATAGATTGTTGGGATGGTACAATCTCTATGAGTGGTTGCTCTATAATCCAACCCCTTATGACCATCCTATGAAATTACCTAAAATTATTTATTCTTTCTATAAGGTTCTCATGATCCTTATCCTCATTATTAGTTAAGAACTTTGCATTGGCTAGGAAATTTAAGTGCATGTTATTTGAATCAGTTTCAACATCTTGACCAAGTCCTCACCAATACCCTAACCAATGTCCTCATCTTGACCAACATTTTCACTAGCACCCTCATCAAATGCCCTTACCTTGATAAATACCATAACTAGCGCCTTTACTTACCTCATTATCAAAATATTCTCCATAAACCTCAACACACCCTCATTGCAAACAATAGAAAAGTATATCAACAATAGTTATATAATTAAATATGTATTTCAAACCATCTTCCAAAGAATTTTGAAAAAGTTAAAATAAAACTTTTCAAATTTACCATTTAGCCCATTCTTGATGTCTATGATGAACCCTTTCATAACTTATTGAGCTGATATCTACACGTACTAAACCATCTTCCCCCCAACATATTTAGGGTCCATTTGTTTTGCGGAAAATAATTTTCGGATTTTCTGGTGTTCGTTTCACGGAAAATGAATTCCCTGAGGAAAATATTTTCCATCAAAGGAAAAAAGTCTTCTAAAGTAAGAGAAAATGTTTTTCAAAAGTGGAAAACACTTTCCTCATTTGATCTATCTTATCTCACACCTCTACAAATCCTAACTTCCTCCTCCCCGTTTTTTTTTTTTTCTTTTCTTTTTTCATTCGAATTATGTTTTAATTTTCTTTTTCTTTTTTTAATTCGAATTATTTTTAATTTCATTTTTCTTTCCTTTTTTTTTGTTTTTTTTTTGTTTTCCATATTCTTCTTTCTTGGCTAGTCATCAAACCAAGTGAACTTCAAGCTCGTTGATCTCAAACTCGCGCTCGTCGATTTGGCGAAGCTCGAGCTTGACGCTCGCGCTTGCCAATCTAGTGAGCAGAAAATATTTTCCTTATTGAACTCCGGAAAATATTTTCCGAAACATTTTCAGGTTTTAGCCGAACACCAGAAAATATTGTTATTTTCCTGGAAAATGACTTCTGGGAAAATATTTTCCAGAAATGGCTTATTTTCCGCGAAACAAACGGACCCTTAAGCATTAGACAGCTAAATAATTTTTCAATATGGAAAAGGCAAATCAATGTTGACTTCCCATTCATCCTAACCCTATATAAGAGGAGAACATATATTATAAGAGACACATAATGAAATGTCAACATAATAACACATGTGAAGACGATTTTCCACCAACATTTTGTATATTAAAGACTCTTTTATGGCCAAATATTTAAATCTCTTAGCGATATCCCTAACATACCGTTTATTCTTTTATATATGCATACATATAGTGTCTTTCATCTTATTAAAAATTAGAAGTAATGAGTGACATGTTATAATGTAGAGAGGATCCATGAAATTCACAATTTAAATGTATTTGATGTAGCTTAATTATCATGTAAACATAATATTTGTTGAAAAACTTAAGCTCTATTTTGCCATATATCTTGAGTCATTCAAAGGACTTTAGATTGTTGAAATGACTTTGTTAATTCTCAAATGTACAAATAAACCATTGTTCATTGACCATAATTCTCGATGGAAAAGCCATCTTTTAGGCTTCCCAATATAGAAGTGTTAAGCACAATGATGGAAAAATGAGAATCCAAGTCTTGTGACCTTTTTTATGATGCTAATAGCACCGACAAAACGTTTCCAAAAAAAAAGCATGGCAAATGCAAACCACTAAGCTCAAATGCACTCATATATGAATTGAAGTTCAAGGATGAAAATTTTCCAACATTTTCATCCTTGAACCTTGTTGACACCTTATTTTTGTTAAATAAAAAATAAAAAATAAGAAGGAGAAATACAAAGAATATAATGATGAAAAACAATGCAAAAATAAAAAATAAATAAATAGGTGCTATTGTACTAAGCATGGATAAAAAGATCACAAGAATAAAGAAAGTAATATTGTAAAATATTGCGTTGTGGTGAATATATAATAGAGAAGAGATTGAGAAGAGAAAGCAATTGAACACTAGAGATAGTAGAAAAGTCAGAGAAGAGGATGTGACTGTTTATTTTGATGGTTGTTATTGTACATCAAAACTAAACTCCTATTTATAGGAAAATAAGAATGTATTCATCATTAATATCAATGTATCGAATGATACATATACTGGATAAGGGAGATGAACCTTCACTATATAGGGAGATGTACTTAGAATGTATGATACAAATGTATCATAATAAGTACATTAGATAAGATGAATATAATGAATATTCATTCATGTATTTCATCCATTCATGTATTTTATAACACTTCCTTTTGAATATTCATTGTATTCATTATGATTGTGCATTAAATGATACTGCCTCATTAAAAACCTTAAGCCGGAAAAACCCAATGGGACAAAAACCGGACAAAGGGAAAAAGAGTGCAGAGCACAAATGTTATGATCTCTCCCATTTATAGATGTATTAATTGTCTCGTTAAAAACTTTAAGCCGAAAAAACCTTGTGGGAAAAAACCGGACAAAAAGAAAAAAAAGTGTAATGCATATATAGGCACTGTTGGAGCTAATCAATCTTGCATCTTGTGAACTCGCTGTATATCAATGCTATAATGCATAGTTCATAATATCTCCCCTTTAATTGAGCCATGTAGCCACTGCTGGGGCTAATCAATCTTGCACCTTATGAACTCGCCGCATACCAATGCCATATACTAATTTCTCAAAAGTTGATGTTGGCAATGATTTGGTAAAAAGATCTGCAAGATTATTTATAGATCGAATTTGTTTAATATCAATTTGTCAACTTTCTTGGAGTTCATGAGTATAGAAAAATTTCGGCGAGATATGCTTGGTCCTATCACCTTTGATGTATCTTCCCCTGACTTGTGCAACATAAGCAACATTATCTTCATAAATTATAGTGGGAGAATTTGTAACTGATATTAAACAACAAGAATTATGAATATGCGTTATAACGGATCTTAATCAAACACACTCTCTTCCAGATTCATATAAAGCAATAATCTCAGAGTGGTTAGAAGATGTAGCTACTAGCGATTGCTTCGTAAAACGCCAAGAAATAGCGGTGCCGTTATAATAAAATAAATACCCGGTTTGAGAGCGAGCTTTATGTAGATCGGATTTATATCCAGCATTAACATATCCAACTAAACCAGAGTTAGTGGAATCCTTGGAATAATATAATCCCAAATCTATGGTTCCTCGGAGATAACAGAAAATATGTTTAATTCCATTCCAATGTCTCCGAGTTAGCTCAGAACTAAATCGTGCCAATAAATTTACCGTAAAAGCGATATCTAGTCTCGTACATTGTGCCAAGTATATCAAAACTCTAATTGCATTGAGATATGATACTTTAGGACCAAGTATCTCTTCATTTGATTCTCTAGGACGAAATTGGTCCTTTTGGGGATCTAGAGACCTTACAACCATAGGGGTGCTCAATGGGTGAGCTTTGTCCATGTTGAAGCGTTTAAGCAATCTTTCAACGTATGATGATTGATGGACGATTATTCCATTTGCTTTATGCTCAAGCTCTAGACCAAGAAAAAATTTGGTTTTACCCAAATCTTTAACTTCAAACTCCCTTTTCAAATATTCAGCAGTTTCAGCTAACTCTTCTAGAGTTCCAATTAAATTTATATCGTCGACATAAACTGCTACAATAGCAAATCCGGTTTCTGATTTCTTAATAAACACGTATGGGCAGATAGGATCATTCTTGTACATTTCCTTAATTAGGTACTCACTTAGGTGTTGATATCACATGCGACCAGATTGCTTTAACCCGTACAAGGATATTTGCAATTTTATTGAGAATAAATTGCGGGGAATGCATGCTTTAGGTATTTTGAATCCCTCGGGAATTTTCATATAAATATCAGAATCTAATGAGCCATATAAATATGTCGTCACAATATCCATAAGACGCATTTCCAATCTTTCAAAAATTATTAGGCTAATAAGAAAACAAAATGTAATCATATCCATCACATGTGAATATGTCTCATTATAATCAATCCCAAGTCTCTGGGAGAATCCTTGGGCAACAAGTCGGGCTTTATACCTGACAACCTCGTTTTTCTCATTTCGTTTTCAGATAAATACCCATTTATATCCAACGGGTTTTACATTATCGGGGATACGAGTTATAGGTCTAAAAACCCTTCGTTTAGTTATGGAAGCTAATTCAGTTTTAATTGCTTCCTCCCACTTAGGCCAATCTTGCCTTTGATGACATTCAATAATATATTGCGGCTCACAATCATCATCCATAATTGTATGAGCAATTGAGAATGCAAAAGTATCATCAATGATGATTTCATTTCGATCCCAAATTTCATTATAATATGTAATGGAATTCTCAGTATTCCTGGGATTGATGTTCTTTTCATGGGTTTGCGCATCTTCGGGGGCAATAAGCTCTTCGAAGCAAGCATAATGCTAGGCTCTTCTAGAGCGGATTTCTGATTCTTTCCCCTTCGTTTTCAAAGAGCAGTATTTTTTTGATCCTATCGGTCTACCACACTTCAAGTGCGCGGGATTTTGATCCATTTTAGCTCGTCCTTCAGGAATAGTTATCCTAGCTGGACCATTTGCAGCCAGAATATGATAATAGTGCAAATAAACATGCAAATGTATCATTGTGCGTAGATAATAAACAAACATGGGACCATCTACAGGATGCGTCCACTAATACCATAAAATATTGAAATGGTCTACTTGGTAGTTGTATTGGTCCACAAATATCACCATGAATTCTTTGCAAGAATAAATGAGATTCAAGATTAACCTTTGTTATAGAATATTTGATAATGAGTTTTCCTCATAAGCAAACCTCACAATTATAATCTTTGGACAATAATACCTTTATATCTTTTAAAGGGTGCCATTTTGTATTTTGAATTATTTTACGCATCATTGAAGCGCCAAGATGACCAAGGTAATCATGCCATGGTCCAAACTGATCAGGGTTTACCAATCTCCAAGATGTGGTGGCGTAGGTTTCAATAGCCTTAATCATGACACAATACAAACCTATAGAAGAAGCTTCTAGCTTCTCATGAATGGTCTTCAGGCCCATCTTATAAGAGGAAATGCGAATATATTCCCTATTTTACTCATAAATAGTCTCAATATGGTACCAATTACGGCGTACATCTTTGAAATTGAGCAAATTTCTCTTTGATTTAATGCTTAGAAACGCATTCTCTATATGTAGGACTGTGCCATTTGGCAAAATAATTGTGGCATTCCCAAAACCATCAATAATCTGAACAGGACCTAATATTGTATGGATTTGTGCCTTCCGCAATGTCATACTTTGAGAAAAAGTGTACTATGAAATATAGTATGTGTTGTTGCACTATCAAGCAAACAAACATCTTCTTTTTTCTCGGTATTTTCCATTTGCATTTATATTGACAATTTCAGGTGTCAAATATCATAAAAGTTGCATATTAGTTATATAGTCAAATAAAATTCCAAAAATAAATATTATATAAGGTTCATAAGCATTTCATAAAGAACAATAAAAAGTAATACATTTAAAGTGAAACAACATAAAATTCAAAGTTCAAATTATCATCCACCAATCTGATTCATCAAAGTAATTAGAGGCCCTCAAAGAAATCAGAGACATCCAATGATGCATTTGCTACTTCAGGAGCAAGAGGAGTCCTACCAACGGAGATATTGTTGGCCTCAACAGTGGTTATGGCAGTAGGATTGATTTCAATGACATGAGATTCACCACGCTTGCCCGTATTCTTTAAAGATGCCTGGAATAGGTCAACAAAATATTTTGGCGTATGATAGGCATGTGACCAGTGCCCAGTCATGCCACAGCGATGACAAAAACTTTCATTAATCACATTTTTTGGCTTATTTTCTTTGTCATGATTTAGGCCAAAGTTTGATTTCCTAGGGCGGTTAAATTTTTGCCATTCCTTCTAAGATTATATTCTTGTCTTCGCTTATAACCCTTAAAATGACCAGTATTTTTCTCAAAGTTAGCATGTGCTTCAGGTAATGCTTTTGAGCTAGCAGGTCTAAGATCATGATTTTTTTAGTAGTAATTCATTAGTTTGCTCGGCAGTAAGAAGCATAGAAATTAATTCAGAGTATGTGGCAAACTGACGCTGCCGGTATTGCTGTTGCAATACAATATTTGAAGCATGGAAGGTGGAGAAAGTTTTCTCTAACAATTCCGCATCAGCGAGTTTGACATCACATAATTCAAGACGAGAAATGATATCAAATAAAGCAGAATTATAGTTAGACACTGATTTAAAATCTTGCAGTTTGAGATTTTGCTAGTCATATTGTGCTTGAGGGAGGATAACAGTTTTGGTATGATCATACCTATCATTTAACCTCCTCCACAAGACATGAGGGTCTTGAACGGATAAATATGGAGTCTGCAGGCTCTCATGCAAATGACGGCGAATAAAGATAAGCGCATTTGCTTTATCCTTTTCATTTGAGGTTACATCCTCCATGATTGTATTAGCGAGACCTTGCCTTTGGAGATGCATTTCCATATTAAGGCATCAGGATAGATAATTCTTTCCACTCACTTCCAAGATGTGAAATTTGGGCTTTTCAATATTTGCCATAATCCTTGCAAAAGTAAATGCTTAAATTAATTAGAAGGATTTCTAAATATCCACCGCTACTTCAGGAGCAGAAGAATACTTTTAGATTTGAAATTTGGCTTCGGGCCAAGAAAAATAAAAATGAAGAATTGATAGAAGAAGATGAAGTATAAGTTGATTAATAAAATGAATACCCACCTTGCAAAAATTACTTACTTATGATAGATCTTCGTGCTGATAACGTGTTGTAAAATATTGCGTTGTAGTGAATATATAATAGAGAAGAGATTGAGAAGAGAAAGCAATTGAACACTAGAGATGGTAGAAAAGCCAGAGAAGAGGGTGTGACTATTTATTATAATGGTTGTTATTGTACATCAAAACTAAACTGCTATTTATAGGAGAATAAGAATGTACTCATCATTAATATCAATGTATCGAATGATACATGTACTGGATAAGGGAGATGAACGTTCACTATATAGGGAGATGTATTTAGAATGTATGATACAAATGTATCATAATAAGTACATTAGATAAGATGAATATAATGAATATTCATTCATGTATTTCATCCATTCATGTATTTCATAACAAGTAAATAATTTTTCATTAAAAATAATAATAATCAAGTGGGCCTATTTACCTAACCCATGTTTCTTTTAGCCAAGTTCTCAGCCCACTACACATCCAGCCTACCCTTACTCTTGGACCCTGCTTGTTACTTCTTTTGGGCTGGGTTTTATTTCTTTTTCTTTAACCCATGAATTAAGCCCAAGAGAGTAAAAATGTTTTGAGATACTAAATCTAATTATTTGAATAAAATAAGTCACAATTCAATTGCATATTTCTACTTTTGTTTACTTTTCTATTAAGGGTTTTCTTTACTATTAATACTTTAATTTTGTTTGTAGTTTTAAGCTCAAATATTTGAATTGTAGATAGAAAAACAAAAAGTTATGTAGGTAAAATTATAACTCATGAACTTTGTTCTTATCCATAATTTTAATATATTGAATTCAATGAATTTCTCTAGTCAGTGTAAATTTCATGTGTTGAAAATTACTTCAATAGTATATATCATAATTTCAAATGACAATAGTTTATTTTGTTCTTCTTAAATGGGTTTCTTCAATTTATTTGCAATATGAAGAATAGAAAACAGTGTACCAAATTTAAATTAAGTAAATAAATGGGTAGATTCATTATTTTTTAAATGAATTCGAGAATCCTTATGATTCTCTTTCTTTAATAATTAGAAGACAGTGTGAGGGCTTAAATGGCACAAATTTCCACCGAGTAGGATAATCTCTACCATTTGAATATTGGCAGCCTTAATGACTCTATCTTTGGCTCATCACATAAGGACAATTTGAGGGCATTGGAAGCTTGATCTTTAATCAAACAGCACGATCTTTAATTCCTTTTTTTTTTTGGTTAGTATCTTTGATTCCTTTTCACGAACCAACTTTTAGTGGTTGGAGGCTTTATCGCTAATAAAAATGGTTGAAGTCTTGATGATCTGAATATCTAGTAAGGTGGTTGAAGTCCTTGCCACTGCTCTTGATTGGTTAAAATTAGGAAAAATTATCGAAGTAGTTTTGAAATCTATTGCAATTTTTCCAATTTAGTCCCAAATCTTTTATTTTTTTGCCAAATTTAGTTCTAAACCTTTTGTAATTATGTCAATTTAGTCTATCTGACCAAATTTGGCCGGCTGGGTTGACATGGATGTCGGCTGATGCCAACGTGGACAAATTTTTATTAACATTTCTCTCTCTCTCTCTCTCTCTCTCTCTCCCTCCCTCCCTCTAGCTGGTCGCCAATCATTGGCAAGGCTTGACCTCACCAAGCCATCGCTAGGTCGAGCCTTGCCACCAGCCAATGCCTTTGGTCAGTTGTCGAGGTTTGGCAACCGACTGGAGGAAGAAGGAAGGAGGAGAGAGAGAGAGAGAAAAAGAAGAAGAGAAAGATAAAAAAAAAAAAGAAAATAAAAATAAAAATATTATTTCAAAATTGTCCATCTCAGCATTGGTTGGAAGGATAGAATTGGTCAGGATCCACATCAACGTTGGCTGGCCAAATTTGTCTGAATGGATTGAATTGGCACAATTGCAAAATGTTTAGAATTGAATTGGCTAAAAATAAAGGTTTGTGACTAAATTGGAAAAATTGCAATATGTTTAAGAATATTTTGGTAATTTTCCCATCAAAATTAGATATTATATCCATAGTAAGAATGATCAATATTTAATTTAATTTTAACAAATCATGATACCATTTGAATCATATATGGAAAAATGTTAATTCATTTCGTTGAAATGCATACCCTAATTTGATTGGACAACTACGCCTATGAATGAGAATTAGTGGACACTGAAGTATCTTTGTAGAATTTCATATTTGGCTGAAATTTTTCGTTGTTTATGAATTTAAATTCCATTGAAAATAAGCCATGTTGGTGAACATTAAATTTTAAAGGGATAAGTGCACCAAAAGTCTTACAATTAGCACGAAAGTGCAATTTAATCCTAATTTTTTTTTTTTTAAAATAGAATAAATTTCTATATCTTGTCAAATTGGTGAAATCAAGTCCCTCCGTTACCTCTATCTAATGAGCTAATGAAAAATGCTAACTTGGGTCTATGTTATTTATTTCTTTCTTAAGATAAACGGCACCGGTGTGATGCCCACCAACCGCTTCATTAGAAAAAATTGACAATTTAAAAAAAAAAATAAAAAAAAAAAAATTGGAATGAAAACAACAAAAGAGAGAACCAAGTTTTAGTTCTGTTTTTGGGATTTCACTCCGGTGAGCCCAGTGCACAAGAACAAGAAGAAAAAGAAGCTGCAGAACCGTGAGCTCTCAAGCCGTGCCCTCTGAATCATACATAGGCCCGCAGAAAAATGGAAGGATAAAGATTTCCTTGAATCCTTCGAACACAAAGCCCTGGTTGTCAACTCAGTCCTTGTAATCTAGACTTTGTTATTTATCGATGATGGTTCAGCAACGGGCAAAACATTTGAACGCATTGAATCTGCATTTTCTGACTGGAGTCTCGGTGGAATTGTGGGTTTGCTTCATCAGATATGGCTTTGACCTCAAATGGCCATGCCGCTCGCTTCGAGCTCGATGGCCGCAAGCTTTGAAGCCATAATCTGACCTCGAAGTTCATTGAAACCATGGCCAGATCTGGTTAAAGTAAAATAGATTGGCTATGACGTAATTTCAATGAAGCCAAAACAACATCGATTTCGGCGAGAAACGTGGAGCTAAAATTATTTACCTCTATAATCAATGTCGTTTAGGCTTCACTAGAGCCGCGTGGGATACACATCAGCAGCTCCATTTGCCTGTCGTTGACCACATAAGCCACCACGTAGGACTTATAAAGACGGCCTTGGATGGAACTATGATAGAGGGTTGGCAAATTCGTATATGTTTGGGGATTTTTATGACATAAAATAAAATTTAGTGTATTGGTTTTAAAATAGGCATAATTTAGGATTTTTAGTGGAATTATCTCTCTCTCTGTTTTTTTTTTGGTTATACTCTTGTGGTTGTATGCAAATACTCAAAGTGGGTCCATGATTTGAACTTCTTGCTTATGTCTTCTAGTTGTTAAGTTCTGTTTAAGTAGATTTGTAATAAAAAAAAATTTAGGGGGCTTAAAGCATTGAAATCCTAAATGGTGCGCCAATTCCACCCACGCAACTCTCGGAGTTTTATTCCTTACTCGCTAGACAAATCTTTAGGAAGGACAGTGTATGGATTGATTCGATATGGCTCAAGTAACCATATCAGAAGTTCCGTCTGGCTCATTATCGTTGTATTTTATACATATCTGACTGCTTAAAAGGTTGTCCAGCGTTGGCCAACTATAGATAAGGAATGTTCAGTTTAAGGGTGTAGGTGTGCCCTTGCACGTTGCTTACTCAGCGAACTTGTTACCATCATCTCACCACGATGCGAGTAGAGAGCACAAGACTCACGATACACCTGAATCTACACCCAACTTTTGCAAAATAACCAAGATTTCCCTAGACAGAGTATAGGCCGGGGAATTATGAAGTGTATTGAACTTAACAACCAAAAGAAGGGTGAATTGGTTGTCGTAGGAGTCGTGTTTAAGTGCAAAGTAATGTGTATAAGATGAAACAGTGTTTGTGGAGAAGATATGCGAAACAGCAAACATCGTCTATCAAAAGAAATTTAAAGATAGTAAATGATAGAAGAGATTGCAAAGAAATTTATAGTGGCTTGGCTCTTTCCACTCAGTGTACTCCAATCTCTCAGCTATTCTGCTCAGTAACCAAGCTGGAATCCAATAGGGCAATTCTTGGAACCTTTGACAACGCCTATAGATTAACTATTGCTCGCTTTTCAAGTACACGCACTCGACGCAATGCTCAAACAACTGTTTGCAATGATTGCAGCTACACTTTCTCCGGGAATTACAGTTAGATTCACAAAATTGTTTCTCGAAAAATAAGCACAAGAATTAATAACAAGATCAAAGAGCATTTTAATCTTCTCAACGGCCATTTTGATGCATATATATAGCCTTTCAAACTTGTCAACACGTTGGAGTCTTCAAATAGACTACACAAGAGTTGTTCTTAACTTTAAACATTCACCAAAAACTAATTTATATAACTTATCTAAAATGGACCAAATTACCTCCGCGAACTTGTCTGACATTTCCTTAGCCAAAAATAGCAAATTCCATGGGACTTCTCAAAAACGCTTTATTCCAAAGCTTAAAAGTGGTCCAAAGCACCAATCTAATTATGAATCAAATTGATATAAAGCTGAGTCTTCATATCAATGACGTGGAATATTATCCACTCAGCCTGTAGCGTGAACTTCCTCTACAACATGGTCCATCTAAGTTTGATTATGTTACTAAATCTCAATCTATTCATACTCTACATTTCGGTAATTCCAAGCATATTGATTTACTCATGTCCTTCAAGTTGTTCTCCACCTATTTGATCGGTTCAAGCACCACAATGATCTCGTGTCCCATGCTTTTTTCTCAAAGACTTTTTCAACTCTTAAACACTTTCCACTCAATATTTGTTCTCCATTTGTGAACTAAGGAAGCTTTCCATGAGTAAAGATAATTTATTGTTAACATCATCTGTATATGAACTTGTGTATGGAGACAACATTTCATCGGCACACTAAAATACATATATTAATTAATAGAGATTGCTTTGCCATCTTCAAAATATGTAAGAGGTTTTCCCAACATGTCAAACCTACGACTTTCAGCTTGTAAACAAAGTCTTAAACCACGTAATGACCAACTACCACGGTAGTATGTTTTGTACATATTGACTTGGTTATTTTGTGGCTTTGATTTGCTCTATAGTTTTTGACCCATTAATTATGTAGAGCCGAAATTACTATAAAGAAATTAAAGCCTGACATTTTTCGTACCCAAAAAAAAGCCCGATCTTTGTAAATCCATCATCACATTCCATAAAATCGAAAATAAATAAGAATGCAGAAAAGGAACAGTTGAGGCCACCGGAAAAACCTTTTGGGTCACCAGAATTTTTCACTTTTCTTTTTTACTAATGACAGCATGGTCGTCGAAATTAACTATTCAATCTGATTTTTTCACAACGAAAACCCACTAATAAAATATATGCACTGTCCGAAAATTAGTTATATTGTAACTTATTAGCTCTTGTACAATCAATCGCAAGGACATGTGCAATTTGTCCGGTGAATATGCCCAAAAAACCATTCCCCCTTCTGCCAAGTAGCACAAGAAATTGAAAGGATTGTAGACAGCCAGACAGAACTTTACATTAGCTAGTACTATCATATTAGTCAAATAGCATATAAGTACCCAACTTGAATGATTAAATTGCAAAATGGGCACTAAAGACAAGACGCCTTTCTTGTAATCAAAGCATAGAGAAAAAAAAAATCAAAGTATTAACAACATTTTCAATCATCTTATTCAGTTCCACGTCTTTTCCCTCAAGTGGTTACAGCACGAGATCTCTACTTGAACTTAGCTAAACACAAACTAAAACACTCCACCATCTTTAATCATTCACGAACTCTTGCATTTGGAGCATTTAGTGGCTATCTTATACTAAACTCATCCTCACCAACACTATTCCTTTTGACCCTTCAACTTGGCATCGTCCAAATAATGTTGGTACACATAAGAAACGAACCCCCAAATGGCTAAGACCATAGATATTACCTTGATCCCATCCATCTTATCCCCAAAGAACACGACAGCGAAGATGGGCACAATCGGCAACCCCACTGCACTAATGGAGTTCGAGAACAAGGACGACACGTCCAATATCAATCCAATTGCACCGATTCCAAACACTTGCCAAGAAATTGCCGTCCCAACCAAGTTCATCACATAGCTCACCTTCCCAGGCACATACTCATCCATCTCTCTCCTCAAATGCTCCCACTCTCCACTCGCAAACAACCCCACCAAAATAATCACACTAGCCACTAAAGACTGGTACACAAGCATGTCCAAAACTGCCCGAAACGTCTCCTTCCTTATGACCCTCCTAAAGCTAAGTTGGGTCAAGGATAGGACAAGCCCATAACCAGCTGATGCGCCAATAGCGCACACAAACCCTAGGCATATTTCCCTGTGGAGACCCCCTCAGGTCTTCCGAATCTGATTGGAACACAAGGAGGGTTGAGGAGATTGTGAGGAGGACTAGGGAGTTAATGATGTAGGGGGTAAACTTTTGGCCATTTAGGAAGAAGGAGAAGAGGGCATTAAAGGCCAATTGGGAGGAGCAAATGAGGGAGTAGGTGGAGACAGGGAGGTATAGGAGGCCAAGTGAGTATAAATAGCAATCTATAGCCAGAATTGTGCCTATGGAGAGGTACACAAGAGCGAGGCTTTTGAGAGAGGGTGATTGCGATTGAGATTGAGCTTGTGGGTGCATTTGGATGTTTGGGTTGTTGTGGTGTTTCGGTGTGGGGATAAAGTAGAGAAGGAAGAGGATTGGGAAGCCCGCGAGTTGGACAAGTGTTGCAAGCCACTTACTATTGCCTCCTTTGTTGTAGTAGAGCCTCCCAAGGAGTGTGGCCACCGATTGGCTAGAGAGCACCAAGAATGAGTAGAGAGCCACTCTAATCCACCACCCGAAGTTCTTGGGTTTGGGGATTATTGTTGCTTGATTATTGGTGATGATGCGTGTGGGTAGGGGTGAGTTCTCTTCTTTCGCTTCTTGATCACCTGGTCATAAATTGGACGCAATTGAATCAAGGGTTTTGATCAGTAAGAGAGAAAGAATATAGATGGCTTACTCAACGGCTAGATAAATAAATCAAAATACATGACTTTTACGACTATGACTAGATTCATAATTTAGTGAGTACACTGCACCTAATTCAAATGTAGGAACTAACTAATTATCTATTGGTAATATATGTGCAAACAAAGTAGCATGTGTCAAAACAAGGTGTTTGAGTGGCTTTGCAACCATCTATCTTTACGTGAAGAGCTAGACGTTTCTTTTTCTGGGACTTTAGCTAGAATTGACAATGACCTGTATATAGAATCACACGTGGGACCCGTTTCTAATTGAGAATGATATCCACCCAAGTTGATGATGTTCTTGAGTGCACTTCACCTACCCCACTGCACTACAAAGACATTTCATTGGCATCATTAATGTAATCGATGAATGATTACGAGCTCTCTCGTCAAAGATATCCCGCTATATTGCTGCGCATGTACTCGACCACAACTCTAGGGGATTGGGTATGGGAACAGTCGACGATGACCATGTTCATGCAAAAGGGGGTGGAATTTGCCGCAAAAAATTTGATGCGAAGGAATATATTTCCCAAAAGACTTCCCCATCGATTGGCAGAGCTGAATGTAGAAAGGATATCTATCATATTGAGTATCGATCGTCAGTGAAAGACTATGGTGTTAATCTCCATTCCATGCGTTTAGAATAAAACGATGGGCAAACAATTATGAATAGATTCAATTTGACATACATTCAATTAGACAAACATTAATTTCGAAATTGTCAATCATGCGTGATTCTAACTTTCTCAAATGGGTTTAGTTTTTTACTTTAAATTGATTAAGTTTACCTTAATTCCATAACCATCAACCCATGCAATATTGAACAAAAAATTATGGATGCCTAAGACTCAAGTGTAAACCCAGAAAGATAGTTCAAACACAAAATTATTTTTATTTAGTGTTGTCGATGAATCTGTACCTTAGCCCAAGTTACAAACACATATTATATTGTTAATTAACCACTGAACCAACTATAATTTTTTCCCTCCTAAAGCCATCGGTTAGGGGCGCCTCATCACTCTTTTGGTCAGAAGCAAACGGATGCTCAAGGTAGGTCCAATTTTTAGTCCCCACTAGATAATTTTCTTGAACTGATATAGACATTGAGGCCGGGGGGCATTGATAGTGTGATTCCTTATCAGCAATATCTACAATATTTTTTTTTTGAAAGAGAATTAACAAAAAAAGATCATTTACTCGGAAGTTCAGAAGAAATATGAATATTGATAAAAAAGTGGCATGAAAACCAATATAAGAATTAAAAGAAAGGCGGTTCCCTGGACCACCTAACTAAGACCCACACCTACGACGCCCACCTAACAACTGGAGATCTGTTGCATTGAAAACAGAAGATAATGGATCCATATGGTAGACAAATGGTGAAAAAAGAAAAAGAAAAATGAAGGATGACCAAACAAATTCTGGATCAGAAAAGGGACTTTTGTATTTTTTGCTTGTCCGGGCGAAGAAAAAGAAGTTAGAAGGCCTAGGATTCATCAAAAGTCCAAGAGTAGGAGCTTATGGAATTGAAAGTTTTAGCTTCCTCGCATGAAAAATTTAACCATCTGGATCTTCAGCTCGCGCATATACATATACTCGTGCATATGAGAAAAAACACACAAAAGAACAAAGAGAAACAGAGAGTAGCAGGAAGAGAAGCGGTCAAGTTCCGTTGCAAAAAACCTAGCTAGTTCAAGAATCAAACTTACCCACGATGTGGAGTTGCAGCTCCTGAGGATGATGACGAGCTAGTTCTCCCATGTCGGGGATGAGAGAGAGAACCCAGAAGAGAGCGATAAGATATTATGAAAGCCGAGAGAGGGTTGAAGCAGAAACCAACAAGCAATGAAAGCGGAGGAGGCTTGTATGTATGTACGTGTCCCGCATGCTTCTTTTTCTAAACATATATAACTACTAAATGTCTATTTTCATCGACGAAAAGCAGATATTAGCCATTCAAAGGGAAAATGGAACTCTTGTGTCCTGTACTGCCGGTCGCTTTCTTTGTAACGTGCACGGACGGCTTCCGAATCACTGGGTCAAACATTCAAGCTGCACATGCAGCGCTGTATATATCTAAAATTGAGCATGCTCTGTAATTAACTTTTCATAGAGATCCCCGATGGTTAACCTGCACCATGTAAACTTGCTCAATATTACCATTTTTTTCATAATAATTGACCTCGAAAATCCAAATCTAAGATCTGTCGCTCCCTTCCCTCTCTCTCTCTATCCCTTTCTCCCTCCGAATCAAGCACGGCAACTCTAGTCTGGCGTTGCCTAAGACCGGGAACCTTATATTTGATGCCGCGACACGAATTCAAGGCAGATGTTGCAAACATAGCAAGGGGAGGATCAGTGCACCGTGGTGTTACATGACTCAAAGGAGGTTGGTAGCGATGATGAATTAGTTTATAACATATAAGTGGATATTTTATATAATGATAACATGATGTGGCAATGATACGTGACGCGAGAAGTCAATTCAAATTGAATGATTGCAAAATTTAAGAGCTACAGATGATCGGATGCGTATTGCTCGGAAAACGTAATTGGTCAACCGTGCCAACCGTTTGACTAACCCAGAAACCAAATTTCTGTTAGAAAGCGTGGGGGGAGAATAAAAAAGGTAAAAAGGGGCAAAAGGAAAAGTTTTTTTTTTTTTTTTTTTTTTTTAGTTAGTCTCTACTCTATTCCTATTCTACACTCACCTCAGACTTTTGCCCGTCGTACGCGCTTGAGCGTGAAACCCACTCTTAAACTTACACGTCTCCACCCCATCTCCCTGAGAATGTGGGGATTTAAACCCCTCACCTCCCCCTTCCATGTTGGAAGGTCCAAATGAACATATTTTAATGCGTCGATATCTAAAATAATTGACTGCATATTTAATTTGACAAAAAAGGAAAATTCAACAAAAATGGAAAAGTTGGCGCTATTTCTACTTCCTTAGTGGCTCATAACACCTCTTTCACATTGAATTGACTAAATCGCCCCTCACAAATCTCGCTCTTGACTCAAGATTATTTCCATTGTTTTCTTTTTTTCTTTCGTTTCGATTTTACTAAAACCCAAACTACTTATGCTCCTCTTAAATAACATTTATTAAGGTTAAATGTAGGGCCCACTCATGATTTAAGATTATAGCTTGGCTTTTTTTTTTCCTTCTCTTTTGGTTTTTAAACTTTTCTTTCTCCATTTAAAACAAAATTGGTGTACCTCTTTCCAAAAAAAAAAAAAAATTATTTTGTGGATTAATATCATGAAAAACCCCAAACTGGTACGCTTGTAACAAATTTACTCAAAACTAATTTTTTTACCACAAAAATTCTTAAACTGGTACATTTGTAACAAATTTATCTCAAGTGATCTAAAAAAACCCCAAATTGATATCTTTATAACAAATTTACCCCAAATTAATTTATTCAACTGCCACAAATCTTAAACTGGTATCCTTTGTTAAATTTGATTAATGACACAAAGAACCACAAAAATGGTACAATTGTGACAAATAGATAGTAAAATCCCAAAGTAGTCTACTAATTTATTGTCACGTGTCATCTGATTTTGGAAATTTGATTGTAAAATTTAATGGAAACTAATAGAGGGTAAATTTGTCACAAGTATACTAGTTTGAGGTTAATTTGTCAAAGTTGTATTAGTTTAGGATTTTTGGTGGTAAAAAAATTAGTTTAAGATAAATTTGTCACTGATATATCAGTTTGGGGTTTTTTTAGGATATTATATTAACCACTATTTGCTAGATAGCTAACTAGCTATTTGACCAATAAAAGCTAATTTTATTGTTAATAAGTTGTACATCTTTGTTGGTACTAACCATCCACCAGTTTTAGTACACATTTCATTAAATTATAAATTCAATATATCTCATTACATTGAACGTTCAACTTTCATATTATTCTAGTTATCTATTAGTCAAATTTTAATTATTTATTGGGTGATGCATTAAATATTTTCAGTGATCTTGATCCATTCTTTTATTTATAGCAACATACTTCAAAAGGATAGTCAACAAAACCAGATTCGTTCTTCCTTCTCTAATGTGGAATATAAATATATTGTCGACCACAATAATTACCTTTCCTATCACAACTAAGAAGAACATTTAAGCAAAAAGCAATATTGTCTTCCATAGTGACCGTACTACAAAATACAATGCAATAAAAATGAGTAAATTATGTATACTGCATACATCGACAACAATATCGGAGTAAAAAAATTCACGATTGTGAGGATAATTTAGAAAAATTAAGATAAAATTTCAGATAAAATTAACATTTCTTTACTTCGATATATGATTAGTACTTGCTCAGATTACAGTAATGAAAAACATGAAGGAAATGTTGAATGTAATAGGTGTGGTAGAAGCGATTAGGTTGAAAAAAACGTTATTTAAAAATGATGAGGGTACTTTTGTTTATTAGTAAAATTGAAACAAAAGAAAAAGAAGAAAAATGTTAGAAATAATATTAAATCAAGAGTGGAATATATATATATATATATATATATATATATATAAGGGATAATGTAGTTAATTCAATGCGATATGGATTTCGAAAGTTAATAAGAGGGTGAAATATCGTGAGCTAAAAACTATGGCATATTCAAATCTTTCAGTTTTTTAGTAGTCATGTGTATATAATAAGCTGGGTCTTCAAATTTGATGGGTTAAATAATGTAATGGACCATAAGTTGATATTGAGAAAGCGACTGATATTCAATTTTCAAGTTCCATTTATTTCGCGAAAAACTTTTTCCTCATTTTCCGGTGGTGGTTTGCTTAAAGTAAGTCAACGGAAAATGTTTTCCTAATCATCAGAAAATCTATGCTTAAATTTAGTCAAATGATTTTCTCTTTAAAAACTTGGAAATCATTTTCTAAAATAGGACTCGGTATCGACGCTTGGCGTTGAAATTCTACATTTGGGCAGGAAAACTCCAAATCTAGTTCCCAGCGTTCGAGATCTAATATTTGGCACCTAGGCTCGGACCCTAATGCCTATGCCTGCATCCTCGACGCCTATGCCCTAGGTGGGGTCCTCCTAGGCTAGACTTGTGACTCTAAGGCTTGTGGCCGGTTCCTCAACTATCCATGCACAAGTTATTAGTGCTAAAAAATATAAGTCTATTTAAGAAAATCAAATCAGATTTTTCATACTAAATGACAAAAAATATCTTTGAGTTTATTTTCAAGCTGTAGCTAAAATATATTGTCAATTTCTTCAGAAATTAAGCCTAAAAGTACATTTGTTTGGGGGAAAATTTAGTACAAAGGGAAAATACTTTTTGGGAAATTACTTTTCAAGAAAAATGGATGAAATTTTCCTTTGTTTGGTGATATATAATCAAATATATTTTTTGGTGTTTGAATTTTATTTGGAAAATGATTTCATTCTCATGACTTTATCTCAGGCAAAAAAATTGAATTTTTAACTATCATTTATTATTTTCTCTTCTTTTTTTCTTTCTTTTTATTTTTCCTTCTTCCTCCGCCAATCGCCAAGCCTCAATGACAGTCAATGAGAAGCCACAAGCGAGGCTCGACCTCATTGAATTTGGCAAAGTGGAGCATTGCCCAAGGCCGGCAAGGTTGATCTTGACCAGCTCTGGGCAAGGGTTTAGCTTGCCGAGATTTAGAGATCTCGAGCATCGCCAACTCATAACTATGGCTAGTCACTAGCCGTTGCCAAGGCCTGGCTATCAACAGAGGAAGAAGAAACAAGAAAGAAAAGAAAAAAAAATAAAAACAAAAATAAGGAAATTAGAGAGGAACAATTTCAAAAAATGTTTTCACCTATTTAGATTTAGAAATTTAATTTCCCACTTTTATGCATAAATATTTTTATGACTATAAAATATCTTCAGTTAACTAGACATTTCAATGAACTAAATGAGTAAAAGTTTGAAAAACTAATTTTTGGAAAAGATTTCCACTCAAACAAACACACCCTAGATATCTATTAAATCATTTAGCAAATTTATATCTTAGGTCAGTCTTAACTTTTTGCTTAGTATTTCTCGTCATCTGTTGTTGTACTATTGTCCGAACTCTGAACTAATTTGATATGATCCATTATTTTAGACCATTTTGTATACTCTGGTTGATTGACACCATAGCGTTTCCCTATGTGAATACAGATATGCTATGCATGAAACAAAGAAGTTGCAGTCTACTCTGAATCAATGTGTATTTTGTTTGTTATGTACCTAAGCTCGAAACCGACTCTCTTGCGGATATTTTGGACGGCAGCACGCTTATGTAGACTCTATTCTATTTAAAAATATACCAACATAAATGCAGGCACATTTTCCTACTAGTAACTTATGTGGAGGTTTGAGAAGGGTTATCGGCATCAATGCGAAGATGGCGGTGGTGGATCTTCTGTCTCTTCTCTAGCTATGCATCACAACAAAGACAAAAGGAATAAATAACAAACAAATAAATATATGTTGAAGTTCAAGTCTCATAACTTTTATGTGACACTCACTTGAGGGTCACAACTTTTTTTTGCTTATTTGATTGTCACAAATTTGAAAAATTGATAACTTAAGTATCATCGGTAGTTTGCCTTGTTGAAAAAGCTAACGTGACACTAATTTATGGTACATCATCCGACATGGCGTGTCGGGAAGCTGAATTCAGCATTGGGGAAGGTAAACGATGTCACTTGAATGTCTAATTGAAGGACAACAAATGTTCCAATAACTTCACAAACAATCATTTTAGTACCCTAATGTTTTAGAAGTGAACACTAAGGTTCATCAATTTTTGAAAGAAATGGCAAGAATCAATGAGTTTGTTATACTCTTGCCACGCTAGACAAAGTTTTCAATTTTGAACTTCAGTTTATTTTTAAAAATTCTACATCAAAATGGAAAATTAAAAAAAAAAAATCCACATATGACAATTTGTTGAAAATGACATTCAAGTGATCAATTTTATACCTATATAGTACTTAAGTGATTGAAAAAAAATTATAACATTCAAGTGAGTATTGTACGAAAGTTATTGCATTCATAATGAACTTATTGCTATTAGACTTAAAGATAAACCAACAAAAATAAGTCTATCAAACGATGCGAGAAGTTTAATAGAGTTTATAATTTTAAACTAGTTAATGGAGTTTTAAAAAAAAAAGAAATTTCTGTTATTTACAAAAATGATACATTAAAGATTCAGATCTAAAAAGTCACCCTAAGAAGGCAAGCTCATAGAGCTCCAAAACAAATCAAAACACTAGAAATCAAGGTATATCATCATAGCATAGTTGGTAAAGTTAATCATGTGCTCGTCCTTATCCAAGTGAGAAGATTGGTGATTAATCACCAAATACACATCATTATTAATGATGAGCACATACTGAGATCTCCCTCTTTAGTTACAGCTTTTCCTTTTGGTAGTGTACACCTAGATTTGGCCTTTCCAATGCCATCATCGTGCGTAGACAATATAAAAATGTTGAACAAACTCAGATTTGACATTTGTGAGAGCGAGCCCCATAACAAGTGTGAGAAGCCAAAACTTTTATAACACTGAACAAGCATAGATTTGACAACGAAGCTGCTGTGAACACCATTGAAACTAGAGACGAATTACTTACTCATTAAAAATCCTAAATCTATAATTGTATCGGAGAGAATATGTCACAAATGGTTAATTGTTTGTTTAAATTTAGAAAAGTAAATCTTTTTACACTTTTTGTCAAAATCTAAAATTAGTTCAAATATTAAAAAGTATGAAAAATATTTGTAAACTAATTTACGTGTCAATATTTATATATTATAAAACTTCATACGCCTATATTTTAAATAAATTCAAAATTCGTTCAACACAAGATTTGAAAAGATAAAATTAAAAAAAATAAAACAAATAGTTACTTGAGATATAACTCATGAATTTTGTCAATGTCGTCAAACTTATCATAAAGGATAAGGCCTGGGTTTTTTTTTTTTTTTTTTTTCATCCTACTTTATTCCTATTCTACACTCACTCTGTACTTTCCCCCTCGCAGGGCGTGGAAACCCACTCTCAAACTTACGCGTCCCCATCCCATCCCCGGAAGGTGGGGGTTTGAACCCCTCACCTCCCCTTTCCAAGTTGGAAGGATAAGGCCTGGGTTGGATAAACTTTTTTGTGCATTTTGGGCGGTCGTCGTCAGGGGATTTGTATAGATTTGTAGTAATTAATTTGGTGGGCACCACACAAAAAGAAGCCAAAAAAACAGTTTAATCGAAATGTAATTATGAGGTAAGTCCTATCCAACAGGCTTGGATTAGCTGATTACACTGAACACTGTAACCTCGGATCAAAACAAACGAAACACGACAAAAAACTTGCCCACTGGAAAACTCCTAGAAAGGCTAGTGGTCAAATGTAGGACCACATAACGCGTGAAAACAAAGATTCAAGGACCCACGATAACGAGCAATTGTTTTGGATTTTCCAAAGCAAAATTTGTTCCTTTTCCAAGTCACTCAGAGATATAACTTGTGAGTTATTCAAATTCATCAAAGCAATCTCTGCAATAATTGCGACAAAACTCTCTCCGAGAATTACAATCAGAATCACAATTTCTTTTCTCAAAAAATAAGTATAAGAAATAAGAACGAGCTCTTAGAGCGTCTTGATCAACTTGGGCAACCTTTGATAACATTTTGATGCATTGCTAAAAAGCATCGACACTTTTCAAAAGCTTTTGAGTTGTGTCAAACATTCTTAACACATATTTGACACGTTCCGACACGTGATCAATGAGTATTAGAAAATCCGACACATGGTCAATTCTCCCCACCACGCTCCAACACACAAGCCCGGAATTCCGACACACGATTCCAACATGCATGTGGTCAATTTTTAAGATTTTCAATACTTGAAGGGTCAAAATGTAAATATATATATAAAAAAAAAGAGCGGAAAAAAAGAGGTAGGAATGGTGGTTAGGTGCTGTTGCTGTTGCCACCATCGGAGGGGGCCTTCGATCTCGTTAGCCCTAGGTGGTGGAGGGTGGGGGGAACTTGTTGGCCCAGGTGAGGCCATCACCGACTAGGCAAGGGTTGGTGAGGCTCGCCTAGATTTGGGTGATGCCTTGGCAAAGGCCCGAGTGAGGCTCGCCCAAATCTGGGTGATGTCACGCCCTCACTCGGGCCTAGTGACAGCGCTTGCCCTCGCGTGGGGCTTGCAAGGCCTAGCTTAGGGCTAGGGAGGCTCATTAGCCATAGGCTAAGGCCGGTGTCGCGTAGATCTGGGTGAGCCTCGCTAGTGTCACGCCCCAATCCTCGAACGCGTGCCCATCCCTCACCTAGTCGATTAATAGCGACGTCATAAGATGCATCGCCGACCCTGTTCATTTATAATACGCATGCGGAAGCATATAGAAAATTCCAAGACAATAAAACAATGGGATAGAAAGTAGGCCATATTTTTCACAAATGAAAAACTACAACCACACTTTTATATAATACAAACCACATAGTATCTTTTACAATACTATTCACAGAAGTCTGATCTATCATATCAGTCCACAACTTAGGTTTGCAAACAGGATGGAATCTCAGTTCTCATTCAGGTCATACTCAGGATCCTCCTCAAGGTCATCCTCAGATTTCTCTTCTTCTTCTTCTTCTTCTTCTTCTTCTTCTTCTTCTTCTTCTTCAGACTCCTCATCAGGGTCTTCCAACTCCTATTCCTCCTCCTTAGGCTCCTCCTTTTCGACAATTTCCTCTTCCTCTTCGCTCTAATTAGCGCCCTCAACCGAGTATACTGGTAACTTAGGATCACCCTCAAGCTTGGGATCCTTGGTGTCCACTACCGACCCACCCTTAGGGTCTGCCGTCCCTAGCCCGAATGCTGCCTCCAGAACGTACAGAGGCACATCACCTTCCGGGATGGGGACTTCTCTTCGCCCGTCATGGTAGTGACAATACCATGATCGATACTGGTGGGGCACTAGGTCATCTCTAACCACGTCGACCCAGACCTTGGAATCTACTAAAATGTACTCTAGTCCTTCCGAGTGAGGGTGTATTGGGAAGTGGTATCCTACTTCGGTGATCTCCTCAGGAATACCAAAATGCATCGGAGAATGAGGAGGTGGAGGTGCTGCCATCTAGGTGCCTAAAATGGTTATACAATAACCATTGACACAACGTTTCAACGAGTTCTACTCCCTAAGACCGATTAGGAAACCAATACACCATGGGCTGCCTATACACACACGAGTCAAAGGACTTACCTTGGCCTTAGATTCCACCTACATATTAGCACAATTCAAATAGGCACCCAGTCATATTATCACAAATCGATATCTCGATTAATCGACCTAGTCGATTACATGTCAATCATACCATTCCCTGGTCATTTCAATCAATACCATTCATTCCCCACGATGGGATATCTAGTCGTCGAGCCCACGTGCATTCTCTAGGATGACATACCGAGTCTCCGAGCCCATGTGTATTCTCCGAGACGATGTACCTACTCATCGAAACCACGTACATTTTCCCAAGTGAGATATCTAGTCATCGAGCTCACATGCATTCTCCAAGGTGATGCATCAAGTCACCGAGCCCACGTGTCTCTTCCAAAATGTCATACTTTAATCATTGAGCCCACATGCATTCTCCAAGGTGATGCATCAAGTCACCGAGCCCACATGTCTCTTTCGTGATGCCATACTCCGTCACCGAGCAGTTTTCTTAGATTTAGTGGCATCACGGCCCCACTTGGCACGGCCGATTCCTATTTCGGCGGTAATATTGAATCATGGCTTAGCGGGCACGGCTTACTCGATCTTCAGCAGTAATGCTAAATCGCGGCTCAATGGGCACGACCTTTATCAGGTGGTAAATCACGGCCCAATGGGCACAACCTTTAACAAGTGGTGGATCACGGCTCCATTGGGCACAACTAATTCCAGATTCGGTGGTAAATCACGGCCCATCCGACACAGCCATACTTCGGTGGCTTTCTAAGTCCACTCATAACTTTTCACGACCCATTTCCAATTGAATACCAACCCTAATCGATTTTTGGGATAAATCCGCACATAATCTCCAATTCACTTAATTTTCACAAACCAATGCTCAATCAAATAAACAGAAAGCACCACTGCAATCAGTATAAAAATCCGATCACCAACCATCTCGGTTGAATTTCCGAAAAATAAATAAATAATTAAATAATTTTGAAAATTAATTAAAGAAATACTAAAAATCCAACTTAGGCCCGTAATGCCTAATTGGAAACTGAGACGGACCCAGAAAATTTTCGAGACCCGTTCATTAATTACTCAAACCTATTTACTCGCTAATGGCTATGTCTAACCACCTAACATGCCTTGATAAGTCACTAATTTAATTATTCTAAACTAATCTATCCTCCTAATTATGCTTAATTAACACTAATCAACCCCTAAGAATCATTAGCAAACTAAGCGGAGTTTAGTGAGTTAAACTCACCCGTTTAACAATTCGTTCGGATTGAAACGTCGGGAACGTCGCGGGGAATGTTTTTCTCCAAAGCGGGCCTAAGATCTGAGGCCCAGAGACATCTCAAAACAGTCTCCAAAGGCGGTTGGAAACCCACTTTTCTACTTGCTGGTTGGGGCTGCAAAACAGAAGAAATGGAGTCGGTTTGGCACAGTGAGGCTCAGGAAGGGTAGAAGTGACGGTCTCGGGTCCAAATCGGGGCAAACCGGCGCGAAGGAAAGTTCCGATGGCCTTCCACAGCCATTCACTGCTGCTGGACAGCAGCTAGACGGCGTGAGGGCAGCTGGACGTCGGTGAGGCGTGGCCAGGCGCACGTGCGACGCGAGGAGGGCAGAACGGCGTCGGGTGGGTCACCGCGGTGGCACGGTTGCTGGGCGACAGTGTGAGGCTGCTCCGATGGTTCTCCTTGCTACTGGTGAATAGAAAATGGAGAGGGGAGAGGAGGTTTTGGTTGGTGGATAAGAGAGAGAGAGAGAGAGAGAGAGAGAGAGAGAGAGAGAGAGAGAGAGAGATAAGGGTGGAGAGTCCATTGGCCTTAGATTTCCACCAATTTGTCCCCGAAGCCTATCATTGGCCAAGTAAAATCCCTCGGCCCATATTGAGTCACCAATGCCTCCTTGTTGGACATGTGAGATGGTCCAAAATGCTAGGGGGAAGGGGGCACACAAAATTCGGTGGTTTCTCCCCCAATTGATCACTTACCAGTCTTCAAATTAACTCAATTTGGTCTCAATAAAATCAATTGGCACCTCAATATTCTAATTGATATTTTTCCCTCACCCATACATGTATCATGATTTCCAATTTTGCCATAAAAAACAATCATTGGCTTTTTCCGCACAAAAACGGTCTTGTGACGACTTTTTCCCAAAAAGTCTTGGGTGTTAGAAAAATCTTTTAAGACTGAGTCAACACTTCTAGAATTTATTGTGCCATCACAGAAACTTCAAAGTTAATTTCCATTTGGCGCGTTTTTAACGTGATCTAGTTTAATAGGTAGTTTTCAGAAATTTTTAATGCAAACGACCCGTGGTTAATTTTCTTCGAGCCACTATGAACCCACTTGACACATTAGCGACTCTCGATTGTCATGAAAATCTCGAGGATTCAAAGACGGACATAGGGTACCAAAATGATAGAGAAATCAGCCTAGTGCCGGCCGACGAGAATTTTCTAATTTAGTGGTGTCACTCACGGCTAGCCACATATCTCAGTTGAACTGACCTATCTCTAATCTCTAATCAATTTACGTTTGTGCCATAATGATCTTGAAAAATGAACACGGCCGAGCAGCTAATTCTTAGTCGAATTCTCAAATCTATTTACCTTAAAATCCTTAATAGCTTCCCTAGATAGTCTAGTTATCTCGAGAGTGATCAACTCTGAGAACAGCCCTATAGGCACGCTAATGAAATGCCTGATTTATTCAGTAGAAGACAAGACTGAAAATCTGGGATGTCACAACTCTTCCCCTCTTATAAAAATTTCATCCTTGAAATTTAAACCTTTAGCAATCCATAAACAAGAAGGTGGGGGTATTGTCGTCTCATGAGTCTCACTTTTCCCGATTGCTTCTTCAGTCCCATGGTGTTGTTAAACCACTTTGACCAATGGGACCATCTTGGTACACAATATCTGTTCAGGACCACCATTTGAACTAGGCTTTCCACGTACGACACTCTGTCGTCCACATCTAATTCCTCGAAATTGAGCACGTGGGTTGAGTCAAGCTTATACATCATCAATCTCGACACGCGAAAGACGTCGTGCACTTACGCCTACCTCGGCAGCAATGCAAGACGATACGATAGGATCTCAATTCTTTTTAGAACCTCTAAAGGACCTACGTACCTCGGTTCCAATTTTCCCTTCTTGCCGAAGTGCAAGGTATTCCTCTTTGGTGACACCTTTAGAAAGGTGCACTCACAAATTTAGAACTCTTAGGGCCTTTAAAGCTCAACAACACAACATATTCGGCGGCTCTGAGCAGTCTTTACTTTGGCACTAATCACAGCAACTGCAATCACTGATTGCTGGTTGACTTTGGGCCTGTCTTTCAGCATTTAACTTTCTCCCCCAAATTGAAGTTCAGTACACTTTGCTATGCACTGCTTCAAAGGAAATCATCTAACTGCTCTGTTGTAACTGGGACCTCTAGTCCAGACCTAGTATAAATTCATCATTGGCACTTCATGTAGATGAATTATCTGACACACATAAACTTATGTATACCATTCAAACGAGATATTTTCACACAACAATGAAGTGAGGCGACTTTGTTAGTTTGTCGACCACTACCTAAATGAAATCATTGCCTCTTTGATTTCTTAACAACTATTCACAAGGTCCCTTGCAATATAACTCCATTCCCACTTGGCACTCCCAAGTGATTAAAAAAATTCCTCCCGGTTTATATTACCAAACTTCCACTTGTCAGTACCTTTGACACTTACAATTTGTCCATCGATATCTACCTTTATATCGGTCTACCAACCGAGCTAATGTCGATTCTAACCTACTTTGAATTGTCCAATCAAATACTGCAACTGCAACGGCAGATTTCTAACAAGGTCTCTTCCCTGAGTGCTACAATGTCAAGTGCACTCAATCACTCTCGGAACTTGAGTGTTTCATCCTCAGAAATCTAAAAGTTAGTTTCTTTCTTACCAGTATCCTCTTACAAGATCTTCTGAACATCTCAGTCTGTCAACTGAAGCGTCTGATTCTAACTTGTATATTCGGTTCAATTTTGAGGGCGGCTATAAAATTCAAAAGGTAGCCTACCTCAGCACATCAGTGACTTCTTTCTTTCCTCCAGGGTGATACCAGATAGCACCATTCTAGTCCTGCCAAGGTTCTGATTCATGACACCGTCTCATGTTCAACTTGCGAGATCACAGTTGATGGAATGCGTGTGCAACAATCCTACTATGTTGCATCAATATGCAATCCAGTCCTCTAAACGACGTGTCACTATAAAATCCGCATCCTCCAGAATATTAAGGAATGGTCAACACAAATGTGGTAGCCAACTTTTACTTAAGCTCTTGGAAATTATCCTCACACTTGTCTATCCATATGAATTTCTCTCATTTCTTTAGGAGTCGAGTCAATGGCGATACTAATGTTTAGGTTCCTTCCACGAACCTCCTATAATGACTTGTCCAACTCAAACAATTTCCGATCTCTGATACTATTGTCGGTCTTGGTCTACTGATAACTGATTCGATCTTGGTCGGCTCCATGGAAACTCTTTCCCCATTCTCAAATGTCTCTCGTGCTCCTTAGCATTCCTGGAGTACGCCAGAATATCATTGATAGACACGACCACGAACTGAACTGGATATTCCTTAAACACTCGGTTTGCCAAATCCATGACAGCAGTTGGAGTGTTCACTAGACCAAATGGTATTCCCGTACTCTCATGAAAGCCATATTGAGTACGAAACATTGACTTCGATGCATCTCTTTTTCTGCTTCTCAACTGATGACAACCTATCCACAAGTCGACTTTTGAAAGTATCGACACTCCTTGCAACTGGTCACACAAGTCGTTGATCTTTAGCCATGAACACTTGTTCTTGATCGTCACCTAATTGAGTTGATGATGGTCGATGCATAATTGCAACGAACCATCTTTCTTTCTTTCACCACAAAACTAATGTTCCCTAAAGTAATGCACTGATATGCACGAATTCCTCATTCATCAATTCTCGTATCTGTGTCATCAGTTCTTTCAATTTAGACAACAATGTCTAGAAATTCTCGGACTACTGAAATGTTCTCAATCTTTAGTTCTTCAATCTGTCTTATCTTATGACAACTGCCAAGTAACCTTGGTAACCTCCGTCTAACGAACGGGTTGCCTTCAACCAACGAGATTACTGAAATTGAAGCTTCTTTTTGACTCTCAATAACCTCGACACTTTCACATGCCACTGGACTAAGCTGGATTACTCCATGACCATAATTCATTACCACAAGATGCTCTATGAGCCCACTCTATTCATGTGGTGTCAAAATTATATCTTAGCAACTAGTCGAACACGACTATAGCTAGTGTTTCCCCTTTCTTCCACTTTATTTCAACTAGCTAAAATTCTACAAACTCAGTCCAAGGCTCTACTGCGCTATTTTGATAAAATCTCCTCAAGAACATTCTTCCTCTGAATGGTGCAGGGTCGGTTCCCTTCCTGTCCCTTTCGCCATCTTAGTGGCGTCCTAACTACAGTAGCGATGTCTATGCTACCTTAGACTTTCATTGATAGTCCCTCACTTGATGACTATGCTGGTCACAATCACAGCACGTTCCAGCCATACCCGAACACTGGATTTATCTACGCTTCCTTCCATACTTCAACACACTTCTGGTGAGTCCTCTGTCTCCCATTGGGTGACAACATGCACTCTTACTTGCATCGGGGTCTGTCTCAAATGCCTCTATGCGCTTTCTATGGCGCATTCACTATGGTCTATCCCATCAATAGTGACGGCAATCGCTGTCATGGTCTCATCAACCTTCTGAAATAGTTTCTAGCCCGGTGACCCTATTGGTCGCCCTTAAAATAAGCACCCGTCCTAAAATGGCACGGGGCATAACCACGCTGTCTCCTACAAGCACGACATAATCTATTTTGATTCAGTGCTAACTTATCTTGTTAGAGAAATCCTCTTAAGGTGTTTTGAAGTTGACAAAACGTTTTCGTCATTCTAGTCTGAAGACTTGCAGACTCTTTTGACAAAATCTAAAGACCTCCAGACTCAAGATTCAAAGTCTACTCTCATGGACAATTTCCAGACCGACGAAGTTAAAGTTCTATTCGGATAAATTCAAGTATGGTTTTGATTCGTATGGTTAAGGAATATCTCACGACTGGAATTAGCACTTCAAGATCTTTTATTCGTATTCGAATAATCTAGATCCTTTAGATTCATGAATTATACTTGGAAGGTTTTACTTATGGAAACCGAGATCCTGATTGTATGGGCGAGCAGGATTGATGGGTTATTATCATTTTCCTTGAAGAGCTCGAGATCTTTCTAATTGATTCTGTCCAACGGGTTGATTCGAAGAACTTCTTTGGAAGGTGCCAACGGTATTGAAGGCATGAAGAAGTATTTAAGGGAGACGCCCAAGTTGTTCAAGAGTGTCTGATAGAAAAATTTCAAAGTCTGAATCTCTTTGTTCTTTTGCGATCTTATTCTTCAAGCTGTAATTGTAATCAAAAGAGAGACTGAATTTTGGTGAGACCTTGAGGAAGTGTAGTAGAGTTTCTACACTATGGAATCAAGGACGTGAGACTGTAAATTCTCTTTTGATTCTTAGTGAAATCCAGCCAGTGGGCTGTCCGTGCGGGAGAGTGGACGTAGGCTTGGTCTAAGCCGAACCACTATAAACTTGGAGTCTTGATTCTCTATCCTTAATCCTTTTACTTTACATTGCATCTTCATACGTCTATTATTGTTTTCAATCTGTTAGTCTATCATTCGTTAAAAAATCAATCTATTCTGTTACAATTGATAAAAATCATCTTGATCACCTATTCACCCCTCTCTAAGTGTTCGTACTAGTTCTATCATAACTATCCCTACCCTTCCTATTGTGCATAATAGAATACTTTTCCCTTGACATCGCTCTTTTCCCTGATCAATTTCCATCTCTATCTAAACTGAATCTTAACTCAGATACCAAAGTTTGATCCCTGACCACCAATCTAGGTTGGACCTCAACAGATGCGGCAACAACAGCGGCTTGGTCCAAAGCCTGCTGACTCAACCAGTTCCTAAGGAACACTAGCGCCTGAACGATCCCGTCGAACCTAGGATTGTTTGATGCTGCTACACTAATACCGATCTACAGCGGTACTCTTACACTCACGCTGGCCTAAGCCTGCGCTTTGTCACAACCACCTTGGGCACCGATCCTTGTTGGCGTTCTACCCCGAGTTATAGAGGCTACTTCCCTTTTACTACGAGTTCGCTGCTCTTGATCACTCATGGTTCAGTCTTCTCTACTGAAGCCTGCTTCCAATTTCACACTGAATTAGAAATTGAGCAATTAACACAACACACAATGCTATCAAGTAGTTATCACAGACATACACAAGCATGAATTTAAATGTCATTCTTACTACTATCCCATGAATCATTGCTCTTTATCACTCAAATCTTAAACTTTGCTCCGATACCACTTAAACGGGATGTCATGCCCCAATCCTTGAACGCGTGCCCATCTCTCACTTGGTCGATTAATAACGACATCCTAGGATGCATCGCCGACCCTGTTCATTTATAATACACATGCGGAAGCATATAGAAAATCCCAGACAATAAAACAATAGGATAGAAAAGTAGGCAATATTTTTCACAACTGAAAAACTACAACCACACTTTTATACAATACAAACCACATAGTATCTTTTATAATACTATTTGTCACGACCAATTTTTCGGCTGTGAACCACCTAGGGTTTGGCTAATGGATTGTTAAGTCTAGACTTAACTCGGGCTCTCCCAAGCCCATACCAATACGCGACTTTAGGTTCAAGTTTTTTATCATGCAAATAAATTTTATCTAAGAGTTGCCACTAATCTATTTTTGGTGGGTCGATTAGAAACCCAAGTAAAGCAGTGGGAGATTTACTTTACTCCTACGAACCAGAGACTATGGGTACGGGGACTTGGTTACACTAGCTTTCTCTAATGCCCTTTCGGTACCATTCTTTTATTTTCAAAAATGCTTTTTCAGGCAGCTTAAATTGATTTTAAATCTAATTCCCTAACATGTGAGGCGATCATACGGGTGCGCAAACCACCAATTTAACACCCAAGTAAATCAGTAAATAAGTTGTAGGACTTACCTCATAGCAACGAAAGCATCTGCAATGTTAAATCAGAATTCACATCAACAACCCTAGATATGATTTCTAATTAACACGCAATTTCTTTTTTTTTTTTTTGTTTTCACTTTAATTAATGGAAATCATGCAATATGCAATGCAATGCTTCTAATCTAATATGAAATAATATAGCATGGTAAAATGTCCTAAACTATATGAATGAGTAATGACATGACAAAATGTCCTAAACTATATGAATGAGTAAAAACTTTGTGATTTATTCTAATGAACATGCAATAATTAAAAACCTATCAAAAAAAAAAACATGCAATAATTAAATATGCAATCTAAATTAACCAAAACGACATAATTCTAATGACAGGCAATTTCTAATTAAATGAACCTAATAAAAACTAAATGACATGCATTCCATGACTTTATTTAATGAAAATTCGTAATTAAAATCACTTAAAAATGAAAATCAAATTAAAGTGAAATACTATATATTCTAAATGCTTTCTAAACATGCATTTAAAAAAAAAAAACTTATCATGCAATTCATCTAAAGATCTATCTAGACCTAAAATGCAATTTTTATCTAATATGCAATGACGTGCAAAGAATGCCCTAATTCTAATTTTTTTCCTCTCTTTTTTTTATGAAATTCGAAATTAAAATTAAACATGTAATTCAGACAATAAAAAAAAATAACATCCTAAATGAATGCATTTTTTTCTTTTCTTTTTCATGATTCAAAATAAAATCCCTAATCTAAACATGCAAGATAATAAAAAAAAATAAAAAAAACAAACCTAATCCTAATTCAAACTTTTTTTGGATTTTTTCCTTTCACAAAAATAAAACTGACTCAAATACCATGACATCAAATCAAACAAGATAAAATTGATATCCGAAAATTGGCGAACCATATCTCGCGCAGGAGATCGGGTTGTCCAATTTTAAAATTAAATCGCGAATCGAATCTCGGGCATGAGATCGGATTGTCGATTTTTTTGCAAGAAATTATGAGTCAGATTTCAGGCGCGAAAATCGGACTATCAATCCCTTATTTGAGGGGCTATCCATGTTGGAATTTCAAGCGAACATTTAAAGGGAACAATTTCACTAAAAAGGAAAGTAAAAAAAAATAAGTAAATAAATAATTAAAAAAAAAAAACTAAGAAATTAAATCTACTAAATCCACCTAATAAAATAGGTCTATACCTGAATTGAATTCTTTTTCAAAAATCCGAAGGGTGAGGTGGACCGCGATGGAAGCTTGGCACGGCTAAGGACGGTGAACACAGCTTCACGACCCATGACCAAGGCTGGCCAACGGTGTACTCGCGGTCAAAGACCCGAAATCTATTCTCTATTCTTCCACTAAAGAATATCTCCACACTTCTAAATTCTTCACGAGCTCCTGGCCCAAAATTAATCTTCTTCTTGCATGAAGTGAAATCATAAAACACACATGCTATCTACGAGACAAAACTCAAAAGAAGACAAATTCACCACTTGCACTTATTTGACCAAATTGTGATCTTTTCCACCTGCGGCAACTTTATTCCTCTTTTCCGAATATGTGCGCACCACGGTTTTGTAGCTGGACGTAGACAAAGGCACCGGTAAACCTGCAAAAACAAAAATTTAGTAATCCTTGAGGCTTGGCTCAGCAGTTCGGGGTACTGTTGGGGATGCTTGGGATCAGCCGGAGCTCCGGTGAGGACTGGTGGTGGGCGGACCGGCAGCGATGCAGGTGGACCGACGGCAGTAGTTGGTCGTGAGTGGTGCGCTGCGGGTGTTGGGTTGCTGGTCGGTGCTGCTCGGGCGTTGACGCTCAAAGCTCGCGGACAAGTGGCCACTGTTGCGGTGGAGACCTTGAGCGGCTGTGATGCGGAGAGCAACGATGGGGAAGATGAACAACAACTTTGCGTTTGTTTTTTTTTCTTCTTTATTTTTCTCTCTCTCACACGTCCCCTCACATCCTCTCTCACGTCTTCTCTCTGCTCTCTCTCTCTTCTGCTGCACTTTTTTTTTAACAAAAGCTTAAAACCTTGACTTTTCTCCACAAACTCTAAAGAAACGATGGAAAATTTTCTCTTCTGGCTTGAATTTTTAACCTTCGTATCGATAGAAAAAAATACCTCCATAATTTGGCCGTATATTCAACGTGTATCTGGCCCCCTATTCAACGTAATATGGCCTCCTCTTTTACTTTGTGCACGATGTATTTTTATAGGTCCAAAAAATATATTCTCGCGACATATATTTTTTCCTTTTTTGGTTGCGCACGATATTCCCTTTGATTATGTAATATTTCTTATTTTGAGTTAAAGAATATATTACTCAATATATGCCCCACGTGCAATATTCTTTTTTGTATTTTCCAAATATTTCATCCGAAAATTTCCTTTCCACCGAAAATATGTCACCCCAGTGTATATTAGCCGAATATGTGAAAATCCCACTTGCATCAATGCTCGCCGTCGGTTCAATGCTAAATGCAAAATAAATGCGCCTAAAATCTATATGCTATGCAATTAACTATTTTTTTTTTCAGGGATAAAATTAACCCCTAATTTTTTAATGCAATAAATGACTAAATGGGTGACCAAAATTTAGGTGTCAATAGCTATCCCTCTTTGAAGGTGAGCTCGAAGAGGTTGCCTTCAAAGACAAATTGAGACCTAAATTTTGATGAGGCACATGTGATGAATGATTTTTTGTTGGAAAATGAATTCCATTTTTTAATGCAATTTATATGATGCATGGAAATGCTAATGCAAATGATAAATGAACATACCTGGAATAACCTACCTTCAAGGAGGATAGAGTAATTCGAGATAGCTGGTGTTACCTATCTAGGACCCGTACCATTCTACGGTCGCCTAGAATAGTAACATGACTTTGTGACAATACTGCTTTCCAAGGACCCGTACCATTCTACGGTCGCCCAGTATAGCAGAAAGGAGCTGCTTTCTCAAGACCCGTACCATTCTACGGTCGCCCAATACAGCAGGAAGGAGCTGCTTTCTCAAGACCCGTACCATTCTACGGTCGTCCAATATGGCAGAAAGGTTTTATAAGGGACTGCTTTCCTAGGACCCATACCATTCTACGGTCGCCCAGTATGGCAGAAAAGTTTTGTCTAGGACCCGTACCATTCTACGGTCGCCTAAACGGGGATTCATTTTCCAAGACCCGTACCATTCTACGGTCGCCTGAATAAGGAATAGGTGTTGTCAAGGACCCGTACCATTCTACTATCACCTTGACGGAAAATTGATTTTTCAGGACCCAAACCATTCTTCGGTTGCCCGAATGGGGAAATTGCTTTTCCAGGACCCGTACCATTCTACGGTCGCCTGTTAGAGCAATAAATGTTGTTTAGGACCTGTACCATTCTACGGTCACCTAAACGGAGATTTTGCTTGGCTAGGACCCGAACCATTCTTCGGTCGCCCAGTGTTGCAATCTAGAGAAAAATATTTAGGGACAGCTCAATCGAGTGTCGATGAAAAAGACTCTGGGCTATAAAAGCATGCTAGGTCAATATAACTGGACATTGGGCTACGGAAGCAGGCCGAGTCGATAAAGAGGGACTCTGGGCTACAAAATCACGCCAGATCAATATAAAGGCCACCGGGTTACGGAAGCATGCCGGTTCGATAAAAGGGACTCTGGGCTACGAAAGCACGCCAGGTCAATATAAAAGACACCGGGCTACGGAAGCACGCTGGTTTGATAAAAGGGACTCTGGGCTACGAAAGCACGCCAGGTCAATATAAGGACACCGGGCTACGGAAGCACGCCGGGTCTATTAAAAGGGACATCGGGCTACGGAAGCACGCCGAGTTGATGAAAATGACTCTGGGCTACGAAAGCATGCCAGGTCGATATAACTAGACAGCTTGACCAAGTCAAGTGTCGATGCACTTGAGAGAGAATACCTGCACAATGACAAGTATTCAGAGTATGGGTAGAGATATACTTACCTGGTTATATCTCTGATTCTTAGGGATATGTCTTCTGGAATTTAGATATCCCGTGGAGGTCTTTCACTTCATGGTAGAGGTTTTTCATCTCATAAGATCATGAGACATTCTGAAAGGAACTTGAATTACCTGACAGACATGATTTAGAGTAAAACGCTGATATACATTCATCAAAGAGATAGACAATTTGAGCTACTCTAAAATGCACATTTCAAAGTTCAGTGAGGTTTTCATCAATTCAATCGATGTTCATGCATATGACATTTGCATCACCCAAATTTCCACTGGAAAGAATCATCGTTCAAGACAATTTTCATGACATGGATTTTCTAAGAATACTAAATGAGAGACTTTCAATTAGAAAGGACTTTCACTCACTCTCATTTAGGAGGCTTTTTTATGAGAATCACTCGATCTCACTATCATCATACCAATAAGGGTTCGAGTATTCTCGCAAGCAGTACGACCTTACTAATCTGAGAGGTCTTTAATAGGGACCGTAATGTGGGCTTAGTCAACAGCTTTAAAAAAGGGGACTCTTTGAGTCAAGGCTATTTGAAAGAACAATTCCACAATCATCTCCGAGTTTACAAGTCAAGAACCCTGTAAAATGAGAAAGAAATAGTCTGGCTCGCACTTTTTCGAGCAATGCTTATGACATGCGAATCCATACATTAATTCAAGTGCCCTAATCAAAAGAGACTTTGCAAGGGACGTAACGTAGGCTAGGTTCATGGGTTGAGAAACAAAATGATCATTAGGCTAAAAAATGTGTATAGGGGTGAGAGTTGATGATCATCTAGGCATTGACACCAGTTTTCTTTTTCATCACCGGGGATTGTCTTCATGAAATGCCCAATTGATTGTAAAAACTCAACTTTTGAGTTCTTTGAATATTGCTCCATCGGGATTCAATTCTTGCAATTGACAGTCACCTTATATTGATTTTTTTTTTCATTTATGGGTATTGGCCTTGCTTTTACTAGGCACACTGCTTTTTCATACCCTCAATTCTCATGCTTTTTTTTTTTTTTTTACTTCTTTTCATGGGCATTGGCCTTTGCTTTTACCAGGCACACTGCTTTTTCATGCCCCTTAGTTCTATTTTGAATTCAATTCTTGCGCACAATGCATGCGTCAAGCAACTATACTTTGAATGACACTCAGACTTTTCAAGAGTCTTCATCTACCTTTTGCCTTGCCCTAGTGTGGGGGATGATTACCAACTGGGTTTGAAGAAATGAAATTGCAGGCTCAAGTGGGCTATGCAAAGGATATAAGTGTATAGGATAGTGAAAGAAATGCTCTTCGTCATCCTAAGGCACTTAAATTACCACATGAATTCAATGTAATAGCATGACTAGAAGATCGATGCAAGTGAGAGCAAGAAAAATTCAATCTATTTTCTTCACCTTATGGCGCCGCCTTACCCTCCAATTTGCCCCAGTGTGGGGTGGTTCTTGACAGGGATAATTTGAAAAAACTCTTCATAAGTGTATGGGGCTCAAAGGGATTAAGCAATTGATCACCTGTAGTATTTGGGATAGAGAAATAAGCTGCCTCTCATTATTTCAGTCATCGTACCTTTTGCGAGAGAACTCTTCACCTTGCGGATATGGAACTTTCCTACACTCATCTCACAAGTGTATAAGTAAGGGACTGTGTATAGGATAGGGCTTGCCTTTCATCATCCTGACACATCTCATTTAGCATGCTTAACCCATTCCACGTCATTCATTGAATTAGTCCATCTTGATATTCTTTACTGGAATTGGTGGACCAAACATGTAAGAGTCATCATGCAAAATCTTTTTTAAATGAACTCAATAGCTTTAAGCATGAAAAATTGCAAACTTTGGAACAAACAGTTTACCACACTAAAAAAATGCTTTCGTAAGTATGAAAAACATGATTTTGAGAGTTCATTCAAGGAATTGTCCCACGAGAGGATTGTCTCAGGATTTGATGTTTTTGGATTGTCCCTGAAAATCCGCTTTTGTCCCAAAGTCTGCCATGCCCCAATTCGTCATCTATAAGGAAAAGAACAGAGTGTCAATTCCAGAATTAATTATATTCATGAACACAATGTATCCATTTCATCCAAGACAGATTATCCTCTTTTGATTTGGTTCCATTATTTTTTCATGGAAATGAGAAACTTCATTTGGCCTTCGAGAATGACATCTCACACAAATTGTTATGAGATGTGCCACATATCACACTTTGGAATCAAGATGACTTTCTTCACTATTGGGAGATGTCATGACAATTGGCTAGGAAATAATCCTTTGCCCTCATGTCTATTTTCCTTCGGATGTATTTTCCCAAATCGACGGGCGAACTATCACTGGAAATTGACGCGTTATTTTCAAATACCTCTCTGTTATGCACTGAGACATGAAGTAAATGAGTTACAAAAACAAACAAGGGTAACCTAATGCATGCTTTTGGAAATTGCTTCAAAAATGATTTTTTTTTTTAAGGAATATTTTGGATGAGGAAGCATGAAGAAGCCTGGTCCTCAGATTTTCTCCATGGATGATATTTTCTTTTCATTGTTGGATATCATCACCGAGCTGGTTTGGTGTACCCCATCATGTCCTTAAAACAAAACTTGTAATTTTATTGATATTTATCAATCAAATTACATTTATTGGAATGAAAAATGTGATGTTCAAGCACGGAAGAAATTGAAACCAATCCCTAAAGAGCAATAAAAATTCCAACGCAGGCGAAGGTACATGCCCCTAATTAAATGAGGAGATCGAACTACTTAGGACCATGAATCATGTGTATTTGAATTTTTCACCCTCCTTGATCTTGTAATGTGAACCCTTCAGGCGAGATATTCTTCCTTCTAGATATATCGCTAGCCCCTTCATGATGGCATCAAATTTGACTATCTCAGGAAAATGAGGCGGTTTGAAAGGTCTTCTTGGCTCTCTTCTTGGAGTCACAATTTATCACCGAAGATAGATTGTAGCACTTTTGCTTGACGAGATAAGCTCTTTTTGATCTGTCATTTTAGCTCTCGATCATGAACGGATGGGTGAGCAGGATCGTTCCATAATCACCTAGTTCAAATGAACGGGAACATGTAAGCATGAGGTGTAAATAGAAAGTCAATCCATGACAATGACCTAATCGATTTTTCATTTATTCATGAAAAGTTCGTAGAAGAATGGTGTTTCCTAAAGAGAGCTAGAAAAATAGACACCCTAGCAAGATCAAATTTTCTAAACATGAATTGAAAACAAATTCTCTAAAGTTTTTTTTTTTTTTAAGTGATTCATTGCATAACAAATTCCTCATTTCATTTCTAATTGACAAATGAATTAAATCAATGATTAACCTAGATTATCATGGACGGACCAAGAGTATGACAAAGTAAGTAAATTGCATTAGTATAGGGATAAAAGACTTACTTCACCAAGATAAATCGACGGCAATCACATAGACATACGCATGGTAAGTGGCTCGATTTCTAATATATAAGGCTTATCAAGGTGGAGCCACAAGGATGATCGGACTAGCCACGGGCTTGTGGACTATGTCGGGTCCTCATGACTCCGGCTTAGTCAAAGAGCCGACCCAGGTCGCGGGCATGCGGACCAAGGTGGGTACTCTTGACACTATGAAAGAAACTTCGGGATTGAGATGGGCGACTCGTATCGGGAGCATGCGGTCGGAGTGGTATCCATCTCAACACCATCCTAAATGATCCTATGCGGCCCAGGTCCGGCGGCAGGTTGTGTGTGCAAAAGTGTAGTGTAAATTCAAAGCATGCATGACAGTTTATATCAAGCAACACTTCGCATATGAAAATAAACCATAAATTCTTACACCTCCCTGCAAAACAAAGGTTAGTAAACACTTCCTCTTATACCTCCCATCCTGCAAAAACATTTAATACCTTAAATATTAGGGACGTACCTGGAATCCTTGTTGCCAAACAAAATTTTTTTTTTTTTTTCAAAAGAAAAGAAAAATTGGCCTAAGTCCACTAAGAGTTTTAACTCAAGTCCCCAGCGGAGTCGCCAAGCTGTCGCGACCAATTTTTCGGCTGTGAACCACCTAGGGTTTGGCTAATGGATTGTTAAGTCTAGACTTAACTCGGGCTCTCCCAAGCCCATACCAATTCGCGACTTTAGGTTCAAGTTTTTTATCATGCAAATAAATTTTATCTAGGAGTCGCCACTAATCTATTTTTGGTGGGTCGATTAGAAACCCAAGTAAAGCAGTGGGAGATTTACTTTACTCCTACGAACTAGAGACTATGGGTACGGGGACTTGGTTACACTAGCTTTCTCTAATGCCCTTTCGGTACCATTCTTTTATTTTCAAAAATGCTTTTTCAGGCAGCTTAAATTGATTTTAAATCTAATTCCCTAACATGTGAGGCGATCATACGGGTGCGCAAACCACCAATTTAACACCCAAGTAAATCAGTAAATAAGTTGTAGGACTTACCTCATAGCAACGAAAGCATCTGCAATGTTAAATCAGAATTCACATCAACAACCCTAGATATGATTTCTAATTAACACGCAATTTCTTTTTTTTTTTTTTTGTTTTCACTTTAATTAATGGAAATCATGCAATATGCAATGCAATGCTTCTAATCTAATATGAAATAATATAGCATGGTAAAATGTCCTAAACTATATGAATGAGTAATGACATGACAAAATGTCCTAAACTATATGAATGAGTAAAAACTTTGTGATTTATTCTAATGAACATGCAATAATTAAAAACCTATAAAAAAAAAAAAACATGCAATATTTAAATATGCAATCTAAATTAACCAAAACGACATAATTCTAATGACAGGCAATTTCTAATTAAATGAACCTAATAAAAACTAAATGACATGCATTCCATGACTTTATTTAATGAAAATTCGTAATTAAAATCACTTAAAAATGAAAATCAAATTAAAGTGAAATACTATCTATTCTAAATGCTTTCTAAACATGCATTTAAAAAAAAAAAAAACTTATCATGCAATTCATCTAAAGATCTATCTAGACCTAAAATGCAATTTTTATCTAATATGCAATGACGTGCAAAGAATGCCCTAATTCTAATTTTTTCCTCTCTTTTTTTTTTATGAAATTCGAAATTAAAATTAAACATGTAATTCAGATAATAAAAAAAAACTAACATCCTAAATGAATGCATTTTTTTCTTTTCTTTTTCATGATTCAAAATAAAATCCCTAATCTAAACATGCAAGATAATAAAAAAAATAATAAAAAAAACAAACCTAATCCTAATTCAAACTTTTTTTGGATTTTTTCCTTTTACAAAAATAAAACTGACTCAAATACCACGACATCAAATCAAACAAGATAAAATTGATGTCTGAAAATTGGCGAACCATATCTCGCGCATGAGATCGGGTTGTCCAATTTTAAAATTAAATCGCGAATCGAATCTCGGGCATGAGATCGGATTGTCGATTTTTTTGCAAGAAATTGTGAGTCAGATTTCGGGCGCGAAAATCGAACTATCAATCCCTTATTTGAGGGGCTATCCATGTTGGAATTTCAAGCGAACATTTAAAGGGAACAATTTCACTAAAAAGGAAAGTAAAAAAAAAAAAAAATTAAATAAATAATTAAAAAAACTAAGAAATTAAATCTACTAAATCCACCTAATAAAATAGGTCTATACCTGAATTGAATTCTTTTTCAAAAATCCGAAGGGTGTGGTGGACCGCGATGGAAGCTTGGCACGGCTAAGGACGGTGAACACAGCTTCACGACCCATGACCAAGGCTGGCCAACGGTGTACTCGTGGTCAAAGACCCGAAATCTATTCTCTATTCTTCCACTAAAGACTATCTCCACACGTCTAAATTCTTCACGAGCTCCTGGCCCAAAATTAATCTTCTTCTTGCATGAAGTGAAATCATAAAACACACATGCTATCTACGAGACAAAACTCAAAAGAAGACAAATTCACCACTTGCACTTATTTGACCAAATTGTGATCTTTTCCACCTGCGGCAACTTTATTCCTCTTTTCCGAATGTGCGCACCACGGTTTTGTTGCTGGACGTAGACAAAGGCACCGGTAAACCTGCAAAAACAAAAATTTAGTAATCCTCGAGGCTTGGCTCAGTAGTTCGTGGTACTGTTGGGGATGCTTGGGATCAGCCGGAGCTCCGGTGAGGACTGGTGGTGGGCGGACCGGCAGCGATGCAGGTGCACCGATGGCAGTAGCTGGTCGCGAGTGGTGCGCTGCGGGTGTCGGGTTGCTGGTCGGAGCGGCTCGGGCGTCGACGCTCAAAGCTTGCGGACGAGTGGCCACTGTTGCGGTGGAGACCTTGAGCGGCTGTGATGCGGAGAGCAACGATGGGGAAGATGAACAACAACTTTGCGTTTGTTTTTTTTTCTTCTTTTTTTTTCTCTCTCTCTCACACGTCCCCTCACATCCTCTCTCACGTCTTCTCTCTGCTCTCTCTCTCTTCTGCTGCACTTTTCTTTTTTTAACAAAAGCTTAAAACCTTGACTTTTTCTCCACAAACTCTAAAGAAACGATGGAAAATTTTCTCTTCTGGCTTGAATTTTTAACCTTCGAATCGATAGAAAAAAATACCTCCATAATTTGGCCGTATATTCAACGTGTATCTGGCCCCCTATTCAACGTAATATGGCCTCCTCTTTTACTTTGTGCACGATGTATTTTTATAGGTCCAAAAAATATATTCTCGCTACATATATTTTTTCCTTTTTTGGTTGCGCACAATATTCCCTTTGATTATGTAATATTTCTTATTTTGAGTTAATATATGCCCCACGTGCAATATTCTTTTTTGTATTTTCCAAATATTTCATCCGAAAATTTCCTTTCCACCCAAAATATGTCACCCTAGTGTATATTAGTCGAATATGTGAAAATCCCACTTGAATCAATGCTCGCCGTCAGTTCTATGCTAAATGCAAAATAAATGCGCCTAAAATCTATATGCTATGCAATTAACTATTTTTTTTTTTCAGGGATAAAATTAACCCCTAATTTTTTAATGCAATAAATGACTAAATGGGTCACCAAAATTTAGGTGTCAACACTATTCACATAAGTCTAATATATCATATTAGTCCACAACTTAGGTTTGCAAACAGGATGGGATCTCAGTCCTCATCCGGGTGATACTTAGGATCCTCCTCAAGGTCATCCTCTGATTCCTCTTTAGGTTCTTCTTCTTCATCATCATCTTCTTCTTCTTCTTCTTCTTCTTCTTCTTCTTCTTCTTCTTCTTCTTCTTCTTCTTCTTCAGACTCCTTAGGGTCTTCCAACTCCTGCTCCTCCTCACTCCTTTTCAACGATTTCCCCTTCCTCTTCACTCCAATTAGCACCCCTAGCTGAGTATACTAGTGACTTAGGATCGCCCTCGAGCTTGGGATTCTTGGCGTCCACTACGAACCCACCCTTAGGGTTTGCCGTCCGAAGCCCGAATGCTGCCTCCAGAACATACAGAGGCACATCACCTTCTAAGATGGGGCATTCTCTTTATCCATCATGGTAGTGATGATGCCATGATCAATACCCGTGGGGCACCAGGTCATCTCTACCCACGTTGACCCAGACCTTGGACTATACTAAAATGTACTCTAGTCCTTCCAGGTGAGGGTGTATCGGGAAATGATATCCTACTTCGGTGATCTCCTTAGGAATACCAAAATGCAATAGAAAATAAGGAGGTGGAGGTGCTGCCATTTAGGGGCTTGAAATGGTTATACAATAACTACCGAGATAACGTCTCAGCGAGTTCTACTCCCTAAGACCCAATTAGGAAACCAATACACTATGGGCTGCCTATGCACACACAAGTCATAAGACTTACATTGGCCTCATATTCCACTTGCATATTAGCACAATTCAAATAAGCACCCAATCATATTATCACGGATCAATATCTTGATCAATCGACCTAGTCGATTGCATGTCAATCAGACCATTCCCCGGTCATTTCAATCAGTACCATTCATTCTCCACGATGGGATATCTAGTCGTCGAGCCCACATGCATTCTCCAGGATGACATACTGAGTCTCTGAGTCCACATGCATTCTCCAAGACGACGTGTCTACTCATCGAACCCACATACATTTTCCTAGGCGAGATATCTATTCATCAAGCTCACGTGCATTCTCCAAGGTGATGCATCAAGTCACCGAGCCCACGTGTCTCTTCCAAAATGCCATATTTTAATCATTGAGCCCACGTGCATTCTCCAAGGTGATGCATCAAGTCACCGAGCCCACGTGTTTCTTCCAAAATGCCATACTTTAATCATTGAGCCCACGTGCATTCTCCAAGGTGATGCATCAAGTCACCGAGCTCACGTGCCCCTTTCGAGCTGCAATACTCTGTCACCGAGCAGTTTTCTTAGATTTAGTGGCATCACAGCCTCACTTGGCACAGCTGATTCCTATTTCGACAGTAATGCTGAATCATGGCTCAGCTAGCATGCCCTACTCGATCTTCAGCGATAATGCTGAATCGAGGCTCAGTGGGCACGACCTCTATCAGGTGGTAAATCATGGTCTAATGGGCATGACCTTTAACAAGTGGTGGATCACGGCCCTATTGGGCACCACCGATTCCAAATTTGGTGGTAAATCATGACCTATCTGGCATAGCCATACTTCGGCGGCTTTCTAAGTCCACTCATAACTTTTCACGATCCATTTCCAATTGAATACTGACCCTAATCGATTTTTGGGATAAATCCCCACATAATCGCCAATTCACTCAATTTTCACAAACCAGTGCTCAATCAAATAAACAGAAAGTACCACTGCAATTAGCATAAAATTCCGATCATCGGCCATCTCGGTTGAATTTTTGAAAAATAAATAAATATTTAAATAATTTCATAAATTCATTAAATAATGTTGACACCTAAATTTTGGCGACCCGATTAGTCATTTATTGCATTAAAAAATTAGGGGTTAATTTTATCCTTGAAAAAATATTAATTGCGTTAGCATATAATTTTAGATGCATTTATTTATTATTATTACATTTGCAATTGACCGGCGACAAATGGATTTGAATCGATGGTTCTTAGCTTTAATTTAACAAATTGGAAGTTCATGGTGGGAGAATTTGGCCAAGATTATTCTTTAAATGGGTTAATCTTAATGCCAAGGTGGAAAATCGCTAATTAAGCTTGATCTTAGGAAATACTGAGGCAAACTAGGATAGTGATTACAGGAAATCTTTTGTTCACCTAGCAAGCAATCGGTATGATTCTCAAGGTACTTGTGTGGGAGCTTAAAAGGAGCAAATGATCCGTGGTTGATTCTGTTAATCATGAGGAAAAAGAAGGGAGGGGCAAGAAGAATTCTTTTGCTGACCTAGAGAATATAAACTTGCAGACAAAGATACCGAAGGAAGGGCATGGAAAGATCAGCATTATTCATAAATGGAAAGGGATTTTTAAAAGAAATTTTTGTCACGTGTAACAAGGGCCTTACATTGTTTGAACGAGCTGTCTTCAAAAAAGAAAGGACTCGATTCTTCCATGAGGATGCGTGGATTCACAATACATACAAAGGAAAAAGTGAAAAAATAGATGCTCACAAAAGAGGGAAGTGGGTACGTGACACTCTTTCATATATTCATGTTTCCCCTTTTGAAGTTCATAATCGGCCAGCATAAAAGTAGGACGTTCAAGAAAGAAAGGGGGGGGGGGGGGGGGAATCCTTTGTGTAGTCTTCCTCCAGACGGCCACAATTCTAAAAAGGAGAGGCCAGACAATAGAAATACGCGGTCACAAAGAAAGAGAACTCACGTTCTCCACGGTGGGGATCGGCAGTCATAATCTTAGAGCTCACTTGAGAGACACACGGGACAAAGAGAGAGGAGGGTTCTCTCGGCCAAGCCATCGTATGGCTCTCCACCTTGTTGTCACTGCTGCGTCAAAGCCACCATGATGAGTCATTCCCATCCTGGCTGTTCTGAGGCCCCTTGTCAATTTGCTATCCAGCCAAGGTATGATCTTCGACGACGATCACTCGCCAAGGAGCCTCCCGCGCCAACGAAGACGACCGAGAAGACCTCATTGGATTACTCGAAAAGAAAGCCCATGACAATCAGATTTCGTGGCTCCCATTAAGGTCCACTTGGCGATACTTGGAAATCAAAAAGGAATGATGGAGAAAAAATATATATTGCTGAACCATAGCAAAAGTTGCAATCTCCACAGTTTGTAGCAAATTCGGACAATTTTGCAATGCTGGTGCATCTCTTTTTGACGCATACATGTTGCTCAGCCGCGCCTGACAATTTTCTTGTAGATTTTCCAGGTTCTCCTTGAACGTGCACCACAAGAAGCTGAGTTGAACTGAGGCCACGGAGCCTGCGACCTTCCTGAGGTCTCATAGAGCCCATTCGGGATCCCATTGCGACAACAACCACGGAGATCCTTTGCCGTGGGTCCTCTTGGCGACCGCTCCCGTCCCCACAGCTAACCGAGCGCCACCAAAATCCGGTCCCAATATCCAAGTCCGAGCTATGAGTCTCGCCGAGCATTGCCATATTGCGTTGCGAGTAACCGTTCGAAGTCCAAATACGGAAGTCAATATTCGGAATAGGTAAAAATTTTGTCTATTTTGATTTCAGAAATTATGTTTCCTTAATTGATATATTCATTGATGCACATTATTGAAATTCTCGATATGCTGAGATATTTGTGAACTCGAGTAGCCTTCTAAATTGGGAATTTTTCCCAATTTCACAACGTGCATATGATTGACAGTCCGATTTTCGCCCGAAATCTAACTCGCAATTGCACGGAAAAATCGCCAATCCGATCTCAAGCATGAGATCGGATTGGCGATTTTGTTTAAAATTGGCCAATCTGATCTCATGCGCGAGATATGATTCGTCAATTTATGGCTTGCCTAATTTGCTGTCATTTGAATCGATTTTGTTCTCGTAAAAGAAAACCCAAAAAAAATTTGAGTTAGATTAGGTTCATTACTTGTTCTAGGGTTATTTTGCATGTTTAGAATAGGAAATTTATTTATTTCAATTTAAAAAAAAAAAACAAAAATCCAAAAACATTAATCTAGGATGTTAGATTTTCTTAATTAAAATAGCATGCGTAATTATTAGGCACATTTAATTTCGAATCTTAATTAAAAAAAATCATGAGCACGTGATGCAAGATTAGTTCATTCATTACATGTCATTAGTAAAGTGCATATTTAGGATAATGCATGACATGTTAGCATAGTTGCATTAATCTTTTCCCGTCATTAGATTAGGGCATTTACTAAATGTCACATGACATATAGTTCGCATGATAGGTTGCATGTTGCATGTCATTTTTGTTGAAATAATTTGTACGTCATTGCATTACATTGCACGTAATTTCTAGGCTTCATTAAATAAGTGAAAACAAAAAAGAAATTACGTGTTAATTATCATATCTAGGACTGTTAATGTGAATTTTAATCTAACAACGCAGATGTTTTTGTTGCTATGAGGTAAGTCTTGCAATTTATTTAGTGCTTTACCTAGGTGTTAAATTGGTGGTTTGCGCACCCGCATGATCGTCTCACATGTTAGAGAATTAGATTTAAAATCAATTTAAGCTGCCTGCAAAAGCATTTTTGAAAATAAAAGAATGGTACCGAAAGGGCATTAGAGAAATCTAGTGTAACCAAGTCCCCGTACCCAAAATCTCTGGCTCGTAAAAGTAAAATGATTCTCCTATTATTTTACTTAGGTGTCTAATTGACCTACCAAAAATAGATTAGTGGCGACTCCTAGATAATAATCATTTGCATGCTAAATATTTGAACTTTAAGTTGCAAATTGGTATGGGTTTGGGAGAGCCCGAGCTAAGTCTAGGCTTAACAATCCATTAGCCAAACCCTAGGTGGTGCACTTGAAAAAAATTGGTCGCGATAAATAAATACTAAAAATCCAACTTAGGCCCGTAATGCCTAACTGGAAGCTGAGACGGACCGAAATTTTTTTAGACCTGTTCAATAATTACTCGAGCTTATTTACTTGCTAATGACTATGTCTAACCATCTAACATGCCTTGATAAGTCACTAATTTAATTATTCTAACTAATCTAGCCTCCTAATCATGCTTAATTAACACTAATCAACCCCTAAACATCATTAGCAAACTAAGCGGGATTTAGTGAGTTAAACTTACAGGTTTAACAATCCGTTTGGATTGAAACTTCGGGAATGTTGCGGGGAACATTTTTCTCCAAAGCGTGCCTAAGATCCAAGGCCCAGAAACACCTTAAAACGGTCTCCAAAAGCGATTGGAAACCCACTTTTCTACTTGCTGATTGGGGCTGCAAAACAGAAGAAATGGAGTCGGTTTGGCGCGGCAAGGCTCGGGAAGGGTAGCGGTGACGATCTCGAGTCCAAACCAAGGCAAACCGACAGGCAAAGAAAGCTCTGATGGTCTTCCACAGCTACTCGTGGCTGTTGGATAGTAGGTGGACGGCAGGAGGGCAACTGGACGTCGGTGAGGCGCGGCCAGGCGCACATGCGATGCGAGGAGGGGGAAACGGCGTCAGGCGGGTCATTGCGATGGCGCGGCTGCTAGGCGACAACATGAGGCTACTCCGGCGGTTCTGCTTGTTGTTGGTGAATCGAAAATGGAGAGGGGAGAGGAGGGTTTGGCTAGTGGATAAGAGAGAGAGAGAGAGAGAGAGAGAGAGAGAGAGAGAGAGAGAGAGAGAGGAAGAGGGAAGAGATAAGGGTGGAGGGTCCCTTGGCCTTGAATTTCCACCAATTTGTCCCCCAAGCCTATCCTTGGCCAAGTAAAATCCCTTGGCCCATATTGAGCCACCAATGCCTCCTTCTTGGATATGTGAGATGGTCCAAAATGCTAAGGGGAAGGGGGCACACGAAATTGGATGGTTTCTCCCTCAATTGATCACTTACCGGTCTTCAAATTAACTCAATTTGGTCTCAATAAAATCAATTGGCACCTCAGTGTTCTAATTGATATTTTTCCTCACCTATACATCTATCATGCTTTTCCAATTTTGCCATAAAAAACAATCATCCGCTTCTTCTGCACAAAAAGGGTCTTGTGAGGACTTTTTCTCAAAAAGTCTCGAATGTCAGAAAAATCTTCTAAGACTGAGTCGACACTCCTAGAATTTATTGTGACATGACAAAAACTTCAATTTCTGAAATCGGACTTGAATTCACAGTTAATTTCCACTTGGCGCGTTTTTAGCGTGACCTAGTCTACCGAGTAATTTTCAGAAATTTTTATTGCAAACAACCCGTGGTCGAATTTCTTTAAGCCACTATGAACCCACTTGACACATTAGCGACTCTCGATTGTCGTGAAAATCTCAAGGATTCAAATATGAACATAGGGTACCAAAATGATAGAGAAATCAGACTAGTGCTGGCTAACGAGAATTTTCCAATTTAGTGGTGTCATCCACAATTAGCCATATATCTCAGTCAAACCGACCTATCTCTAATCTCTAATCAATTTACGTCTGTGCCGTAATGATCTCGGCAGATGAACACGGTCGAGCAGCCAATTCCTGGTCGAATTCTCAAGTTTATTTGCCTTAAAATCCTTAATGGCTTTCCCAAATAGTCTAGTTATCTCGAGAGTGATCAGCTCTGAGAAAAGCCCTATAGGCACGTCAATAAAATGCCCGATTTATTCAATAGAAGATATGACTAAAAATCTAGGATGTTACAGCTAGCCTTAGCCGAGGCGTTTTCCAGATCTGGGTGAGCCTTGCTCGGACCTCACTTGGGCTAATGAGGGCCCCCCTCTGCTGCTTAGGGCCAGTGACCTCGCCGGCCCCCTTCGACGGTGGTTGGGCATGCTCTAATGGTGGCAATGACGTGCCTCAACGACAACCATGCCATGTAAGATAGTATTTATGTCATTAATTTCTAACTAAAATTGATTAGAATGACTATATTGTCATACAATGTTTATAACTAAATTGGCTAAACTAAAAGGTTTATGATTATATTGGCATTTCTACACTAGGTTTAGCTTTTCTTTAAAAAAAAAATTCCTAGTTATTTGAAAAGGGACATCCAGGCCCAGTAAATAATGCAATATAACTTGTTGAATCACGAAATTATCACATTTTTATAGATATCCCACTTAGTATTTTTTTAAACACAAAGTTCATGTATTAAAATTAATTTCCCCCCCCCCCCTTATTTTTGGTCGAAATAGGAAATATTATAACACTAAGTTAAAGGATTACAATAGCCCGAGGCATGGGCATCCACGTACAGAAGATCCGAAAGGAGGGGAGGGGGGGACGAAGCCCAGTTCAGTAATAAGTTGCCATGATAATGGGCCTTAGCAGCCTAATCAGCCACAAAATTGGCTTCGCGCCTACAGTGACGAATTGTTAGGGTAAGGAAAAGGGAAAGCTTAGCCGCCGCTTCTACAAGTAAAGGACGCATCTCCCATGGCGTCAATGATGGATGGTGAACTACATCTCTCAAAGCAAGACAATCAGATTCAAGCACAAGCCGGTCTTGATTTTTGCCGTGCTGTAACAGATAGTCAATAGTGATTGGGGACGCCTGGATCTCGCTGTGCAGAGCCATGGTTGCTGAGAAATCGCAGGTAAAGCCGTGGAGGAGAGTTCCATTGTGATCTCTGAGTATACATGCCATAGCTCCCTTAGAACTCGTTTGTTGATATGCCCCATCAATATTGATTTTCACTTCGCTAGGATCTGGTGGTCACCACAGCAGATCTGACTGGGATGTAGCTCGGGCTGTACGCACCAGCGGTTGGGATGAAAGTGATGATATCCGTACCTGGGTAAGGGCTTCCTCGACGACCCTTGATGAGTTTGGCCATTGTTGGTGAAATATAAACCCATTCCGAGATTTCCAAATCTGCCATAACAGTGCAGCGATGATCTCCACGGCAAGTAATTGACTCCGGCTTTCAAGTTGTTCTATTAACCACTCATCCATTCTCTTGACTAATCGTGGTGTAATGTGAATGCCAATCTGGGGATGTGACCAAACCTGACGCGTCCATGGACACAAAAGAAAAAGATGTTCTGTGGTTTCTAGTTTGTTTTGATTACATATAGGGCATGTTGGTATTGCCGTGTTGTGCCTTTGAAATAGATTATCTTTTGTAGCAAGGGCATTGTGACAAACTGACCATAAGAAAAGGTGAATTTTAGGGGGTAATTTAACATTCCAAATGGCTTTCCAAAGAAATGTAGGAGTTTTGTATGATGAGGATGCTTGGTTATGATGAGTGCTAGTTGTGTGTTGTCGTATGGTATGGTAGGCGCTTTTGACTGTGTAGTTGCCATTCTGAGTTTAGGTCCAAATAATATAATCAGTAGCATAAAGAGGGCGCACCTGTATGGAAAGAATTTCGGCGATTGTGGGGGCATCAAAGTTCTGAGTAAGAAAGGGGATGTTCCAATTGCTGTTGGCTGAGTTGAATAGGTCAGCTACCATTTGTGGAGCATCGCGAGCAATAGGATCTCCTATAATGGAAACCAGATAATGAAATTCCCTGATTTCAAATAATGGAGGAGACGGTTCGGTCGCTACAATAAAAGCAATGGAGCCATTGTCACATTTTCATTTACCTTGCATTTCTTTTTCAATTTGGAAGAGAGTGCTTCTCACAGCCATGCCACGCTTGCTTAGGCCTATTCTTCTACTGTCGATTGCTTTCCTTTTAAGGCCAATAGTAACCGTCAAGCACAACTAATTTTTTTTCTCTCTGTTTTTCTTTTTTCCTCTCTTCATCTTATGTTTTCCTTCCATCTGAATGGAAGTCCAAAATAACGATTAAAGGTCCTAAATCTTCGGTAGTCTCTTGGTTTCAACAATTTCATAATAAGAAAATTGATACATATGATCTTCAAACTTTAGTCCAAGTGCAGTATCACTCCTAAACTCTTTATTTATTTAATGTGGTCATGGGATTTTAGTTCAATATGCAATGTCATCTTTGACTTTCAATTTGTCCAATGTGATTCCTAAACTTTGAGTATATATTCAATTTAGTCCCTAACTATATGAAAATGTTCAATGATGCCCTTTCATTAAATATTTTCATAGAACTTAGGGAATAGATTGAATATGTACCAAAAGTTCATGAACCACATTGAACAAATTAAAATTTTATGAATTACATTACACTTCGGATTAAAAGTTCAAAAATCACATTAAATAAATAAAATTTCAAGAATGACATTGTATATTAGGCCAAAGTTCATGGATTATTTTTGTAATTATCCCATGATAATAGTATGTTCAATCAATGGGAAGGACATGTGCAATTTGTCTTCCAGTGAAATGGCCAAAAAAGGAAAATCGACCTGCTTCAGAAAATAAAAATGATCGGAGACAAATGACTCCTAGTATATTGTGCATAAAGCAAATTAAGTATCTCCTCTGTCCCGTATTTAAATTTATAATTCCAGTAAACACCAATAAGATGCATTAGCTAGTAATAGATATTAGTTGAATAACACATAAGTACCCGACTTTCATAATGAGATTGCAAAACGGTCACTTTCTTGTAACCAAAACATAGTGAAAAAAATCAAATATTAGCAACATTTTCAGTCTTCTTATTCCGTTCCTTGTTTTCATCCTCCATATGGTTACCGCAAGAAATTACTCTCTCTACTTAAAGTTGGCTTAACACAAACTGAAACACTCCACCAACTTTAATCATCCACCACTCTTGCAATCGAAGCATTTGGTGGCGATCTCACACTAACCTCATCCCCACCGACGCTATTCCTTTGAGACTTCAACTTGGCATCATCCAAATAATGTTGGTACACATAAGAAGCGAACCCCCAAATGGCCAAGATCATAGCCATCACCTTGACCCCATCCATCCTCTCCCCAAAGAACACGGCCGCGAAAATGGGCACAATTGGCAACCCCACTGCACTAATTGAGTTCGAGAACAGAGACGACACGTCTAATATCAACCCCATCATGCCAATCCTGAACACTTGCCAAGCAACTGCTATCCCGACCAAGTTCATCACATAGCTCACCTTCCCAAGCACATACCCATTCATCTCTCTCCCTAAATGCTCCCACTCACCACTCCCAAACAATCCTACCATTATAATCACACTAGCCACTAAAGATTGGCACACAAGCATGTCCAAAACTGCCCTAAATGTCTCCTTCTTGATGACCCTCCTAAAGAAAAATTGGGTCAAGGACAGTAAAAGACCATAACCAACTGATGCCCCGATGGTGCACACAAACCCCAGGGCATATTTCGCTTGGGAGACCCCCTCAGTGTCTTCTAAATTTGATTGGCACACAAGGAGGGTTGAGGAGATTGTCAGGAGGACTAGGGAATTGGCGATGTATGGGGTGAACTTTTGGGCATTTAGGAAGAAGGAGAATAGGGCACTGAAGACCAATTGGGAGGAGCAAACGAGGGAGTAGGTTGAGACAGGGAGGTACAAGAGTCCAAGTGAGTATAAATAGCAATATAGGGCCAGAATTATGCCTATAGAGAGGTACACGAAAGCAAGTCTCTTGAGAGAGGGTGATTGGGATTGAGATTGAGCTTGTGGGTGTGGGTGTGGGTGTGTTTCCATGTGAGGGTTACTGAGGTTTCTAGGTGTGGGGATGAAGTAGAGAAGGAGGAGGATTGGGAAGCCCACTAGTGGGACAAGTGTGGCAAGCCACTTGCTGTTGCCTCCTTTGTTGTAGTACAGCCTCCCAAGGAGTGTGCCCACCGATTGGCCAGAGAGCACAAAGAATGAGCAAAGAGCCACTCTAATCCACCACCAGAAGTTCTTGGTTTGAGGGGTTGTTGTTGCTTGATTATTGTTAATGATGCTTGTGGGGTGGGATGAGTTCTCTCCTTTGTTTTCTGCATCACCTGGTCATAAATTGAATCGCAATTCAATTAAGGATTTTAATTAGTAAGAGAAAAAGAAGGTAAATGGCATATAAATGGAATTGGGTCCAAATAAATTTGATGACTAATCACAATAAATGGAATTGGATACAAATAAATTTTAAGAACGTTGCCAAATAAAGTGAAAGCACATATACTATATTGTAGACATGTGTATGTACCATGCATTTATGTATAAATTACATATAATTGGAAATAAATATTTATAGTAGCCAGAATATATCGTTCAATTCTAGTGAAATAATATAATAAAGGTTACCTATATGAATAAATCAATTTTATTGGCCATGCGACCCCAAATTTGAGGGCTTTGGTATAAGAACCGTCTACTAGTTTACCTTGATCATGCAAAAAGGATGACATTTGCTGCGGAAATGACGACGCAAAGGAAATCACTTTCCCGAAAGACTTTCTAATCAGTTGGCAGAGCCAACATGTAAAGGGTATTTATCAAATTATCATAATGAATATTGATCGTTAATAAGTCTACGATGCTAATCTTAGTTCCATCCATTTGGAATAAAATAATGGGCAAATGATTATGTGTTAATTAAATTTGACATACTTTCAATTTAGACAAACTGTAACTTTAAAATTGTCAATCATGCATGGTTCTAACTCTTTTAACTGAGTTTAGTTTTTTAATTTAACGATGAGAAAGCCTGCCTTCCTTCTATAGTCTCAAACCATGAAATATTTAATGGAAATCAAAGATACATAAGACTCGAGTCTAGACCCATGAAAATGGCCCAAAAATAAAATTATTTATATTTAATGTTGTCAAAAATCAAATCCGTACCATCGCCTACCCATAATACATCATGTATAATTTTCTTGAACTGATATAGAAGTTGAGGTTGGTCGGCAATAATAGTCTGAAAAATTGTCACTTCCTATCAATTTTGAGTTCAATCATGTTGTGTCAAGTCATATATTGAAAACGATTCATTCGGAAGTTCATACAAAATATCAACAAAATTGCATAAAAACCAAGATAAGAAATTAAAGAAAGACGGTTCATTGGACAACCTACCTAGGACCCACCCTTAGAGATCTATGAGAAAGCAATGAAACAGTATAGTAGGAACACATGGTTGATAAAAGGCACTTGTATTTTGGCTTGTCCAGGCGAAGAAGCCGGAGTTAAAAGTCCTAGGATTCATCAGAAGTCCAGGAGTAGGAGCTCATGGTGTTGAAAGGATTAGCTTGTTCAAATTTTCATACATTAGTAAATTCTTCAAGAGTTGGACTTACCCACGATGTGGAGCTGCACTTCTTGAGGACGATGATGAGCTAACTCTCCCATGAGAACCCAGAGAGAGCGATAAGATATTATGGAAGATGAGAGAGGATTAAAGCAGAAACCAACGAGAGATGAAAGAAGAGGAGGTGATTTATATATGCCTGATAATTATCTTGTTTCGTCAAGGAAAAAAAATTATTATTTAGTCAAAGGGAAAATGAAACTCATATCTCCTTTACTGCTAGTCGCTTTTTACGGAAACATACAAAATTCCAAATTGTTAGGCGAAACATTCAAGCTGCACATGCACTGTGAACCTCTGCGCAATTCGATTACCCAAAATGAAGAATCCATTGAACTGACCGACCCTCCACCCCTCCTCCACCAAACCCAATTGATGGTTATGATCGTTCATATCATCAAACTCCTTTGATAAATTGTCGCTATTAGTTTTCCCGGATTCAACCCTGTCCTAAACTCCTCGATTGTTGTTTTCACCATTGCCACTGACAGCCCCCACCATGCGATTGTCGTCACCCTAGAGATGCTGAGAGACACGATCGAGAGGAGGGAGGGGGAGAGGGATGGAGCCAACTATTGGCGCATGATAGATGGGGCAGGTGGTATAGGCTTAAGCTAGTAGGACGGAGTAGGCAGTCGAGGGAGCAGAAGTCGGGGCAATCTTAGGGTCAGGAGGCATCACAATAGCTCAGACATGAGGTGGTTCAATTTGCCCAAGAGGCTATGAGAGAGAGGAGCTTCCGCTGGCTCATCGCTGTTAGCAAGACAGTAGGCCTCGAAGAGTGAAGGTACGAGGTCGATCAACCGGAGGGGGGTGTACTTGGAAGATTTTTTTAGATTTTAAAAAATTATGCTGGCTCATCACTGCCGCTGGCTCATCACTGCCGCACGTCGCCCCCCAGCTCCACTTAGGCTGCAGCAGCCCCACTGGTCCTTTCCCCCACCGTCTCAGCCAACCTGTAGCCACCAATTCCACCTTTCTCGGCCAAGAGCAGAATCGAAGCTCCTGGGTCTCACCAGCACTGTTTGGCCCATTTTGTGGCCTTCCAGACCTCGAAAGGCACACCCGCTTTGGTGTTTGTTAATCCTTTCTGCGTCCCCGTTGTTGTGGTCCGAGCGGATCGTTAATCAAGTGTGTTTAACTCACTAATCCCTGCTTAGTAAGTTACTGACGCTTAAGGTTGATTAGTTTAAGTTAAGTATGAATTAGGTGGATAGTTAGAATAGATTAGTGAATTAATTGATCGATATTGCATGTTAGGTGGATAGAGTAGTGTAATTAGCAAGTAGACAGATTGTAGTATTTAATTAACGAGTCTCGGAAATTTTTCGGGCCCGTTTCGGTATTTAGTTAGGCTTTTCCAGCCTAAGTTGCATTTTTGAGTATTTAATAATTAATTTTCGAAATTATTTAATTAATTATTATTTTCCAGAAATTAGACCAGGATATTCAGTGACCAAAATTTTGTGTTGATTGTGATGATGTGGTTAGATTATTTTTCCGGATGATAATTTGTGCTCATTGAGTGTGATTTGTGATTTTGGGAATTTATCCAAAAATTTATTAATTTCAGTATTTAATTAGAAAATTACCGGGCGTCGGTTTATAGCGCCAAAAAAGTTTTTATCGATTATATAAATGGTGGGAGTTTTGAAAGTAAAGATATTATATTTTTTGCTGAGGCTGACTGTGTCCCAACACACACTTATTTTTATCGGGTATGGTAAAAGTGGTACGATGGTTGGTTAAGTAGAATGGTATACTGTATCAGCCTGCGAGCTCGATACATTAGCTTAGAGTGAGCAATGTACCCTAAGTATCGCATAGCTTCAGTGAGCAATTAAGTATCGCATAGCTTTAGTGAGCATTAGCCGTATGCTATATCAGCCTAAGGGCTTGGATATATCAGCTTAGAGTGAACAGTATACATAGTTGTCAGCTTTTGACGAGCATTTCTATCTATCTTCAACTTAGGATGAGCAGTCTTTGATGTGATCGGACTTGATAGATAGTGTTGACTGGATTGACTAGAAATGGTCTTAATGACATAGAATCGATTGGTTCGATCTGATTTAATGACTTGAATTGATTGGTTGAATGATTGAATTGTACTGACTTGTAGGAAGGAACTGAGGCAAGGTGTGTCCTTTGACTCATGTTTGTGCTTAGGCAACCATTGGGCGTACTTTCTTCCTAGTCAAGTCTTAGGGGGTACACTTGCTAACACGTCGTCTCACCCCGTTGTGAGATAACATTTTCAGGTCCCTAGATGACATCTCCTTCTGAGCATTTTGGATAGCCAAAGAAGGTTACAGAGCATAAGTGTTTCATCCCACTTCATAATGACCCAAGGGGATTGGTATATGAGTTGGTGAAGTCCGTGGTGTGGGTCGATGCGGGTTTACCCAAAAAGGTGCCCCCATTAATACAGATCATAGTATTGCCAAGAGCGGAATGGACAGAGAGAGGGGCCCATACCGGAGTCCGAAGTCCATTTTTATGTGCTGGAGGTTGCTTTTGGGAAAGGCACGACAGATCCTCCAAAAGGTTCAGTAGTGGACATAGACCCGGATCTTTCGGATCCAGGAATTCCGGTGTATTCAGCTGAAGGCTCCAATGAGGATGAGGATGAAGATGAGGATCCATAGTTTTATGAAAAACCCCCCTGTTTTGTAGACCTTGCATCTTTATATCAGCTTGTATTTTATATAACATGGTTTGTTATGTATATATATAAGTGTGGTTGTGTTTTCAGTTCGAAAATTATGGCCATGCTTTTCTATCACATTGTGTTGTTGTTTGGAGATTATTTATTTGCTTTCGCATGCGTATTAAAACGAATGGGTTGGCGATGTGTCCTGGGACATCGCTATTTAATGGACCACAAAGAGATGGGCACTCGCTTGAGGGATCGGGTCGTGACAAGTTTTGGTACACATTTCATTAAATTATAACTTTAATATATCTCATTACATTGAACGTTCAACTTTCATTTTATTCAGTAAATCTATTAGTCAAATTTTAATTATTTATTGTGTGATGCATTAAATATTTTGAGTGATCTTGATCCATTCTTCTATTTTTTTTTTTTTTTGGTAAGGTAAGTATAGTATTGACATTTAACAAAAGGAACTTTATAGCAAAATAATCTCGGCACCAACAAAACTTGCACTCATAGTGACAAACAAGTCATAAGGAGTGGAAGGGTGTCGAGAGTAAAATAAAAGCGGGAAAGCCAAAACTATGGCAACCCTCAAACAAACTCTACAAAGGAAGATCTGACACCTCGGAAGAGAAAATAAGGGGATCAAGTCCCCAACTTCTTTGAATCCTCCTATTCCTTGGCGTGTCTACCATTGATCCATTCTTCTATTTATAACAACATATTTCAAAAGGATAGTCAATAAAACCAGATCCGTTCTTTCTTCTCTAATGTGGAATATAAATATATTATCGACCACAATAATTACCTTTCCTATCACAACTAAGAAGAACAATTAAGCAAAAAGCAATATTGTCTTCCATAGTGATTGTACTACAAAATACAATGCAATAAAAATAAGTAAATTATGTATACTGCATACATCGACAACAATATCGAAGTAAAAAAATTCACGATTGAGAGGATAATTTAGAAAAATTAAGAAAAAAAAAATTGCAAATAAAACTAACATTTCTTTACTTCGATATATATTAGTACTTGCTTAGATTACAGTAATGAAAAATATGAAGGAAATGTTAATTGTAATAGGTGTGGTAGAAGCGATTAGGGTGAAAAATGTTATTGGGTAGTTTTGTTTTTTTAGTAAAATTGAAACAAAAGAAAAAGAAGAAAAAATGTTAGAAATAATATTAAATCAAGAGTGGAATCTGTAAGTGATAATGTAGTTAATTCAATGCAATATGGGTTTCAAAAGTTAATAAGAGGGTGAAAATATCGTGAGCTAAAAAATATGGCATATTCAAATCTTTCAGTTTTTTAGTAGTCATGTGTATATAATAAGTTGGGTCTTCAAATTTGATAGGTTAAATAATGTAATGGACCATAAGTTGATATTGAGAAAGCGACTGATATTCAATTTTCAAGTTTCATTTATTTTGCGAAAAATATTTTCCTCATTTTCCGTGGTGGTTTGCTTAAAGTAAGTTAATGGAAAATGTTTTCCTAGTCATCAAAAAATCTATGCTTAAATTTAGTCAAATGATTTTCTCTTTAAAACCTTGGAAATCCTTTTCTAAAATAGGACTAGGTATCGATGCTTGGAGTCGAAATTCTACGTTTGGGTAGGAAAACCCCAAATCTAGTTCCCAGAGTTCAGGATCTAATCTTTGGCACCAAGGCTCGAACCCCTAATGCCTATGCCTGCATCCCTTGCGCCAATGCCCTAGATGGGGTCCTCTTAGGCTAGACTTGTGACTTTTATACCTCTGGCTGGTTCCTTGACTATCCATGCACAAGTTATTAGTGCTAAAAAATATAAGTCTATTTAAGAAAATCAAATCAGATTTTTCATACTAAATGACAAAAAATACCTTTTAGTTTATTTTCAAGTTGTAGCTAAACACAAAAAAAAAAAAAAAAAAAAAATATTGTCAATTTCTTCAAAAATGAAGCCTAAAAGTACATTTGTTTGGGGGGAACTTAGTAAGAAGGGAAAATACTTTTTGGGAAATCATTTTTCAAGAAAAATGGATGGTTTTTTGTTTGGTGATATATAATCAAATACATTTTTTGGTGTTTGAATTTTTTTGGAAAATGATTTCATTCTCATGACTTTATCTCAAGCAAAAAAATTGAATTTTTGACTATCATTTATTCTTTTCTCTTCTTTGTTCTTTCTTTTTCTTTTTCCTTCTTCCTCCCCCAATCGCCAAGCCTCAATGACGGTAGATGAGAAGCCACAAGTGAGGCTTGACCTCATCGAATTTGGTGAAGTGGAGCATTGCCCAAGGCCGGCAAGGTTGATCTTGACTAGCTCTAGGCAAGGGTTTAGCTTGCCGAGATTTAGAGATCTCGAGCATCGCCAACTCACGCCTATGGCTAGTCACTGGCCGTCACCAAGGCCTGGCTATCAGTAGAGGAAGAAGAAACAACAAAGAAAAGAAAAACAAAAACAAAAAGGAAAATAAAAATAAGGAAATTAGAGAGGAACAATTCCAAAAAATGTTGTCACCCATTTAGATTTAGAAATTTTACTTCTGACTTTTATGCATAAATATTTTGATGACTATAAAGTACCTTTAGTTAACTAGACATTTCAATGAACTAAATGAGTAAAAGTTTGAAAAACTAATTTTTGGAAAACATTTCCACTCAAACAAACACACCCTAAATATCTATTAAATCATTTAGCAAATTTATATCGTAGGTCAGTCTTAACTTGTTGCTTAGTATATCTCATCATCTATTGTTGTACTATTGTTTGAACTTTGAACTAATTTGATATGATCCATTATTTGAGACCATTGTGTATGCTCTAGTTGATTGACACCATAGCATTTCCCTATGTGAATACATATATGCTATTCATGAAAGAATGAAGTTGCAGTTTACTCTGATTCAATGTGTATTTTGTTTGTTATGTACCTAAGCTCAAAACCAACTCTCTTGCAGATATTTTGGACGGCAGCACGCTTATGTAGATTCTATTCTATTTAAAAATATATCAACATAAATGCAGACACATTTTCCAACATGGAAGGGGGGAGGTGGGGGGTTCGAATCCCCACATTCTCAAGGGAGTTGGGGTGGGGACGAATTAGTTTCAGGTGTGGGTTTCGACTCTCACGCCTTGTAAGAAGGCATGGCAAAAGTCTGAGAGTGAGAGTTGGAATAGGAATAGAGTATGACCAACTAAAAAAAAAAAAAAAAAAAAAGACTTATGTGGAGGTTTGAGGAGGGTCATCGGCATCAATGCGAAGATGGCGGTGATGGATCTTCAAAGACAAAAGGAATAAATAACAAACAAATAAATATATGTTGAACTTCAAGTGTCATAACTTTTATATAACACTCACTTAGGTCACAACTTTTTTTCACTTACTTGAATGTCACAAATTTGAAAAATTGATAACTTAAGTATCATTGGCAGATTGCCTTGTTGAAAAAGTTAACATGACACAAATTTATGGTACATCATCCGACATGGCGTGTTGGGAAGCTGAATTCAGCATTGGGGAAGGTAAACGATGTCACTTGAATGTCTAATTGAAGGACAACAAATGTTCCAATAACTTCACAAACAATCATTTTAGTACCCTAATTTTTTAGAAGTGAACACTAAGGTTCATCAAATTTTGAAAGAAATGGCAAGAATCAATGAGTTTGTTATACTCTTGCCATGCTAGACAAAGTTTTCAATTTTGAACTTCAGTTTATTTTTAAAAATTGTACATCAAAATGGAAAATTAAACAAAAATTCCACATATGACAATTTGTCGAAATTGACATTAAGTGATCAATTTTATACCGATATAGTACTCAAGTGATTGAAAAAAAATTATAACATTCAAGTGAGTATTGTCATGCCCTGATCCTCGGGCACGCGCCCATCCCTCACCTTGGTCGATTAATAACGTGCGATATCCCAGGACTATGTATCACCGACCCTTTCAATTTATTATGCACATGCGGAAGCAGTTACAAATCCCCAGACAATAAAACAATGGGATAGAAAAGCAGGCCATAATTTTCATATTGAAATTCACAACCACACTTTTATTAATAGTACAACTCATAGTATATTTACAATACTATTTACAGCATACTAATCTGACACATATCTACACTAAGACAGGTTCACAAAAGAGATGGGATCTCAATCCACATCCGGGTTGTACTCAAGATCCCTCTCTGGATCATCATCTTCTTCAAAAGTCTTTTTCCTCCTCAGATCTCACAGCAGTATTCTCCTTCTCAGGTTCCTCCTCTTCAGCTCTTACTCAGGGTCTTGAAATGATGTCCCACAACCGGGATGAGACTACGTCTCAGCAAGTTCTACCCCCTAAGACTCGATTAGTAAGCCAATACACTATGGGCTGCCTAAACACGCACGGGCCAGAGGACTTACCTTAGTCTCATACTCTACCTGCAAATCAGTATAATTCTTAATAGGCAGCCAACTACTCATAACAAATCGAACTAGTCGATTACATGTCATAGAGTACACGTGCATTCTCTGAGGCACTAGTTCACCAAAGTGATGCATCAAATCACCAAGCCCACATGTCTCTTCCAAGATGCCTCACTTAATTCCATGGGCCCACGTGCATTCTCTAAGGCACTCGTTCACCAAAGTGATGCATCAATTCACCGAGCCCACGTGCCCTTTTTTACGATGCCTGGGGCCACATGCATTCTCTAAGGCACTCGTTCACTAAAGTGATGCATCAATTCACCGAACCCACGTGCCCTTTTAGATGCCACACTGATTCACCACTCCACCGTCGATACTGACAATTGGTACCCAAACATTTTCCCATCACATAATTGAAATCAACCAATTAGGAACATGTCCTAAAATTCACAATTTCAATCAATTTCATATAAATTGAAGCTCAATTAAATAAACAAACTGCACCACGATAATCAATACGAAATTCCGGTCACCAACCATCCCGGTTGAATTTTCGGGAAAATAAATAATTAAATAATTAATTTTGAAAAATAAATTAGCTGATTGGAAGCCAAGACGAGCCCGGAAAATTACCGAGACTTGTTCAATAATTAACATGGCATGTCTACTTGCTAGTGTCTATTTCTAACCACCTAACATGCATCATTTAGTCTCTAATTTAATTTATCTAAATTAATCTAACCACCTAATTGCATTTAATTAAATCTAACAAACCCTAATTATAATTAACAAACTAAGAAAGCATTAGTGAGTAAACCTCACTTGGCAAAAGCGGAGACCGAATCACCGCAACGGCGACGCGACGACAGTTGAAATCGGGTTTTCGGCGACACCGGCGGGCTTGGGCCGAGCCTTAAGCTGGGCCCAACAAATCTCGGCCCAATTGAGATTTGTTCTTGCTTTTGGGCTGCACCCAAATTGAGTTGGGCTTGCTGAAATTCTGGACTGAACTAACTTGGGCTTCAAATTGTGGGCTGAAATTAACTAAACTTCACTTGGGCTTCAATTCAATTGAATATGGGCTGTTGTCTTCTTGGGATGAAATTGATTTTGTTGAAATCTTGGGCTGAAGACTCAATGGGCTGAAGTTGGGCTGAATCCCAATGGGCTGAACCGCGGTTTGGCTTGCGGGCTACAGAGAGCAGACTAGCAGCTTCAACGGCAAAAACGGGCCGATCAGAGCTCCGACGAGCGGGTGGTTGGCAACCGGCGGCTCCCGGGGGTCTTGGGGATCTTGTGGGTGGATGGAATGGGCAAAAGAAGGGCTGAAATGGGGCGAAACAGCAAGAAAACGCGAAACAGTACCGGCGGGTAGCTTCCAGACGGTCCAGCTAGCGGCGGACTCTGGCGGCCGTATGGAACGAACAGCGGCTCTGTTTGGGGTGATTTTGGGCTTGTTGGAATGGTATGGATGTCCTCTTCACGGTGATATGTGGCTCGTTCACTGGTTCATCCGGGAAGACCACTTTTGACTCAAATCTTTGATGAAAGGTCGACTGGAGCAGAAACCGGCGGTGGCGCGGGTGGAGGCGTGCGACGGCTGCAGCTCTTTCTGCTGGTCTTCTTGTTGGCTTGAGGGCTTCGAAAATGAAGAGGAGAGGGTCTTGGATGGTAGAGAGGTGAGAGAGATGGAGAGGATAGAGGTGAGGGAAAAGATAAGAGAGATGAGAGAGGTGAGATAGAGTTGAGGTGTAGCCTTGGCTTGATATTTTCCAATCTTGCTCTCCAAGATTCATCCTAGGCCAAGTAAGATCCCTTGGCCTCCATTGATCCACACCAACACCTCTCATGACTTCACTTTTGGTCCATTTGGCTGGGGGGAAGGGAGGGTTACGAATTTTGCAAGAATTGTCTTCAATTGGTGGCTTGATCCACTTCAATTCTATCTCAATTGGCCTCCATAAAATCAATCGATCATCCATCAACCATCTCGATATTTTTCCTCACCCATATATCCATCTTGCTTCCCAATTTTGCTATCAAAAATAATCACTGGCTTTTTCTGCACAGAAATGACTCAGCGACGACTTTTTCCCAAAAAGTGTCGGGTGTCAGAAAAATCTTCTGAGAATGAGTCGATGCTCCTAGAATTTATTGTGACATGACAGAATCTTCAATTTCTGAAATCGGACTCGAATTGACGGTTAATTTCTATTCGACGCGTTTTTAGCGTGACTTAGGCTGCCGGGTAACTTTCAAATATTTTTAAGTGCAATTGACTCGTGGTCAATTTTCTTCGAGCCACTATGAACCCACTTGACTCATTAGCGACTCTCAATTGTCATGAAAATCCCGAGGATCCAAATACGGACACAGGGTACCAAAACAATAAGAAAATCAGTCTAGTGCCGGTCGACATGAATTTTCTAATTTAGTGGTGTCACCCACGATTAGCCACACATCACTGTCGATCCAGTGTATCTTTGATTTCAAATCGATTTTTAACTATGCCGTAATGACCTCTAAAGATGGACACGGTCAAGAAGTCGATTCCTAGTCGAATTCTCAAGTCTATTGCCTTAAAATTTCTTAATAATTTCCCTAGATAGTCTAGTTATCTCAAGAATGATCAGTTCTGAGAATCGCCATATAAACACGTCAATAAAACGCCCGGTTCAATTAGAAGGAAACAGAATCGAAAATTTGGGATGTCACAGCTCTTCTCCTCTTATAAAAATTTCGTCCTCGAAATTTAAACCTTAGAAACTTAAGCAAAAAGGTGGGGGTACAATTCTCTCATCGACTCTTCAGTCTCCCAAGTCGCTCCTTCCGTACCATGGTATTGCCAGACCACTTTGACCAACGGGATGGTCTTTGTACGCAGCACTTGTTCCTTTCTGTCTACAATCTCGATCGGTCTCTCCACGTATGACACTTTGTCATCCACGTCCAATTCCTCAAAATTGAGCACGTGTGTTGGGTCAGGCTCGTACTTCCTCAACATCGACACGTGGAAGACGTCTTGCACTTGTGCCAACCTTGGCGGCAATGCAAGACGATACGCTAACGTCCCAATTCTCTCAAGAATCTCAAATGGACCCACGTACATCGGACTTAGTTTGCCTTTCTTTTCGAAGCGCGAAGTTCCCTTGATTGGTGACACCTTTAGAAAAACGTGATCACCAACTTGGAATTCCAAATATCTCCGGCGCTTATCTGCGTAACTTTTCTGTCTGCTCTGCGCAGTCTTCAATCTGTTTCTGATCACTGTCACGGCATCCACTGACTGCTGAACTAACTCTAGGCCTGTTATCTTCCTTTCCCCGACTTCATCCCAACACACTGGTGTTCTGCATGCTCTACCATACAATGCTTCAAATGGAGCCATCTGAATGCTCTGCTGATAACTGTTGTTGTAGGCGAATTCTACCAGGTGCAACTGATCCTCCCAACTTTCTTTGAAGTCTATTACACAAGCTCTTAGCATGTCCTCGAGGGTCTGAATTGTCCTCTCAGACTGGCCATCTGTCTGAGGGTGATACGCTGTACTGTACTGAAGCTTTGTACCAAGAGCACTTCGAAAGCTTTTCCAAAAGGCTGCAGTAAACCTCGAGTCTCTGTCTGAGGTTATCGTAACTGGCACTCCATGCATTCGAACTACCTGACGCACGTACAGGTCTGCATGTCTATCAAGACTGAGGTCCTTTCGAACAGCAATGAAGTGAGCCGACTTTGTCAGTCTATCGACTACCACCCAAATTGAATCACTTCCTCTCTGACTCCTTGGTAGTCCAGTCACGAAGTCCATCGTGATATGCTTCCATTTCCATTCTGGGATCGTAAGAGGTTGCAGGAGTCCTCCCAGCTTGTAATGCTGGGCCTTTACTTGCTGACATGTCAGACACTTGGCGACGTTCTTGGTGACGTCCACCTTCATACCTGACCACCAGTAGTGTTGACACGGATTCTGGTACATCTTGGTGCTTCCAAGGTGAACGCTATAACTGCTACGATGTGCTTCAGATAAAATATGTTCTCTAAGCTCTACATCGTTAGGCACCACCAAGCGTCCTTGGAACCTTAAAATTCCGTCCTCAGAAATCTGAAAATCAGCCTTTCTTTTCTCAGTGTCCTCTTGAAGAATTTTCTGCACCTTTGGATCTGTCGGTTGGAGTTGTTTGATTCTGACCTGGACATCCCATTCAATTATGAGGGTGGCCATAAAATTTGAAAGGTGGCCTACCTCAAATTTGAATTCCGAATCCCGAGCCTTCTCGATTAAATTCCATTCTTTAATCAAGATCTGCGCTACTAAAGACTTCCGACTCAAAGCATCGGCGACCTTGTTCGCCTTTCCCGGGTGATATAGGATATCACAGTCATAGTCTTTCAGCAATTCCATCCATCGGCGCTGTCTCATGTTCAACTCCTTCTGAGAGAATAGGTACTTGAGACTCTGATGGTCCATGAAGATTTGAAATTTCTCACCACACAAATAATGTCTCTGAATCTTCAAGGCAAAGATAATAGCTGCGAGCTCTAAGTCATGCGTTGGGTAGTTCTCTCATGGGTTCTCAACTGACGAGAAGCGTACGCAACAACCCTACCATGTTGCATCAGCACGCAACCCAACCCTCTAAAAGACGCATCACTGTAGATCTCGAATCCTCCAGGACCAGATGGAATTGTCAGCACAGGTGTGGTAGTCAGCTTTTCCTTCAGCTCTTGAAAACTACGCTCGCACTTGTCTGACCATACAAACTTCTCTTCTTTCTTCGTGAGGTTAGTTAGAGGTGATGCTAACGCTGAGAAGCCTTCCACAAACCGTCTGTAATAACCTGCCAATCCCAGAAAACTTCTGATCTGTGTCACTGTAGTCGGTCTCTGTCAATTGATCACGGCTTCTATCTTGCTCGGGTCGACGGAGATTCCTTCTCCGGAAATCACATGACCTAAGAACGCAACACGAGTCAACCAAAACTCGCATTTGCTAAACTTAGCATACAACTTATGTGTCCTTAAAGTCTAGAGCACTAATCTCAAGTGATTCTCATGCTCTTCATCACTTCTTGAATAAACCAAGATATCATCAATGAACACAATCACAAACTGGTCTAAATATTCCTTGAATATCCGGTTCATCATATCCGTGCAAGCAGTTGGAGTGTTCGCCAAGCCAAACAACCTTATAGTATTCTCTTGAAGTCCATATCAAGTACGGGTAGCTGTCTTCAGTATAACCTCCTTTCTGGTTCTCAACTGATGACTTCATAATCTCAAATCGACCTTTAAAACATCGATACTCTTTATAACTAGTCACACCATTCACTGATCTTTGACAAAGAACACTTGTCCTTAATCTTCACCTAATTGAGTTGACAATGGTTGATGCACGATTGAAACGAATCATATTTCTTTCTCTCTAGCTCAATCGCAGTTTCTATTTCTTTCTCTGGCAACAGTCTGACAGTTCTTATGACAACACATCTAGAAATTCTTAGACCACTAAGATGTTTTCTATCCCAATTCTCCAATTTGTCTTAACTATAACCATCACCAAGTAACCTTGACAATCTCCATCTAACAAGTGGGTTGCCTTCAGTCGACGAGATTAAAGAAATCGAAGACTCATTTCGATCCCCAATAGACTCGACACCTTCAAGTGCTTCGGACTAAGTAGAATTGCTCCATGACCATGATTCATTACCACAAGATGCTCCATGAGTCCACTCTACTCATATAGCATCAAAGTTACACCTCAGCAATTAATCAATCATAACTATTGCCAGTGATTCCCCTTTCTCTTACTTATTTCAACAAACTGAAGTTCCTCAAACTTCACCAAAACTCTGCTACGATACTTTGATAGAATTTTCCCCTAAACATTCTTCCTTTGACTAGTGCCAGGTTGGTTCCATTCCTGTCCTTTTTGGCATCCTAGTGGCGTCCTAACTGAGGTAGTGGAGTCAATGTTCCATTGGACTTTCACTGATAGTCTTTCACCCAACAACCGTGCTGATTGTAGTCACAGCACGTTCTAGCCATATTCAGACACTGGATTCATCCATGTTTCCTTCCACAATTTCGAAACCTACCCGGTGAGTCTTCTACCTCCTGTCAAGTGCTAGCATGCACTATTTCTTGTACCAGAGACCTATCCCACAAATTCCACGGTGCGTTCTATGGTGCACTTCTTCTGACCTGTCCTAACGACGGTGACAGCAGTAACCCTTGTTGAGATTTCATCTAATTATGCAGACAACCCATAAATCATTGTCCGTGCTGGCTACACTTACCATGAATTCTTGTCCTCATAATACATGAGATCGATCTATACCATCTTCCATGGAACAACATGTGCCATTTGTCTCAATGCTGACTTGACTATTACACTTTGCCCACTGGGTGGAATAAAATACTCTTCCCTTGACATCAGTATTTTCCCTGACTGAATTTCAAGTCTATCTACACTGAATCTTGACTCAGATATCAAAATATATTCCCTTATCATCCTTCCAGGTTGGACCTTGACAAAGGTAGCAACAATAACCACTTGATCCTGATCTTACTGGCTCATCCAGATCCCAAGGAACACTTGCATCAGAACGATCCTATCAAACTTAAGATCATTTGACGCTACTACACTAGTACTAGCCTACGGTGGTACTCTTACGCCCGAGCTGGCCAGAGACAACACTCTGCCATAACTGCCTTGGGTACCGACCTTTGTCGATGCTTTACCCCGAGTCATAGAGGACACTGTCCTCTTATTAGAAGTTCTCAGCTCCTGCTCGCTCATGGTTCATTCTTTTACTGATACCTGCTTTCCGAATCCACACTGGATTACAAGATGAGTGATTCACACAACAAACAATTTTAGCACTCAGCTAACACAGACATGCACCAGCATGAATTTAAAGGCCTTTCCTACTAACTATCCCATGGTCAACGCTCCTTATCACTCCAGTTGGTATTTAATCTGTGGCTAACAAGGTACGTTCAATTCTGTGAAGTACCTTAGGATCGGTGATGCATGTGTTTTTCCCGGGCTCGTCTTCCACACAAGTTTAGGGGTTCGATTTAGTGTCGAATCCGGTTTTTGGGAATCCGACAATCCCAACATTGGTATCAGAGCCCCGTTCATGTTTTTCCCGACCCCTTTCATGTTTATGGATGATTTCTTATCATTTTTTCGTGAAATTAATCGGCCGACACCAATCGGGACTGAAAAATCCCGACACCCGAGCACTATTCATCCATTTTTTCGAGTTTCTATAACTCGAAATCCATTTCTGAAGGCTCTGGATGGAAGGTCTCGTCGAGACAAGCGCGACAGGTGGCGGAACGCCGCCAAAGGCCGCCGAACGCGCCCCTATGCGCAGCCGGTGTGAAACGGTGCACGCGCCGATTCGCACACGCAGACTCGTGTGTCACACGCGCGCGCGGAGCCAACTCGCGCACGTGCGGTGGGCGCCATCGATGGTGCGTGCGCAGCACGCGCCCGCTGCACGCGGGCCGCACGTGCCGGTCAGTTCGTCCGACCGGCCCGCCCGGCCCGACCGTTGACCGTTGACCGAAAAAAAAAATTTGTTTCTTTTTTGAATTATGTCTATGTGGATTATATGTAATCCCTTTTTTTTTTTTGTTCTGCATTTGTTGTAGGAACAATGCCTCCCCGTAAGCCGCGCGCATCTGTGCGCACAATGTCAAATGAACAAAAGGAAAGGCTTTCAAGGTTGATAGCCGATTTGAATGGTTATCGATGGGAGAGTGATGACATAATTGATCATGTTGTAGAGGTCAACAACAAAATTCAAGAAGTCATTTGGAATGGTTATCCCATGCCAGATATTCATATGGTATGATTCTTTATGAACACTCTTCCACCAGAATAGCAAGGAGTGTTGAATCGCCTATGGGAGGTCAAGGGATTTACTAGATATAAGGAGCTAGTAATGGAATTTGTGGATGAATATCATCGGGTTGGAGCCACAAAGACTGCGACCCAAGGAATGACTTCGATTAGGCCAGGATTGAATGTGCATAGGAGAAATCCTAAGGGATATCCATCTGTTTTTCCATGGCTGTCAAGAATGCCCGAAAATTTTATAGAGGAAAAGAAAAAGAAATTGAACCAAGTAGAAACTTTTCCTATCCGTTGTATAATGCCTTGGTTTTAGCTGCTTCGAGATTTTTTTTATTTATTTGGTGTATTTTGTGGACATCTTATGTAATGTTTCCTACCTAGTTGTTGTTGATGTAGCAACTAATATATTTGTTGTATTATGTGAAAGCACAATTATTATATCATTATTGGATGTCAAATATTATTTGCTTTTTGTTGTTGTTAACTACTGTGGGTAGTTCATAGAAGTTTTTGTAGCTTCATAGAATTGCCTTTGCATGGACAATTATATTAATGATAGTTTTAAGTTAGGATTTTTTGGAGGATGATTGGAAACATAATGACATTTTGATTATGAAACCTTACTTAAAATTATTAATTAATATGATGGGTTTGTGCAAAATAGATGCATAAGTGATAGGCATTAATATTTCGTGCATATATGTCTGATATGTTCAGATAGATGGATTCAACAACTAAGAACATAATTGCTGATTTGAACAAAGAAGACAAATTGAACGGCGAGAATAGTGAAATATTGAATATGAGAATTCGATATGTGCCGGAAAAGCGAGAAGCACTAAAAGCTCTTGACCATGTTATGGAAGATCTTGAGAATGCTGTGCGCCACCTTGAGCTAGTAGATGATCGCCACAAGGCATTTGAGCGGGATACAGATATTTGATGTGTTGCTTTCAGCTCAGTAGGGTTATCAAGCTCTAAGCACAAGCGCATTGATTCGTTCAATATGTGGGAAAGCAAGGGATCAAGTTTTTCTTGCAAGAAACCAAGAATTAACCAACAAAAGAGAGGAAAACGTCCTCGTGTGAAGAGAGGAAAACGTCCTCATGTGAAGAATATTTCAAGGGTGAAATGTTACAACTGTGACCAGAGGGGTCACTATGCCCGCGATTGTCGCGACCCAAAGAAGGTACACACCCCTTATACTATTGGGAACTTTGTATATGTGTCAAGTTCTGTATTCTTGACTGAATCTAATTCTTTGTGGACTGTAGATTCAGGAGCGACATACCATGTAGCGAAGGATAGAGAATCCTTCGTAGAATTTCAACGAGTTCCGACTGGAACTAAGTGGATCTATGTAGGAAACAACTCTAGAGTTGAAGTAAAATGAATTGGCACCTGCCAACTGAACATGTGTGGTGGACGCACTTTATTCCTACATGATGTGTTGTATGCTCCAGAGATTTGTCGAAATTTAGTGTCTGTTTTAATGTTGGTTAAGTTTGGTTTTAATGTGAACTTCCATAATAGTGGTGTAGATTTGTATTTGGATACAAACTACTATGGTTGTGGTTATTTTCTGGATGGCTTCATTGTATTAGATATTGACTATGTTAATGCAAATGTTTGTTATTCCCTTCTTACGTCCTAATTCATATGATAATTATGTTAATGTGTGGCATGCTAGACTTGATCATATTGGCCAACAACGTATGAATAGACTAGCCAAAGAGGGCTTGTTGGGCAACATTGAAAAATGCGATTTGCCTATATATGAGCATTGTCCGGTAGGGAAAACGACAAGGAAACCATTTGGAAAAGATAAAAGAGCTGAATTTCCTCTACATTTAATCCATTCTGACATCTGTGGTCCAATGAATGTAAGAGGAAGGCATGGGGCTGTTTATTTCATCACTTTTATAGATGATTATACTTGATTCGGATATATCTATTTGATTTCTCATAAATCTGAAACATTGAGTTGTTTCAAAAGGTTTATGAACTTGGTAGAAAATCAATTAGACAAGAAAATAAAAGTATTAAGATCCGATCGAGGTCGAGAATATTTATCTGATGAGTTCAGAAAATTATGTGATGAAAAAGAAATAGAAAAACAGTTGTCTATTCCACATACTTCTCACCAAAATGGTGTTGCGGAAAGAAGAAACAAAACCCTACTGGAAATGGTTAGGTCCATGATAGCGCATGCTAACTTACCTATCACCTTTTGGGGTGATGCGTTGTTAACTGCTGCCTATATACTTAACCGGGTGCCTTCCAAATCAGTTACTTCTACTCCATATGAGTTATGGATAGGTAGAAAACCCGACTTAAGTTTTCTTAAGCCATGGGGTTGTGCTGCCTATACTCATGAGCCCTCTCACAAGTTTGGGAAATTGGGTCCCAGAGGAAAGAAAAGTATTTTCATAAGATACTCCAAACACTCGAAAGGGTATGTGTTCATAGGTGAGTAGGATAATGGGAGTATAACTGAATTTGAATCACGGGATATCACATTCTTAGAGGATGTATTTCCTAAGAAGGGCGAAATAGGGAAAGATTACTCCATATTTGAAACCTTGTATCAAGATAACGATATTAGTGGAGTTCGTCCAAGTGGGAGTAATATAATAAATGATGAATTGAATTCAACTCATTCGCAATTACAACCATATGATGAGACGACATCATCATTATCTAATCCTAGTGGGAGCATCATAGGGAATGATGTGCAAAGTGTACAATCTCCTATACGGCGAACAAGTCGTAAAAGTATTCCCCGTCGACGTTTTGACATTGAAGGTGAAACTTTTATGATTGCCCCACAAGATGAGGATGAGCCAAGAAATATACATGAGGCTCTAAGTTGCCCTAGTAAGGAAAAATGGATACATGCAATGGGAGAGGAGATGGAGTCAATGAAGTCAAACCATGTTTGGGAACTGGTTGATCTTCCAAAAGGACGCAAATCTATTGGGAATAAGTGGGTTCTCAAAATAAAGCGTAAAGCTGATGGCTCGATAGAGAGATATAAAGCTCGCCTTGTGGCGAAGGGGTATAATCAACAGTAATGAATTGATTATGACGAAACATTTTCTCCTGTTGTAGGATTTACCTCGATTCGCATTATTCTGGCAATAGTGGCTAGTATGGATCTTGAGTTATATCAAATGGATGTAAAGACTGCTTTCCTCAATGGAGAATTAGAGGAAGAAATATATATGGAACAACCTACTAGTTTCATTATGAAAGGCCAAAGAAGGAAAAGTTTGTCGACTTTTGAAATCGATATATGATCTTAAGCAGTCATCAAGACAGTGGTATATACGTTTTCATAATGCCATAATGGCATATGATTTTACAATGATAGATGAGGATCATTGTGTATATATCAAAAGATCCAAAGATCAATTTGTGATCATATCATTGTATGTTGATGATATACTAATTGCTGGAAGCAATATGGAGTTTGTTAATACTGTCAAGAGTTGATTGTCTTCCAACTTTGAGATGAAAGATATGGGTAAGGCTGCATACATCCTTGGAGTTAAGATTTCAAGAGATCGTTCGAAGAGGTCATTATCTCTTTCGCAAGAAACATATATAAATAAGGTTCTTGAACGATTTCGTACGCAAGATTGTAAACCCATAGATACTCCTATTGCAAAAGGTGAAGGATTAAGCCATAAACTGTGTCCAAGAACTCCACAAGAAAAGGAACAAATAAAACATGTTCCTTATGCTAGTGCTGTTGGGAGCTTAATGTACGCTATGATGTGTACAAGACCTGACATATGTTTTGCAGTTGGAATGGTGAGTAGATACCAATCCAATCCAGGTCAAGCACATTGGAAAGCCGTTAAGAGAATACTGAAGCATCTAAAGGAAACTGCTGATTATACGCTGAGTTATCAAGGAAAGGATCTGCGACTCGAAGGCTATTCTGATACTAATTGGGGAGGAGATTTAGATTAAAGGAAATCTATCTCTAGGTTTGTTTTTGAATAATGGCACCATATGTTGGAGCAGTAAAAAACAAACGTGTATAGTCTTGTCCACAATGGAAGCTGAGTTCATGGTATTATCAGCAGTAATACAAGAAAGAGTTTGGCTTAAGAGATTTTTGGATTATTTAGGTGTTATTGAGAAAGCTACAAATCCATTATTAGTTAATTGTGATAGCCAAGCAGCTATAGTGTACACCAAAGATCCAAAATATCATGGCAATACCAAATATATAGATACCAAGTATAATTTTGTCAAAGATATGGTTGCACGAAAGGATGTGAACTTACAGTACATATCTACGCATAGAATGATAGCAGATCCTATGACAAAGCCAATACCTAGAGATGTGTTTTGTGGTCATGTAAAATCTCTAGGATTACGTAGAGTCTGATGTACTGCATATTGTAATTTCCCTGAGTTGTTCACATTTAATGAATATGTCTTTTCATCATTAATGCCTATGAATCTTTGTTTGATCTTTATGCATCTTAATGCTTAGTGCATTACTTTAAGTTGAGAAAGTATGTCGGACAGATATAAGATTAGCCCACTCACACGAGTAATCGCCTTTATTTACTGTGTGATAAATAGAGATGAGACTGTTTTTGAGCTTATTATCTAGGTGATAATTGAGAGCTCAAGCTTAAAATATATATGTCGCCTTAACTAAGTGTTAAGATGAGGACATGATATTTACTATGTCCGAAAGTAAAATAACCCACATATTTTACTTTATCTGTCTATGATGTCAGATGTGAGTTCTGATGAATTTTGTGAATGAGTAGATATGTGAACTCAAGTTAGACATTAGATATGTCTGAACTATCATCTATACGGTATTGAAGGTGTAGACATACGCTCCATGGGAAAGGAGTTAATACCGTAATATGTATTTCATACTACGTATGCATGAGACGACTAATAAGAGTGGCAAAAGTTTGATCTCAACTTTTATGCCGTGTGAGACTTTTGAGGAAAAGAGTTCCTCAATTTTTTTAGTGCCCTCATGACTTTTACTTATTCTCAAGATTTCTATTTAGTGTTTGCTATCTTAGGATGTTGCCAATGGTCATGAGTTGATTCGATCTAATGGAACATTTCTAGAAAAGCAAGCTGAACTGAAATTGAGAGTTTGAAGAAAAGAGGAAGATCGAATTTGGAGAATCACATTGTAGTTTTGTATTCACTGGTCGACCAATTATGACTGTCTTTGGGATAATCATAATTGTGAATACGATATATATATATATATATATATATCATTGTTTAAAAGAGATCAAGAGAGATATAAATGTGATCGATCGATCTAGGGTACTGCATACTAAATCTACTTAGAGTGTGATGCCCATTATGAGCTGCTATATATTCCTAACAGATGTATAGCAACGAGCTCTCAAAGTATGCTGGTCGCACGGATTATTCACCGGTATGAATGTTGAAGAGAGGTAAAGAGGATCTTGTTCGGCCCACCATGTGCGAGTGGGAGATAATGGTTTTATTAAATTATGGTGATGGGCCTAAGTTGGCCCGTCCGCCTATGTTGGGCCTAAAAGCCCGGCCCACAAGATTGGGGCCCATGGATGAAGGAATATGATGAAGGGACACGTTTCCTTTTGGAGGGAACGTATATAAAGGGAAATAAAGAAGGAGGAATGTGCCTTTTGGCATAACGTACGTTCCTCCTCTCTCTCTCCCTCAAACACTTTCCAAAGGAAAGAATAGTGCGCAAGAGGCGACACCCATCTTCCCTTCAAGGCAAACTGACGTCATCGGATCGAACGGGATCAGTTTCTCTTCCTCAAATCGGCGTTGGTGTTTAATCTGTGGCTAACAAAGTACGTTCAATTTTGTGATGTGCCTTAGGATCGGTGATGCATGTGTTTTTCCCGGACCCGTCTTCCGCGCAAGTTTAGGGGTTCGATTTAGTGTCGAATCCGGTTTTTGGGAATCCGACAATCCCAACAACTCCAATTTTGAACTTTGCGCTGATACCACAAAAAGGTGATGTCACGCCCCGATCCTCGGGCACGCGCCCATCCCTCACCTTGGTCGATTAATAACGTGCGATATCCCAGGACTATGTATCGCCGACCCTTTCAATTTATTATGCACATGCGGAAGCAGTTACAAATCCCCAGACAATAAAACAATGGGATAGAAAAGTAGGCCATAATTTTCATATTGAAATTCACAACCACACTTTTATTAACAGTACAACTCATAGTATATTTACAATATTATTTACAGCATACTAATCTGACACCTATCTACACTAAGATAGGTTTCACAAAAGAGATGGGATCTCAATCCACATCCGGGTTGTACTCAAGATCCCTCTCTGGATCATCATCTTCTTCAAAAGTCTTTTTCCTCCTCAGATCTCACAGCAGTATTCTCCTTCTCAGGTTCCTCCTCTTCAGCTCTTACTTAGGGTCCTGAAATGATGTCCCACAACCGGGATGAGACTACGTTTCAGCAAGTTCTACCCCCTAAGACTCGATTAGTAAGCCAATACACTATAGGCTGCCTAGACACGCACGGGTCAGAGGACTTACCTTGGCCTCAGACTCCACCTGCAAATTAGTATAATTCATAATAGGCACCCAACTACTCATAACAAATCGAACTAGTCGATTACATGTCATAGAGCACACGTGCATTCTCTAAGGCACTAGTTCACCAAAGTGATGCATCAAATCACCGAGCCCACGTGTCTCTTCCAAGATGTCTCACTTAATTCCATGGGTCCACGTGCATTCTCTAAGGCGCTCGTTCACCAAAGTGATGCATTAATTCACCGAGCCCACGTGCCCTTTTTTACGATGCCTGGGGCCACGTGCATTGTCTAAGGCACTCGTTCACCAAAGTGATGCATCAATTCACCGAGCCCACGTGCCCTTTTAGATGCCACACTGATTCACCACTCCACCGTCGATACTGACAATTGGTACCCAATCATTTTCTCATCACATAATTGAAATCAACCAATTAGGAACATGTCCTAAAATTCACAATTTCAATCAATTTCATATAAATTGAAGCTCAATTAAATAAACAGACTGCACCACGATAATTAGCACGAAATTCCGGTCATCGGCCATCCCGGTTGAATTTCCAGAAAAATAAATAATTAAATAATTAATATCGAAAAATAAATAAATAAATATTAAAAATCCAATTTAGGCCTGTATTGCCTAATTGGAAGCCGAGACGAGCCCGGAAAATTACCAAGACTCGTTCAATAATTAACATGGCATGTCTACTTGCTAGTGTCTATTTCTAACCGCCTAACATGCATCATTTAGTCTCTAATTTAATTTATCTAAATTAATCTAACCACCTAATTGCATTTAATTAAATCTAACCAACCCTAAGTATAATTAACAAACTAAGAAAGCATTAGTGAGTAAAACTCACTTGGCAAAAGCGGAGACCGAATCACCGCAACGGCGACGCGACAGCGGTCGAAATCGGGTTTTCGACGACACCGGCGGGCTTGGGCCGGGCCTTAAGCTTGGCCCAACAAATCTCGGCCTAATTGAGATTTGTTCTTGCTTTTGGGCTGGACCCAAATTGAGTTGGGCTTGCTGAAATTCTGGACTGAACTAACTTGGGCTTCAAATTGTGGGCTGAAATTAACTAAACTTCACTTGGGCTTCAATTCAATTGAATATGGGCTGTTGTCTTCTTGGGATGAAATTGATTCTGTTGAAATCTTGGGCTGAAGACTCAATGGGCTGAAGTTGGGCTGAATCCCAATGGGCTGAACCGCGGTTTGGCTTGCGGGCTGCAGAGAGGAGACCAGTAGCTTCAACGGCAAAAACGGGCTGATCGAAACTCCAGCGAGCGGGTGGTTGGCAACCAACGGCTCCCAGGGGTCTTGGGATCTTGTGGGTGGATGGAATGGGCAAAAGAAGGGCTGAAATGGGGTGAAACAGCAAGAAAACGCGAAACAGTACCGGCGGGCAGCTTCCAGACGGTCCAGCGAGCGGTGGACTCCGGCGGCCGTACGGAACGAACGGCGGCTACGTTTGGGGTGATTTTGGGCTTGTTGGAACGGTATGGATGTCCTCTTCACGGGGATATGTGGCGCGTTCGCTGGTTCATCTGGGAAGACCACTTTTGACTCGAATCTTTGATGAAAGGTCGGCTGGAGCAGAAACTAGCGGTGGCACGGGTGGAGGCGTGCGACGGCTGCAGCTCCTTCTGCTGGTCTTCTTGTTGGCTTGAGGGCTTCGAAAATGAAGAGGAGAGGGTCTTGGATGGTAGAGAGGTGAGAGAGATGGAGAGGATAGAGGTGAGGGAAGAGATAAGAGAGATGAGAGAGATGAGATAGAGTTGAGGTGGGGCGCAGGCTGATATTTTCCAATCTTGCTCTGCAAGATTCATCCTAGGCCAAGTAAGATCCCTTGACCTCCATTGATCCACATCAACACCTCTCATGACTTCACTTTTGGTCCATTTGGCTAGGGGAAGGGAGGGTTACGAATTTTGCAAGAATTGTCTTCAATTGGTGGCTTGATCCACTTCAATTCTATCTCAATTGGCCTCCATAAAATCAATCGGTCATCCATCAACCATCTTGATATTTTTCCTTACCCATATATCCATCTTGCTTCCCAATTTCGCTATCAAAAATAATCACTGGCTTTTTCTACATAGAAATGACTCGGCGACGACTTTTTCCCAAAAAGTGTCGGGTGTCAAAAAAATCTTTTAAGACTGAGTCGATGCTCCTAGAATTTATTGTGACATGACAGAATCTTCAATTTCTGAAATCGGACTCGAATTAGCGGTTAATTTATATTCGACGTATTTTTAGCGTTACATAGGCTACCAGTAACTTTCAAATATTTTTAAGTGCAATTGACTCGTGGTCGATTTTCTTCAAGCCACTATGAACCCACTTAACTCATTAGCGACTCTCGATTGTCATGAAAATTCCGAGGATCCAAATACGAACACAGGGTACCAAAACAATAAGAAAATCAGTCTAGTGCCGGTCGACATGAATTTTCTAATTTAGTGGTGTCACCCACGATTAACCACACATCATTGTCGATCCAGTCTATCTTTGATTTCAAATCGATTTTTAACTGTGCCGTAATGACCTCTAAAGATGGACACGGTCGAGAAGTCGATTCCCGGTCGAATTCTCAAGTCTATTACCTTAAAATTTCTTATTAATTTCCCCAGATAGTCTAGTTATCTCAAGAATGATCAGTTCTGAGAATAGCCCTATAAACACGTCAATAAAACGCCCGATTTAATCAGAAGGAAACAGAATCGAAAATTTGTGATGTCACAATTATCGTATAAAAATTATGACATTCATAATGAACTTATTGCTATTAGACTTTAAAGATAAACCCACAAAAATAAGTCCATCAAACGATGTGAGAAGTTTAATAGAGTTTATAATTTTAAACTAGTTAATGGATTTAAAAAGAAAAAAGAAATTTTCGTTAATTACAAAAATGATACATTAAAGATTCAGATCTAAAAAGTCACCATAACAAGGCAAGCTCATAGAGATCCAAAACAAATCAAAATACTAGAAATCAAGGTATACCATCATAGCATAGTTGGTAAAGTTAATCACGTGCTCGTCCTTATCCATGTGAGAGGATTGGTGATTAATCACCAAATACACATCATTATCAATGATGAGCACATACCGAGATTTCCATATTTAGTTACGGCTTTTCCTTTCAGTAGTGTACACCTAGATTTCGCCTCTCCAATGCCATCACCGTGCGTAGACAATATAAACATATTGAATAAACTCATATTTCACATTTGTGAGAGCGAGCCCTGTAACAAGTGTGAGAAGCCAAAACTTTTATATACACTAAACAAGCACAAATTTGACCATGAAGTTGTTGTGAACACCACTGAAACTAGAGATGAATTACTTAGTCATTAAAAATCCTAAATCTATAATTATATTGGAGAGAATATGTCACAAATGGTTAATTGTTTGTTTAAATTTATAAAAGTAAATCTTTTTACTCTTTTTGTCAAAATCTAAAATTTGTTCAAATATTAAAAAGTATGAAAAATATTTAGAAACTAATTTACGTGTCAATATTTATATATTATAAAACTTCATACGCCTATATTTAAAATAAATTCAAAATTCGTGCAACACAAGATTTGAAAAGATAAAATTAAAAAAAAAAAGTTACTTGAGATATAACTCATGAATTTAGTCAATGTATTCAAACTTATCATAAAGGATAAGGCCTGGGTTGGATAAACTTTTTTGTGCATTTTGGGCGGTCGGATATTTTTAGATTTGTAGCAATTAATTTGGTGGGCACCACACAAAAAGAAGCCGAAAAAACAGTTTTTATCGAAATTCAATTATGAGTAAGTCCTATCCAACAGGCTCGGATTAGCTGATTGCACTGAACACTGTAACCTCGGATCAAAACAAACGAAACACGACAAAAATATTGCCCGCTGGAAAACTCCTAGAAAGGCTAGTGGTCTAATGTAGGACCACATAACGCGTGAAAACAAAGATCCAAGGACCCACGATAAGGAGCAATTGTTTTGGATTTTCCAAAGCAAAATTTGTTCTTTTTCCAAGTCACTCGGAGATATAACTCGTGAGTTATTCAAATTCATCAAAGCACCCTCTGCAATAATTGCGACAATACTCTCTCCGAGAATTACAATCAGAATCACAATTTTTTTTTCTCAAAAAATAAGTATAAGAAGTAAGAACGAGCTCTTAGAGCGTCTTGATCAACTTGGGCAACCTTTGATAACATTTTGATACATTGCTAAAAAGCATTGACCCTTTTCAGAAGCTTTCAAGTTGTGTCCAACACTCTGACACGTGTTCGATACGTTCCGACATGTGATCAACGAGCATCAGAAAATCCGAAAGATGGTCAACTCTCCCCGACACACTCCAACACACAAGTCCGGAATTCCGACACGCAATTCCAACATGCTTGGGGTCAATTTTTAAGATTTTCAATACTTAATTGGTCAAAATGTAAATATATAATAAGGGGGGAAGAGGTGGGGATGGTGGCTAGGCACCGCTGCTGTTGCCACTGTCGGAGGGGGGCCTGCGACCTCATCAGCCCTAGGTGGTGGGGGGGGGGGGTGCCTCGCTGCCTGAGTGAGGCCATCACCGGCTAGGCAAGGGTCAGTGAGGCTCACCTAGATTTGGGTGATGCCTTGGCAAAGGCCCGAGTGAGGCTTGCCCAAATCTGGGTGATGTTGCGCCCTCACTCAGGCCTAGCGATGATGACTGCACTCGCCCTCACGTGGGGCCTACAAGGCCTAGCTTAAGGCTGGGGAGGCTCACTAGCCATAGGCGAAGGCTGGCGTCACCTAGATCTGGACAAGCCTTGCTAGCCTTGCTAGCCTTAGCTGAGTTGTCGTCCAGATCTAGGTGAGCCTTGCCCGAACCTCGCTTGGGCTAGTGAGGGTCCCCCTCCACTGCCTAGTGTTGATGACCTCACCAGCCCCCTTCGACGGTGGCTAGGCATGCCCCTGACGTCGGCAACGACTTGCCTCAGTAACAGCCATGCCATGTAAGATAGTCAACATTTACGTCATTAATTTCTAACTAAAATTGATTAGAATGACTATATTGTCATATTGTCAAAAAATGCTTATAACTAAATTGGCTATTAAATAACATTTCTACAATAGGTTTAGCTATTTTTAAAAATAATTTCCTAGTTATTTGAAAAGGGACATCTAGCCCTTGTAAATAATGCAATATAACTTGTTGAATCACAAAATTATCACATTTTTATAGATACCCCACTTAATATTTTTTAAACACAAAGTTCATGTATTATAATTCATTTCCCCTTAAACAAGATAATCAAATTCCCTGATTTCAAATAATGGAGGAGACGGTTCGGTCGCTACAATAAAAGCAATGGAGCCATTGTCACATTTTCATTTACCTTGCATTTCTTTTTCAATTTGGAAGAGAGAGTCCTTCTCAGCCATGCCACGCTTGCTTAGGCCTATTCTCCTAATGTCGATTGCTTTCCTTTTAAGGCCAATAGTAACCGTCAAGCAGTACCGATTTTTTTTCTCTCTGTTTTTTTTTTTTTTTCTCTCTCTCTCTCTCTTTCTTCTTATGTTTTCCTTCCATCTGAATGGAAGTCCAAAATAACGATTAAAGGTCCTAAATCTTTGGGAGTCTCTTGGAACAATTTCATAATAGGAAAATTGATACATATGATCTTCAAACTTTAGGCCAAGTGCAATATCACTCCTAAAAATTTTATTTATTTAATGTGGTCATTTGATTTTAGCTCATTATGCAATGTAATCCTTGACTTTTAATTTGTCCAATGTGATTCCTAATCTTTTAGTATATATTCAATTTAGTCCTTTGCTATATGAAATTGTTCAATGATGTCCTTTCATTAAATATTTTCATATAACTTAAGGAATGGATTGAATATGTACCAAAAGTTCAAGAACCATATTGAACAAATTAAAACTTTATGAATTACATTACACTTTGGATTAAAAGCTCAAAATCACATTTAATAAATAAAATTTCAAGAATGACATTGTATATTAGGCCAAAGTTCATGGATTATTTTTGTAATTATCCCTTGATAATAGTATGTTCAATCAATGGGAAGGACATGTGCAATTTGTCTTCCAGTGAAATGGCCAAAAAAGGAAAATGGACCTGCTTCAGAAAATAAAAATGATCGGAGACAAATGACAGAACTTTACTCAGCTCCTAGTATATTGTGCATAAAGCAAATTAAGTACCTCCTCTGTTCCGTATTTAAATTTATAATTCCAGTAAACACCAATAAGATGCATTAGCTAGTAATATATATTAGTTGAATAACACATGAGTACCCGACTTTCATAATGAGATTGCAATATGGGCACTTTCTTGTAACCAAAACATAGTGAAAAAAATCAAATATTAGCAACACAAACTGAAACACTCCCCCAGCTTTAATCATCCACCACTCTTGCAATCGAAGCATTTGGTGGCGATCCCACACTAACCTCTTCCCCACCGACGCTATTCCTTTGAGACTTCAACTTGGCATCATCCAAATAATGTTGGTACACATAAGAAGCGAACCCCCAAATGGCCAAGATCATAGCCATCACCTTGACCCCATCCATCCTCTCCCCAAAGAACATGGCCGCGAAAATGGGCACAATTGGCAACCCCACTGCACTAATCGAGATCGAGAACAAAGACGACACGTCTAATATCAACCCCGTCATGCCGATCCTGAACACTTGCCAAGCAACTGCCATCCCGACCAAGTTCATCACATAGCTCACCTTCCCAAGCTCATACCCATTCATCTCTCTCCCTAAATGCTCCCACTCACCACTCCCAAACAATCCTACCATTATAATCACACTAGCCACTAAAGATTGGCACACAAGCATGTCCAAAACTGCCCTAAATGTCTCCTTCTTGATGACCCTCCTAAAGAAAAATTGGGTCAAGGACGGTAAAAGACCATAACCAACTGATGCCCCGATGGTGCACACAAACCCCAGTGCATATTTCGCTTTGGAGACCCCCTTGGTGTCTTCTAAATTTGATTGGCACACAAGGAGGGTTGAGGAGATTGTCAGGAGGACTAGGGAATTGGCGATGTATGGAGTGAACTTTTGGGCATTTAGGAAGGAGGACAGGGCACTGAAGACCAATTGGGAGGAGCAAACGAGGGAGTAGGTTGCGACAGGGAGGTACAAGAGTCCAAGTGAGTGTAAATAGCAATCTAGGGCCAGAATTATGCCTATAGAGAGGTACACGAAAGCAAGTCTCTTGAGAGAGGGTGATTGGGATTGGGATTGAGCTTGTGGGTGTGGGTGTGGAAGTGTTTCCATGTGAGGGTTACTGGGGTTTCTAGGTGTGGGGATGAAGTAGAGAAGGAGGAGGATTGGGAAGCCCACTAGTGGGACAAGTGTGGCAAGCCACTTGCTGTTGCCTCCTTTGTTGTAGTAGAGCCTTTTAAGGAGTGTGCCCACCGATTGGCCAGAGAGCACAAAGAATGAGCAAAGAGCCACTCTAATCCACCACCAGAAGTTCTTGGTTTGAGGGGTTGTTGTTGCTTGATTATTGTTAATGATGCTTGTGGGGTGGGATGAGTTCTCTCCTTTGTTTTCTGCATCACCTGGTCATAAATTGAATCGCAATTCAATTAAGGATTTTAATTAGTAAGAGAAAAAGAAGGTAAATGGCATATAAATGGAATTGGGTCCAAATAAATTTGATGACTAATCACAATAAATGGAATTGGGTCCAAATAAATTTTAAGAACGTTGCCAAATAAAGTGAAAGCACATATACTATATTGTAGACGTGTATGTACCATGCATTTATGTATAAATTACATATAATTGGAAATAAATATTTATAGTAGCCAGAATATATTGTTCAATTCTAGTGAAATAATATAATAAAGGTTACCTATATGAATAAATCAATTTTATTGGCCATGCGACCCCAAATTTAAAGGCTTTGGTATAAGAACCGTCTACGAGTTTACCTTGATCATGCAAAAGGGATGACATTTGCTGCGGAAATGACGACGCAAAGGAAATCACTTTCTAGAAAGACTTTCTAATCAGTTGGCAGAGCCAACATGTAAAGGGTATTTATCAAATTATCATAATGAATATTGATCGTTAATAAGTCTACGATGCTAATCTTAGTTCCATCCATTTGGAATAAAATAATGGGCAAATGATTATGTGTTAATTAAATTTGACATACTTTCAATTTAGACAAACTGTAACTTTAAAATTGTCAATCATGCATGGTTCTAACTCTTTTAACTGAGTTTAGTTTTTTACTTTAACGATGAGAAAGCCTGCCTTCCTTCTATAGTCTCAAACCATGAAATATTTAATGGAAATCAAAGATACATAAGACTCGAGTCTAGACCCATGAAAATGGCCCAAAAATAAAATTATTTATATTTAATGTTGTCAAAAATCAAATCCGTACCATCGGCTACCCATAATACATCATGTATAATTTTCTTGAACTGTTATAGAAGTTGAGGTTGGTCGGCAATAATAGTCTGAAAAATTGTCACTTCCTATTCATTTTGAGTTAAATCATGTTGTGTCAAGTCATATATTGAAAACCATTCATTCGGAAGTTCATACAAAATATCAACAAAATTGCATAAAAACCAAGATAAGAAATTAAAGAAAGACGGTTCATTGGACAACCTACCTCGGACCCACCCCTAGAGATCTATGAGAAAGCAATGAAACAGTATAGTAGGCACACATGGTTGATAAAAGGCACTTGTATTTTGGCTTGTCCGGGCGAAGAAGCAGGAGTTAAAAGTCCTAGGATTCATCAGAAGTCCAGGAGTAGGAACTCATGGTGTTGAAAGGATTAGCTTGTTCAAATTTTCATACATTAGTAAATTCTTCAAGAGTTGGACTTACCCACGATGTGGAGTTGCAGTTCTTGAGGACGATGATGAGCTAACTCTCCCATGAGAACCCAGAGAGAGCGATAAGATATTATGGAAGCTGAGAGAGGATTAAAGCAGAAACCAACGAGAGATGAAAGAAGAGGAGGTGATTTATATATGCTTGATAATTATCTTGTTTCGTCAAGGAAAATAAAATTATTATTTAGTCAAAGGGAAAATGAAACTCGTATCTCCTTTACTGCTAGTCGCTTTTTACGGAAACATACAAAATTCCAAATTGTTAGGTGAAACATTCAAGCTGCACATGCACTGTGATTAACTTATGGTAGTGACCCTCGATAGTTAAAGGGCTGCATTTAGTAGTCCGAAGCTCAATCCAGATACGATAACAAATATCTGGTGTTTGACGACATCTTTCACACTGGATATTCTTGAATAAAATGCTATATAAGAATCTCAAAATAAGAGTAAGATAAATCCGGATTGGATAAAAAAAATCTCAAAAGTATATTAACAAATTATGTTATCATCCCACATGGAGTGACGGAGTGAAGCTTCCAGCTAACATCAAGGACCAACCCACAATTCTTGTCACTCTTGTGGATGTTTCTTTGCTCTGCAATTGATCCATTGAGGAATCATCAATCATTCTTAACTCGCTTGTGTTCTTATCAAAAAGATCTTGAACCTCTGCGCAGTTCGATTACCCAAAATGAAGAATCCATTGAACTGACCTTCTCACCAGAATGACCCTCCACCCCTCCTCCACCAAACCCAATTGATCGTTTTGATCGTTCAAATCATCAAACTCCTTTGATAAATTGTCGCTATTAGTTTTCCCGGATTCAACCCTGTCCTAAACTCCTCCATTGTTGTTTTCACCATTGCCGCTGACAGCCCCCACCATGCGATTGTCGTCACCCTAGAGATGCTGAGAGACACGATCGAGAGGAGGGAGGGGGAGAGGGATGGAGCCAACTATTGGCGCACGATAGATGGGGCAGGTGGTATAGGCTTAAGCTAGTAGGACGGAGTAGGCAGTCGGGGGAGCAGAAGTCGGGGCAATCGTAGAGTCAGGAGGCATCACAATAGCTCAGACATGAGGCGGTTCGATTTGCCCAAGAGGCTACGAGAGAGAGGAGCTTCCGCTGGCTCATCGCTGTTAGCAAGACAGTAGGCCACGAAGAGTGAAGGTACGAGGTCGATCAACCAGAGGGGGGTATACTTGGAAGATTTTTTTAGATTTTAAAAAATTCTCAATTCTATTTTGAGTTGCACTAAACATTTCATGAATTTTTTTACAACTCGGAGAATATTCGAGAGACTTTTAATTCCACTTTATCATATAAACTCTAAATTTCATGAACAAAGATGACACATCTAATATCAATCCAATCGTACCGATTCCAAACACCTGCCCAGAAATTGCCGTCCCCGCCAAGTTCATCACATAGCTCACCTTCCCAAGCTTGTATTCATCCATCTCTCTCCCAAGATGCTCCCACTCTCCATTCGCAAACAACTCCACCGCAATAATCATACTAACCACTAAAGATGGGTACACAAGCATGTCCAAAACTGCCTCAAACGTCTCCTTCTTTATGACCCTCTTAAAGCAAAGCTGGTCTAAGGATAGGACAAGCCCGTAACCAGCTGATGCCCCAATTGTGCACACAAAACTTAGTGCATATTTCCCTGTGGAGACCCCCTTGGGGTGTTCTGAATCTGATTGAAACACAAGGAAAATAGAGGAGATTGTGAGGAGGACTAGGGAGTTAATGATGTAGGGGGGGGGGGTGAACTTTTGGGCGTTTAGGAAGAAAGGAGAAGAGGGCATTGAAGGCCAATTGGGAAGAGCAAACGAGGGAGTAGGTGGATAAGTGAATAATGGCTCAAGGAAGGGGAGGGGTCCTACCTAGTCCCACATCGCTTAGGAGGGAGTCCTGAGGCTAGTTTATAAGGCTTAGGGTCCCTTTAATCTGTGTAACGCGTTTTAAAACCGTGAGGACTCAGTGTTCAAAGCGGATAATATTATACAGTGGGGCCCGGGTCGTTACAAATGGTATTAGAGCCGACTCCCGACCGCGTGTGAGGGCCACAGCCAAAGAAGGGGAGGGGTCCTCTCTAGTTCCACATCGCTTAGGGGGGAGTCCTGAGCCTAGTTTATAAGGCTTATGGTCCATTTAATCTATGTAACACACTTCAGTGAGGACTCAGTGTCCAAAGCGGACAATATTACACGGTGAGATCCGGGTCGTTACAATAATAGCCATGGGAGTGTGTTAAGACAGGACCAGAGATGAGAGAAGAAGAGGAGGTTTTCTCTAACATATATATACCTCATTAATATCTAGTTTGAACCACTGGGGAGGTTGGGGGTTCAAATCCCCACCTTCTCAGGGGGGATTGGGGGTGAGGAAGATTTCATTTCAGGAGTGGGTTTCGACTCCCACACCCTGCAAGGAGGCAGGGCAAAAGTCTGAGAGTGAGTGTTAGAATAGGATTAGCGTAGGACTAACCAAAATATATATATATCTAGTTTGGTCAGGAAAAAAATATTAATTATTTAAAAGGGAAATTGATATGTTAATTAGTGTGTATATGAAAAACCGGGTCTGCAAAACTAATGTTTTAGATAATGTGATGGACCATAGATTGACATTAATCAAGCACAAGATATTTAATCCCCAATAAGAATTTATTTTATTTCGCTATATTAACACCATAGGTGAGTCTCAGCTTACTGCCTAGCGATTCCCTCCATCTATTACTACACTATTGTCCAAACTCTAAACTAATTTAATATGACCCATTGATAATGTTTGATTTGAAACCTATGTTGATCCTTTAGTAGATTTTTCAGTAGAGTAGAGTGATCTTCCTAAAGCCATGCTCAAACCAAGGAAAAAGGAACCCTCCCGTCCCCCACACCCCCCCCCCCCAAAAAAAATGAAATGATTCGATTGCTTTATCTTGTTAGTCCATGGTAGTTGAGATTAACTGGGATGTCATTATGTCATACAGATTCATCTTTTCCAAAAAAAAGTGGGTTCTGACTAGGTAATGAGTCTCAAGTTTACGTAATGAATTGTCAAACCACATGAACACGAGGCAAAAGCTCATCCCTGCGGTCTAAGAGGGAGCTTTTGTCACTCGAACTACCTCACTCTCACGGAGCCAGAAAAGAAAAAAACTCAAAAAAGAGGAAGATGTTCTAATAAAAGTAATGCGTACTTTGTTCGCCACGTACGTAAGCTCGAAACGGCGACGCTCTAGCAGATGTTATCGACGTGTAGTACATTCAATTTTAGCTAGCCTGTCAGAATCTAAAATATTATTCAAATATTAAACAAATATAACAAATATATACATTAATTTACGTGTTAATATTTATAATGGCGAGAATTTCACATATAAGAAGAGATGTATCGATGAGCGACTCATTGGTGCCACAGAAAAAGAAGCCAATGACAAAACAAAATATATTGAAATTCAATGATGAGGCAAGTTCTATTAGATTTGCTTGGATCTAGCTGATTCCGCCGAACGCTGTAACCCCGGAACAAAACAAAGAAACCAAACAAAACAAAAATGTTTCGGATTTTCCTAAGTACTTGTTCCTGCTCCAACTCCATCATGAGCATTATATTTAATGAATGAATGAATTTGACATGAAGTATGGAGAATTAGCGAAAATAGTTTCCGGTTAGGATCAAGAAGTAGTCGGCTATAAGATGCCAGTTTTGAAAAAGCTCAGGTAAAAATCACAAAACTAGAGCTATAAAGCCACTTCACTTTGCATATTCAGGTTTATATCTAATGACCTCTGTTCGGAAAAACGAATTATAAACGGGTGAAAATACTTCATTAGTTTTGACTTTTTTCAGATAATTTCATTGGTCAAATCACGATGTAACGTATCCAATCTCATTCATATAGCATATGGTTTATTATACAATATCATATTCAAACAATAAAAGAATATCATATTAATCCCTCATTAGATGACACCAGAGAATGACAAAACTTAATTGTTAGTGCGATAACTTAAGAAAAGTCTCTTATTAGTAAAATCTATGTAAACTCATAATACATTATTTCTTGACGCTGTTACAAAACTGCTTCTTCTTTTTTAAGATTAAGTGACTTTATATTATTGTTCGCCTTCCATATCCTATAAATTCTCTGGTTGGCCTAGGAATACACAAAAATGTAACATTGTATAGCCTTTCTTCTTCTTTTTTTGATACCCAGGGAACCCGTACAGTCGGTAGCTGGCAGGTAAACCCTAGAGTGACGCTAGCGAAGAACCCACCACCCCGGAGCCACACTTAAGACACCAAATGTCTCCACTAGGTTTTGCACCCCTCACCTTTGGGGAAGGATTAACAGAGTTTTTATCCAGCGGAGCCACCACGGCCGGTGGTCTGTATAGCCTTTCTTAATATACCCATAACTTAAAAATTCATGTTTGACGTCTTACACTTAATTGCTATATGACTTTAGAAAGATTTTGACGCACAAACACAATTGACCATCCTCAATTGGATGATGAGCTAACGAAACTTGGATGTGATCGAACTAGTAGTATGAAAAGGGACATCCAACCCCCGTAACTAACACTATATAATTTGTTGAATCATAAATTAAATACATTTACTTTTATTTTTATATAAACCCATTAAGTTTTCTTTTAACACACTGTCATGTATTAAAATTCATTTCCCCTTAAAATTAGATAATCAAATTACCCGATTCTTAGGGAAAATTGAATGTCAGAGACGGAACTTGTCATATTCTCATTTTCCTCACATTTTACGGAAGCTTAACTTCTTCTTCTTCAAATTTAAAAGAAAAGCGCATCTCTGCCACGCCACTCCTACATAGGCTTTTTCTCCTAGTTTCGATTGCTTTCCTTTTGAAGACCCATGGTAGCCGAAAATCATTATTCATCTTTTCTCTTTCATTTTCTTATTCTTCCTCCTCCTTCCTCACGGCACACATCGAATTTGGATGTCATCGTCCGTGCTAGCCTGCCAAGCCCAATTCACCAGCAGCTCCTCAATCACCGTTGTCCCATCACATGTTGATTACCACCATCATGGCAAGTGCTCGACCTCAAACTCTTTCTCGTCCTTATTGTCCATCTCTGTTGAGAAAATGTCTCTAGTTTGAGCGGATTTGCTCATTTTTTGTAGGTTTTCAAAAAAAAAAAAAATTCCTGTTTTTGAAAGGAAATATATATGCTACTTTGATATCAAATACGGTAGAGCACATAAGAGAAATATTAGCTTTTTTTCTCTAAGAGTTTTTTTAGTGAGCCTTTGTGATAGATTGTGAAATAATACATGTGGGTTTGCTTTGGGCATTTTTTGGTGGGAGGAACACTCAAGAATGTCAGCGATTATAAACTCCATATTCTCTGGATTCATAATGGACTTCTTATGGTTGGCTCTCCTCATGGAATACCTACCTATACTTGGATCGAATCACATAAATCTTTGGTATTCTTTATTATTCCACAATTATTTCTTTGGTAATTTCGCTTTGATTTAATTGCAAAATTTGATTAGCTTCCTACATTCTTTATAACAATTGATATTAGAGTTAGGTTAGGGTTTCTAGTATTGATTTGGACTTTTGCTTGTTTGGTCACTATTTGGAAACTTTGTTCTTACAATTATTTCTGTAGCAATATTTGAGATTGACAAGTTTAATAGGATAAATAACTTTGGGTTATGGAGCATTAAGATTATACGCTAATAACAACCCAAGGTTTACTGGATGAGTTGAATGGAAGAATAAATAGCCAAAAATGATGAAAGGGGCCGATTAGGTAAAGTTGATGGAGAAAGCAAAAGTAAAATCCTATTGAATATGTTGGATGAGGTATTAATTGAAGTGGCCGAAGAGAAGGATGCCATAGTGCTATGAGTAAAACTTAAGGCCTTTATCTGAAGAAGGATTTGAATAATTACTTTTATATACTGAAAAAGATGTTTGAGTTCTTGATGGTTAACCGCACATCCATCAAAGCCCACTTGAATGAGTTTAACAAACTCATGATGGACTTGAAGATTATCAATATGGTCTTGCCTGATGAAAAACAAGGTATGATGTTGTTGACGTCTCTACTAGAATTTTTTAGCACTTCACTAATTTAGTACTACGAATATACAATACTACAATTACCTTTGACGAGATAAATTCCTTATTTTTTAAGGAGTGGCAAAAGAATTTACGAGAAGATAACTTAGCACAAAATATGGGGCAAGGTTTGATTATCCAAGGTATAGATGAACATATAGATTCTAGAGGTAGCAGATGGAAGAATTGCTCTAAATCGAGGTCCAACATTTGGAATTATCGATGTTATCACTGTGATGACGTTGGGCACTATTGAAGAGTAAAAAAGAGTTGAGGAGTTTGCAAGTAATATTGATACTACAACAAATAATAGTTCTAGTGATGTTGATATTGTGTTGACCGTCATCACAAGTTCACTAGGATAATTGGGCACTTGACTATAGATGTTCTTATCATGGGACTTTTCATAAACACTAGTTTACTGTCTATCAATGCACGGAAGGTGGTACAGTGTTGCTTGTAATGTAGTAAGGATCAAAACAGTTCAGATTAAGATGCACAATGGAGTGATGCGAATTTGACTGACATAAGGTATGTACCAAAGCTAAAAGAGAATCTTATCTCACCAAGTGCTCTAGGTGGACTCATATAATGGATTTCCATTGAAGATGGAGTTTTGAAGATGTCTTAAGGTGAGAGTTTAATATGATGTGATGAAAAATAGATTGCACATTGTATCTCCTCCAAGGAAAGACAATAACTAACTCGTGTGCTAGATTCTCTAAGGCTTCAAGTTAGGACATGACATGATTGTTGCAAATTAGATTCAGACACATGAGTGAGGAAGATGATTGTTCTAAATCATAAAGATCTACTAGTAGGCCATCGAATTGAGAAATTGAACTTTTGTGAACATTGCAACATGTGCAGTCAATAGAGAGTGAAGCTAAGTACAATAGTTCACTAGACCTTAGAAATTGTAGGCTATGTCCACTCGAACTTATCAGAACCATCTCAATTTTCATCCAAAGGAGTTGTCAAGTATGTGTTGTCCTTTGTTGATGACGTTTTGAGAAAAGTATGGACTTGTTTCTTAAGTATAAAAGCAAGGTGCTTGGTCAGTTCAAGTCATGGAAGGCGATGATTCTTAGAAAAGATAGGAAGAAAGATCATGTGTCTGAAAACTGATAAAAGGTTGGAATTTTGTTCTAATTTGCTTGGCCAGTTTTGCAAAGAGAAAGATATAGTGAAACACCACGCTGTTGCCAATACACTATAATTGAACGAAGTTCCAAAACTGATGGATGGAATTATATTGAAGAGACCTCACTCTTTGCTCTTCAATGCTAGACTAGATGAATATTTATGGCTTGAAGTAATGAATACCACTTTGTTGGTTAAAGAATAGATTACCATCACCAACAATTGATTGGAAAATTCCTAAGAAAACATGGTCAAATAAACATGTTGATTTCATCAAAGTGAAAGTGTTTGGTCACTCAGCGTATGCTCCTGTGAGTGATTGTGCGCAGAAGCCAGAGGTAAGGAACTACATATGTTTAGGTTATGCACATGGGGTGAAAAGATACCGGTTGTGGTGCACTGAGGAAGATTCATACAGTTTTATGTTCAACAGAGAAGTTACCTTTAACAAATTTGCTATATTTCAAACGAGGAGTGAGAGATTAATGTGGAGAAAGATTTAGAAAGTGTTCGGAAATAGGTGGATTCTTAGGGAGATCCTATAAATGTTCAAGTATAGTAGATGTAACAATTTTTGCCGAGTCGCTAGATTCCAAAGTAGCTTACAATTGTTTTGGGGTCATAGTTGATCAAGCTTCAAGGTGTTCAGTGCTGAATGAGACAAGCCAATAGTTGTATATATTGATACTGATAATTTGGGTGCAATAGAGACAATTTTAGTTATGAAGGTGTAGAGAGAAACTGTAGGAATGTTGTGAGTGACTCAAAAGAGTCACATCAGAAAAGCGTCAATGCATTTCAACATTTGATTGAAAAATTATGTAAGTACCCCACTTGTTCTATATAACAAATTGTCTAGATTGTCACTGTATACTTAAATGGAGGTGGAGCACTTATCCCATGCTTCACATGTCAGATTGGTTGTCTAAGTTATGCAATGGATAGTATTAAAGTATATATCATTAATGTTGACACCTAATTTAAATTTAGAAAATAGAAATAGAGGATAATCTTTGATTAGAGAGAAATTTTGAATCAAAATTCTGAATTCAAAAGAATTCAACGGTAAGATTTTGGAGCCACTTTGTTGTTGAAGAAGTTGAGTGGATATCGTCAGATCGTCAACAACTTTGAGTCTTTCCTCTATAAAAAGAAAGCGAGGTTTCGGAATAAGGGGGGCAACTTCTCTTCGTCGAAGGACCAAAAAGTGAGAGCCATTTTATTTTGTTTTTCCTTTGTTGGGAGTCCCAAAAGGTGAAAAGCCAAATAGTGAAAGAGAGAAAGGAAGAAGGATTTCAGTTATTTTGGAAAAGGGAAGTCAGCAAGGTGCAGAGCACAGAGGGAAAATGATGTGAGAGAGAAGTGAGGAGCAAAGGGGAAGTGACGTGAGGCAGCAAAAAAAAAAAAAAGAAGAATGGAAAAGAAAAAGGGGGCTGCTGTTCATCTTCTCCGGGCGTTCCTTCGCTGCGCGGCTGATCCCTGCACCGTCGAGTTCCCTGCCCTCGCCGTGCAACAACTTACGATCTGTAGCACCCACGAGCCCCCCTCGCTGCTCACCCGACGCCTGTGACTGCATCCCCACCATGCAACACCATCATCGACGTCCGATCGTCTCCCTCCACTGCTCACCACACCATTGCAACTCCGAATCCGCTTGCCGACGTCACACCCCCGATCTTCACGGAGCCTCTCTTCGCTGGTCGCTGTCTAAGAAGCCCGCAAGCCAAAACACTCCGCTTGGAGCCCGATCACCGCCACCTCCAGCTCAAGCTCCGCCAATGTGTCCCCTGCCCGAGTGACGCCATTCCGCCATCAGCTAGGGCCCGAGTACCTGCAACAGGCCCTCGCCCGAAGCCCCTCCTCCGCCTCCGATGCAACAACCGCGCCACCAATCCTCCTGAGCTCGACGACCTGTCGACCCGCGCCGCCCTAAAGCCGTCGCACACACCGTCGATCCCTGCCACCACGCCGGCAACACCCTCGATCTAATGATCGAGCCTAATGCCCGACATCTGCAGAGCCCTTTTGCTGCTGCAGCCACCGCCTCCCCGCGCCACTCACCCAAGCCGACGCCATTGCTGCGAGCCTGCGCAACTCCTCGAGATCGGGACGCTTCCACACCACCGTGCGCTGCCCAACGCCCTCTGAAGCCGCAACGGCCCGAGCGCCCTTTCGCAGATGGTTGTTGTTCCCAACGAATCGACGCTCCGCCGATCTCGCCCGCAATGCACCTCGCCGCTCCACTCGCCGCGCCGCTGCCCACGACTCCTCTGCTCGGTAGCCGATCCCCATGCTGCCCTACTGATCCGCCCATGAACGCCGACCTGATTGCTGCCGATGCCCCTGCCTCGAGCACATCCGCGATACCAAGCCCGCGCCTGATGTCGTCGCCACCGCCTAGCCCTCACTAGAGCCCCGGCCGCCGGCCATCTTCTGCTCGATTGCTACCTTGTCCTTGTGGGTTTACCCCTAGGTAGTTTTAATTTTTTTTTACTTTTATTTTTCATTTCTTTGTAGTTTAGGTTATTTGTTTTATCTTTTATATTATTTTTCTGTTTATTTCATTTGATAGCATTTTTAGTTTAGTTATTTAAATACTAGGTGTTAATATTAGTAATTTCTATAGGCATTATCCTTAGGATTTTACCTAAAATTATTATAATTATTAATTTGATCCGAGAGACATCAGATCATTTTTTTAATTATATTAATTTTTGGTTTTTTTGGTAGAATTTCAATTCTTAAATCACAATAATTATTTAATTTGGTCCGTAAGACTTCAGACCAAATTTTTAATTATTTTTATTTCCTCGTTGTGATTATAGAGTTAAAATAATAGTTAATTTAATCCGTGAGACAACGGATTATCTTTTCGGTTATTTTAATTCTTATCTTAGTTCTTTTTTATGTAAAAATAATTACTTTAAAAAAATTAAAAAATCGGAAAAAAAAAGTGAAATCAAAACCTTGCATGAGCATACGGGTCATATAAATTTATTAAATTAGACACGTAGGTTTAATAAATTGACCTTTAGGATTATATTTTTAGGATTTCATCATTAGATAGTTTTTTTAGTCAGGATTGGATTTAAATGAACCTTTTTTAAAAAAAAAATATATTTAGGAAAAGTTTGCATGTTTTCATAATTTTAAAATAAAATAAAATAAAATAAAAAATAGTTTTCTAAGACAAAATGGGGTTCAAATTAAATTAATCCCAAAAATGAATTAGAAAATTATTCCATTTTGGATAGCTTAATTAGGGTTTTTATTAATTTCGAATTTCAATAAAAAGTATACAAAAATACCAGGTGCATATTAACTAGTTTTGCATAGCAGGCCCATTTAATTAGAGTTTGCATATTAGTAATTTAGGATTGCATCATATTATTAGGTTATAGTAATCCCATCGTGTATTTTTTTAATTGCATCATTATGTTGTTTTCTTTTTTAAGAATTATTAAGTAATTTAAAAAAAACAAAAGGTCATTTATTTGGTTAGTTAATAGGTTAGCTCATAATTAATCCAATTTTATGTCATCATTGTTTAGTGTAGGTTGCATACATTAAGAAAAGAATCATTAAAAAAAAAATCATAAAAAAGAATATGCATATAGAATTATCATGTCATTCATCCCATATTATGAAACACATGCATATTTAGGATTTTTTAAATTAGATTGCATACATATAGTGATAGTTTAAGTTATTCCACATAAATTGCATCTCACATATCATTAAAGTAAAAGTCATGCATATCAAATTTAAATTAAGATTACATCTAATTAGATATCATGTCATTTAGAAAATCGTGTTTAGGGCATTCATTTTTATTAATAGTTTTTGTAAATGTTTTTTTTTTAGAGATTGAACCTTAATAAAGTTATAGTTTATAATTTCTTATGAATCTAGCATTTCGGTTTATTGAATGTTATATCATTGATTGTGCACCCACATGACCACCATCTGCATGTTAGTAACTTAGGTTAAAATTGATCAATACTGCCTGCAAAATATTTTTGAAATTAAAATAAAAGGTACCGAAAGGGCGTTAAACTAATCTAGCGTAACCATGTCCCCAGACTTTGAATCTCTGGTTTGCAAAAATAAAGTATTCTCCCATACTTTATTTGGGTTTCTAATCAACCCTAATTAGTTAGTAGCGGCTCCAACTTGAGTATAATTGCACGTTAAGTGGATTAATTTCTTAATATCAAGTCGTGATTGGTAGGACTTGGGAGGGTCTGTGCCAAGTCTTCGGACTTAGTAATCCATTAACCAAGTTTTAGGTGATTCACCCAAAAATCTGGTCACGACAGTTTGACGACTCTGCTGGGGACTTAGAGCTAAAACTCATAGTGGACATAGGCCTGTTTCTTTTTTTCTTTTTTTTAAAGTATTTTTGTTTGGCAGCAAGGACACCGGGTATGTCACTAACATTTCTTAGGTGTTAAATGTTCTTGCAGATGGAAGGTATAAGGGGAGTAGTTTTTGCGAATCCTTGTCTTGCGAGAGGGTGTAAGGATGAATGATTTATTTCTCCCTAATTAGAAGTGTTGTTTGTATTTAAACTGTTGTGCATGTTTTATTGTTCTTAGCACTACACTATTGCACACACGACCTGTGGCCGGACCTGGGCTGCGATAGGACTTCTAGGATGGTGTTGAGAAGGATACTTCCTCTAAAGCGAGACTGCTATGTAGAGGTTGACCTTCTCTTCCCCGAAATTTCTTTCATGGTGTCAAATGTGTTTGTCCATATCCGTGAGACTGCGTGATTATTGGACATTCCATTCGACTAAGCCGGAGTTAGGAGAACCTGACACGTTAATGCGAGACTGCAACGGTCAGACCATCCCCTTAGCTCCACTTTGTTAAGCCATCTAGATAGAAATAGAGCCACACATTTCATGTGTGTGTCTATGTAATTATCATCCCTTTCTGGTAAAATTAAGTTGTCGAAACTCCTACTTTGCAATTTACTTACTTTATTGTAATTTTGTCGGTCCATGACAATAGACTTCATCGTCAGTCTTATTTTATATGCGATGGGGAAAACCAGTGTACAATTCATTTCCTCTCCCAAAAATAACTCAAAATGTGGCTGGATCAGTTAGATTAAGGCGACCAGGCCTTACGTCCAGTGGTCTCTGATGTGACTAAGAAGCCCACCCAGCAAACACAAATTGAGCATTTTAAGCGGAAAGTGGAAATGATTGAAGTTGAAAATAAAAAATTTCGCAAGGCGTTGGGTTCCCGAAAGCATATAAAATGAGATGTTTTGGTTCAATGTTTAGGGATCTTGATTTCAGTGCTTTCAGTTTTTAGTTCAATGTTTAGGGATTTGAATTTCAATTCTTAGTTTATTGTTAGGAAGTTTGGTTCAACATTTAAAATAAATTTGAATAAAACGAGGCAATTAGACCATTTTCATGGGCCATTTTCCTATCTTGTCATCATTTCTTACATTATCTCTTTTCTCTCCTAGGTAACAACACGGCTCACCCAAGATCGCCAATCCGTACTCGTTCTAGAGTAACAATGGCCGATGACGCCGAACAAATACGTGTTGCTGAACAAACTTATATCATCACCCTCAAAATGGAAATGAAGCAAGTCTTGAATGTCCTTGAGTAACTCTCTAAACAAATCGATTCTCTCTAAGCAAATACTGTCCCATCAGTTCTGCAAGTCGAGGTGGTGTTACCACAACATGCTCTTATGGCTAATCCGAAAGATAAAGGCAAGAATGTATCCACAAGTAGCCCATCAAGCTCTAATGATGTCTCCAGGGAGAAAACTACTGACACGCCTCAAATCATTGTTGATGAGGAGATACAAGTGATACAGCCGGTTGTACCGAAGACTAAGCAAGAAAAAAGCTTGGCGAAAATCGAGGAGAAACTTAAGCAACTGCAGGGTGCATTTAGCCAAGACCCAACTGATCTGTCCCATTATGCAAAAATCAAGATACCAAAAAGTTCAAAATGCCAGACTTTGAAAAGTATGATGGCACTTCTTGCCCGAAGATCCATTTGTAGACTTATGTGGTTAGGATGACCCCATATGTTGATAACATACCCCTGATGATTCAGCAATTTCAAGCAAGCCTAACAAGACCGTTACTACAATGGTATATTATGAAGAAAATTAATCTCCTAGAGACTTGGGAGGATTTGATTGATGCCTTCTTCAAGCAATATAAGTATAATATTGATGTCACTCCATCTCAAGAGGATTTACTTCACACCGAGAAGAAGAAGACAGAATCTTTCAAGGTCTATGTCACGAGATGGAGGACTGTAGCTGCTCAAATTACTCCGAAGCCGATTGAAAATGAGCTGATGGATTTGTTCATGAAGACACTCCTGCCTAAGTATCGAAATCGGATGCTGGGATCGACTGCCGAGTCGTTCAATCAGCTAATCCCTGTTGGTGAGTGAATTGAAGTAGCATTGCGTGATGGATGGGCGTCTGATCAAACCAGCTCGTATGGGAGAGTCTCAACCAAGAAGGATAAGGAACTTGTAGCGGAGGTTAATGTAGCTTATATTCAACTACCTCATCCTACCCCAAACACCCAACAGGGAGGAGCATGACCATTCTTTGGCCAATAGAAAAAACTCTTTCAGGCGTCAATTTACGCCACTTCCTAAGCTCTTGTCCAAGATCTTGCCAACTCTTCAGAAAAAAGGATTACTCGCTAGGGAGCCTAAGCGACCTAATCTCGAGTGTTTCCCCAACTATGATTCGTCCAAGACATGTGCTTATCATATGGGGGAGGTAGGGCATTTTGTTGATGATTGTTATACGTTGCAACACAAAATCCAAAATCTTTTGGATGTCAAGGTTGTCTCATTCCACGATGCACAGCCGAACATCCAGAATAACCCACTCCCTGACCACCTAGAAGCTGTGAATGCCATTTTCAGTTTTGATGCTGAGCCCACCATGTTTCAGATGATGCATGAGGAAGCATAAGTGATGGACACCTTGGGGCAACCAAGTGGCAAATTCGATTACTATGTAAAGTATTCGGCTCCTCCCAGCTCCTACATCGACCCACGGGATATCATCCCAGATGGATGGGGTGGTATAGATGATCCCGCACCTCCAAAGATTGAGAGCTCTGATGACGCACTCGAAGGAATGACTAAATTGTTTAGTGTTTGCCATCAACGAAGCTCAAGAGTAGGAGAATTTTAATTATTTGCACACTCCTCTGTGTAGGAGTCTTTATCGCTTTCCGTATTTGCATATTTGTATTTTCAATTCTAGGATTTCCCTCATTTCAATAATGTAATTTGCTTTTCATCCAATAAAATACATTGAGATTTTCATGTTTTAAGGGCATGTTGAAGTACACCAAACTAGCCCTGTGATGAAATCCTACCAAAAGAAAATGGCAAGGAGCTAATTCTGAAGGCTGGGCTTCTTCATGTTCCCTTTTAAAAATTTTCAAAATGAAATAATTTTCAGCATGCATCTAATTTATCTTGTTTGTTTCTTTTAATTATCTACTCCATGTTCCAGGTGCTTTGATCTTAGCAGAAATGGATGAGCGTGAATTCATGAATCCTGTAAACTCTGATGCAGGGGCAAAGAATGGATGTGAACGATGGTGTCTTATTTTTGTAAGGAATCTCTATGAGCTCCCTTACAAAGAGAGAGCAAGACATGGACACCTAATAGTTTTGACTTTATGAGCATGCCCTCTTTATCATTATAGAATACTTTCACATGATATTGTGCAATTCGTCAATTCCACTTGAAATTTATCAAAATGGATAATTCAGTGAAAGATCTCGAGTTACTTGAGCATGCTAAATGAGAAGTGAAAGGCAAGCCTAATCCCATACAAGGTCCTTTGTCTATACATTGTGAGGTGAGTATGGAAACATTTTGTATTTCAAGGTGAAGACTTTTCTTGTGAAAAGTACGACAGCCGAAATGATAAGAGGCAGTTCATTTCTCTATCCCAAACGCATACAAGTGATTCATTGATTAAACCCTTTTGAGCCCATACACTTATGGATATTCTTTTCAAATTACCTCCGTTAAGAATCACCCCACATCGGGGCAACTGGGAGATAAAAATGACATCATGAAGTGAGGAAAATGAATTGAAATTTTCTTGATCTAACTTGCATCAATCTTCAAGTCGTGCTATTACATTGAATTCATGTGGTAATTTAAGTGCCTTAGGATGACGAAGAGCATTTCTTTCACTATCCTACACACTTATATCCTTTGCAAAGCCCACTTGAGCCTATGATCTTGTTTCTTTTAAACCTAGTTGATGATCATCCCCCACACTAGGGCAAGGCAAGAGACAAATGAAGACCTTTGAAGGTTCGAGTGTCATTTAAAGTATACTTGACACATGCATTATGCGCAAGAACTGAAATCAAAATAGAACTAAGGGGCATGAAAAAGCAGTATGTCTGGTAAAAGTAAGGCCAATGCCCATGAAAAAGAAAAGAGAAATGATTGATGAATTGGGGGGCATAAAAAGCAGTGTGCCTGATTGATGCCCATCATCAAAGAAAATGATTTTAAAAGAAAAAATGTTGAGAAAAGATCTCCAATTGAATAATCATTGACATCAAGTGATAAACTCTTGAGCCAATAAGGAAATCTGTCAAGAAGACAATCCGTGGTGAAGAAAACTGGTGGCAATGTCAAGATGATCACCAACTTTGACCCTTATACACATCTTTGAGCCTAACGATCCCTTTGTTTCTCAACCCAAGAACCCAGCCTATGTTACGTCCCTTACAAAGTCTCTTCAAATTAGGGCATTTGAATTAACATAGGAATTCACATGTTTTAAGCATTGCTCGAAGAAGTGCGAGCAAGATTATTTCTTTCTCATTTTGCAGGGTTCTTGACTTGTAAACCCGAAGATGATTACAGAATTGTTCTTTCAATTGCCTTAACTCGAAGAGTCCCTTTGTTAAGCCATTGACCAAGCCTGCATTACAATCATTGTCAAAGACCTCTCAGATTGGTAAGATCGTACTGCTTGCAAGAAAATTCAAACTCTTGTCGACAAGATGATGATAAGATTGAGTGATATATTCCCGCATCAATGGTTGGGACAAATAACCCTTCTTAAATGAGAGCGAGTGAAAAAGCCTTTTCACACCAAAAGTGTCTCATTTAGCATGTCCAAGAGACTCACGTTATACCTCAAAATTGTTCTAGTGATAATTTTTCCGATGAAACTTGATAAAGCCATCATGCATGGACCTTCATTGAATTTTTTCTCAAAGACCAAAAAAATTGTCTTGGAAACCCTGAGTTTGTTTAGTCATCTTGGCACTTGATCAGAATTCCAAGTACCCATTTATAAAAAAAATTTCAAACATCTGATGTGATTTCCAGATGTTTAGTAAATGTTCTCAAATGTCTAACATAAGAATCAGATTTTTGAAATTCCAAGTACTTGATGCAATTTCCAGGTGCTTAGAATCTTATGAGAATTCCAGATCCCTAAAGATTTTGAGCCTTTCAATTATCTGAAGGGAGTTCCAAATGATTGTCAGGTGTCATTGGAATCATTTCACACCTAAATCCCCAAACAGGTACGACAGGTACGTGTTCTTCTTTGCATTTGCATTTCATTGGTCATAGACACATAGAGATCTATGTTCCTGACCGAATCATTGCATTTACATGGCATTCTTTAGGGGTTAAATTTATTTGAGTCCATTTCTTAAATAAATAAATAAGTCGTTACAATTAACATTTGCATATTCATATCATATTCATTTTGCATTATTTAAATTTAGGTGTCATTTATCTTTGAAGGAAACCTCTACAAGCTTCCCTTCAAAGAGGGGCAGTTGTTGACACCTAATTTAAATTTATAAAATAAAAATAGAGGATAATCTTTGATTAGAGGGAAATTTTGAAACAAAATTTTGAATTCAAAAGAATTCAACAATCAAATTTTGGAGCCACTTTGTTGTTGAAGAAGTTGAGTGGATATCGCCAGATCTTCAACAACTTCGACTCTTTCCTCTATAAAAAGAAAGCGGGGTTTCGGAACAAGGTGGCAACTTCTCTTCGTCGAAGGACCAAAAAGTGAGAGCCATTTTATTTTGTTTTTCCTTTCTTGGGAGTCCCAAAAGGTGAAAAGTCAAAAAGTGAAAGAGAGAAAGGAAGAAGGATTTCGGTTCTTTTGGAAAAGGGAAGTCAACAAGGTGCAGAGTACAGAGGGAAATGATGTGAGAGAGACGTGAGGAGCAAAGGGGAAGTGACGTGGGGAAGCAAAAAAAAAAAAAAAAAGAAAGGAAAAGAAAAAGGGGGATGTTGTTCATCTTCTCCGGGCATTCCTTCGCTGCGCGGCTGATCCCTACACCATCGAGTTCCCTGCCCTCGTCGTGCAGCAACTTGCGATCTGCAGCGCCCACGAGCCCTCCTCGCTGCTCACCCGACGCCCATGACTACATCCCCACCGCGCAACACCGTCGTCGACGTCCACTCGTCTCCCTCCACTGCTCACCACACCATTGCAGTTCCGAATCCGCTGCCCAACGTCGCACCCCCGATCTTCGCGAAGCCTCTCCTCGCTAGTCGCTGTCTGAGAAGCCCGCGAGCCAAAAGACTCCGCTCAGAGCCCGATCAATGCCACCTCCAGCTCGAGCTCCGCCAATATGTCCCCTGCCCGAGTGACGCCATTCGGCCATCAGCTAGGGCCCAAGTACCTATAGCAGGCCCTCGCCCGAAGCCCCTCCTCCACCTCCGACACAACAGCCGTGCCACCGATCCTCCTGAGCCCGACAACTTGCCGACCCGCGCCACCCCGAAGCCACCACGCACATCGTCGGTCCCTGCCACCACGCCGGCGACACCTCCAATCCAGTGATCGAGCCTGATGCTCGACGCCCGACGTCTGCATAGCCCTTTTGCTGCTGCAGCCACCACCTCCGCGCGCCACTGGCCCAAGCCAATGCCATTGCTACAGTTTGCAACAACTTAGATTGGGACACTTCCACACCACCGTGCACTGCCCAACACCTGCTGAACTTGCAACGGCCCGAGCGTCCTTTCGCAAATGGTTGTTCCAAACGAATCGACGCTCCGCCGATCTCGCCCATAGCGCACCTCACCGCTCCACTCGCCGTGCCGCTGCCCACGACTCCTCTGCTCGATAGCCGATCCCCGTGCTGCCCAACTAATCCACCCTCGAACGCCAACCTAATTGCTACCGATGCCCCTGCCTCGAGCACATCTGCGATACCAAGCCCGCGCCCGACGTCGTCGCCGCCGCCCAGCCCTCACCGAAGCCTCGGCCGCCAGCCATCTTCCGCTCGGTTGCTGCCTTGTCCCCGTGGGTTTACCCTAGGTAGTTTTATTTTTTTTAATTTTATTTTTCATTTCTTTGTAGTTTAGGTTATTTGTTTTATCTTTTATATTATTTTTCTATTTATTTCATTTGATAGCATTTTTAGTTTAGTTATTTAAATATTGGGTGTTAATATTTGTAATTTCTATAGGCATTATCCATAGAATTTTACCTAAAATTATTATAATTATTAATTTGATCCGAGAGACATCGGATTATTTTTTTAATTATATTCATTTTTGGTTTTTTTGGTAGAATTTCAATTGTTAAATCACAATAATTATTTAATTTGGTCCGTAAGACTTTGGACCAAATTTTTAATTATTTTGATTTCCTCATTGTGATTATAGAGTTAAAATAATTGTTAATTTAATCTGTGAGACAACATATTATCTTTTCGGTTATTTTAATTCTTATCTTAGTTTTTTTATGTAAAAATAATTACTTTTTTTAAAAAACATTACAAAATCGGAAAAAAAAAAAAAGTGAAATCAAAACCTTGCATGAGCATACAGGTCATGTAGATTTACTAAATTAGACACGTAGGTTTAATAAATTGACCTTTAGGATTATATTTTTAGGATTTCATCCTTAGATAGTTTTTTCAGTCAGGATTGGATTTAAACGACCCTTTTAAAAAAAAAATTATTTAGGAAAAGTTTGCATGTTTTCATAATTTTAAAATAAAATAAAATAAAAAATAGTTTTCTAAGACAAAATGGGGTTCAAATTAAATTAATCCCAAAAATGAATTAGAAAATTATTCCATTTTGGATAGCTTAATTAGGGTTTTTATTAATTTCGAATTTCAATAAAAAGTATACAAAAATACTAGGTGCATATTAACTAGTTTTGCATAGTAGGCCCATTTAATTAGAGTTTGCATATTAGTAAATTAGGATTGTATCATATTATTAGGTTTTAGTAATCCCATCATGTAATTTTTTAATTGCATCATTATGTTGTTTTCTTTTTTAAGAATTATTAAGTAATTTAAAAAAAACAAAAAAAATAAAATGTTATTTATTTGGTTAGTTTATAGGTTAGCTCATAATTAATCCAATTTTATGTCATCATTTTGTTTAGTGTAGGTTGCATACATTAAGAAAAGAATCATAAAAAAAAAAAAATCATAAAAAGAATATGCATATAGAATTATCATGTCATTCATCCCATATCATGAAACGCATGCATATTTAGGATTTTTTAAATTAGATTGCATACATATAGTGATAGTTTAAGTTATTCCACATAAATTGCGTCTCACATATCATTAAAGTAAAAGTCATGCATATCAAATTTAAATTAAGATTACATCTAATTAGATATCATGTCATTTAGAAAATCATGTTTAGGGCATACATTTTTATTAATAGTTTTTGTAAATGTTTTTTTTTAGAGATTGAACCTTAATAAAGTTATAGTTTATAACTTCTTATGAATCTAGCATTTCGGTTTATTGAATGTTATTTCATTGATTGTGCACCCGCATGACCACTATCTGCATGTTATTAACTTAGGTTAAAATTGATCAATACTGCCTGCAAAATATTTTTGAAATTAAAATAAAATGTACCAAAAGGGCGTTAGACTAATCTAGCGTAACCATGTCCCCGGACTTTGAATCTCTGGTTCGCAAAAATAAAGTATCCTCCCATACTTTATTTGGGTTTCTAATCAACCATAATTGGTTAGTTGCGGCTCCAACTTGAGTATAATTGCATGTTAAGTGGATTAATTTCTTAATATCAAGTTGCGATTGGTAGGATTTGGGAGGGTCCGTGCCAAGTCTTCGGACTTAATGATCCATTAACCAAGTTTTAGGTGATTCACCCAAAAATTTGATCGCGACAATTAATCTCGATATACGCTACAATGTTGTGCAGTGCATCCTCCTAATTTTATTGTGGACAACAGATGTTGGGTTTTGTTTTGGAGGATGTAATTTAGGTAGTGTGGAATTAACTGAGTTTGTGAACCCACGTTCACATAGGGAACTTAAAAGATGGTCTATTACTAAGTAGTTATGCCTTTGCTTCTATTAGTTGTGCTATATATTGGAAGATGTCATTGAGAGACATGGAGATTATGAAAGGAGCTAAAAAGACGGTGTGTTCTAATGATTTAATAAGTGATGTTGGCATTGGACATTTAGTTAATGTGATGTTTGGTAGAAGTCAAAGATATCACTGGAGAATCAAGTTCATTGGCGACCAAAATTTGTGCGTTAGAATTACCATGTCAAAAGAGAATGTAACTATGAAGAAGTTTCTTGCAGTAGAGGATTCTACGGTCATGTGGACCGACTTGATTCCTCTAGACAAGTCTAAGCTCAACTAGGGCTTGACAAACATCTATGATAGATATGTGCCCTTAAGGTGGTGGGAGAGCTGAGATTAATTTAAAAAGGTTTTCTATTTTTGAAATGATATATATACTACTATGATATCGGATAAAATAGAGCAAACAAGAGGAGTATCCAATTTTATCCCTATGAGTTTTTTGAGAGAGTTCTTTGTGAGAGATTGTGAGATGATAGTTGTGGGTTTGCTTTCAATTTAACCCATGTGTGGAAAACACTTAAGTATGTGAGTGATTGTAAACTCTATATTCTCAGGATTTATAGTGAATTTTTTGCAATTAGCTCTTCTTGTGGAATAGGTACCATTACTTATATTGAATCACGTAAATTTCTAGTGTTCTTTATTGTTCCTCGTTTAATTCTCTGTAATTTCTCACTAATTTAAATGTAGAACTGATTATTTTTCTCATTATATTATAAATGTCTCATTGGACATCCCCCAATAGAGGTCACTACAATGGCTAAGGTTGCTAGACATAAATTGGAGGCCGTGTGAGCTCCAATCCAAGGATGTGTGCTCAGACTTGGGGGCCCAACCTCAAATTGGATGAGTTAGGTTGGTTGGGGCCAACAGGTCATGTATATGGTAGTGGTGGAGAAGTTTAGCTTTGTTAGTGGGATTTAGTAGTCCTGGTGGGGGATTGAGTATGTGGTGGTTGCTGAATGTGATATTTGTTAAGGTGGCCAATTTTGTCAATGGTAGCACTTGATTTCATCATGGTGGTGATCGAGTGTGGGTGTGATGGACACTTGTAGTTACAGGCGAAGAAGAGTACTAGCAAAAGTGTGGGCTAGGAGCTAGCAAGCGTATGCAATTGGGGCAAGACTAGGAAGATGATGGGGAGAGAGAGAGAGATGACAAGGAAAACATGTAAAGGTAATAGTGTTCAAATTAACTAGCATTTGACACTTTAAATTTAATAGAAGGATTATATTGAGTTAAATTTGAAAAGCTCGAGACTAAATTAGATAAAAAGGAGTTCATTTACAAAAATAATATTAATGAAAGTTTAGGAACCATCTATATTATTATCTCCAAAAAAGAAAAGGATTGATGTTGCTAATAGGTCAAAATTTATGCCTGAGAATCCAAATTGTCCATTTACTTCTTCTTTTTCAAAAATGTTCCTTTACTTATAAAATGTGTCACCATTAGGCAAATTGCAAATCAACAATTATTTAATGGCATTAATGTCGTGTCAGCAATTTCCATCAATAGACCAATTCCAGGACCATTGTTGGCACTTTTCAAAAGGTAAGGGAACGTTTTTGCAAAAGGAAAAAAGTGAAGGGAATCTATTTAACAATATAATCCAAGGAAACAAAAAAGAATAGAGACAATGACTTTAGTAAACTCTTGAACCATGTTTGATAGTCCGAACTTCTTTACTAGATTAGATAAAGATAGAATAGGATTTGACATCCGGATATAGTCCAAGTGATTTTTTGATTTGTGGGATCCAAATTAAAATAAAACCAAGGAATTTGTAAAGACTATTCATTCTTTTATGCTTCCCCATCCTTGACAGACACCCCTCTTCTCCATGACTTCGAAGATAACAAAGACAATCTCTCCTTCCGTGACATCCCCTTCGCTGCCCTTGACCAACCTAACAAATTCTACCCATCTCTACATTAGACTTTGTTGCTTTGAGACCATTGCGAGTTCGAGTTCTCTGTCAGTCCCACAATTTATATTGTCAACATCTTCCTCTTTTGCAGCGAATTCATCCGCTTCAATAAGCATGAATACTACATTGAAGCTTCTTGATTAAATCCAGCATTGCTACCAAAAGCCAACAAAGGCCAAAACTAGGACTCATCAATAAAACCTCCTCGCAATGAATATACCATCCAAAAACTAAATAAGTAATAAGAATTTAGGAACATGGCAACTTTTTGCCATACCACAGCGTCGTCGTGGACCAATTGATTAGGAAATAGAAATTTATCTCACTAAAACCGTAAGTAAACGTCACCTATAGCCCTATGGCCACACTTGAGAGATGAAGGCAATAATTGAATCACCTTGGCCTCCAATGCCATGTGTGTCCTCTTCTCCCTCTTCATCACTGCTACTTCCTCCAATCTTGTTCACTTTGAGATCTTCCTTATGCCTTGGTTGAATAAAGAGTTTTGTTACCCCAGCTATCGCCTTCGACGAAGGAGGTGTCAAGCTCTGATCGAGATCACAAAGTTCTTTGCTAAGAGGGAGTTGGGCAACATAAGGAAGAGGTAAAGCCGACAAGATCAGCACTGCTTTTCCCAAAGGCTGAAGGTGGGAACTAGGTTCCACCAATGGGAGGAGAAATGGTCATTTTAGTGAAATAAATCAAAATTGAGAGAGAGATGATGGTGTCGCTCGACAAAAGAGAGGAAGAGCAATCCGTGAGCATAGAAATGGGAAAGAAAGTGTGAATTTTTTTTTATGAGTTTTCTCGTTCATATATCCTATTTGGGTCTATCCCACCCCTTAGGAGGGAATTTATCATCCAATCTATATTCGGTCATATAAGGATTTTGCATCACTCCAAACACTAGATAGCCAGAGTTTTGAGCAGCCCACCAAATGTGTGACATCCTCGTTCCGACTCAATTTTTCATAATAGAATTATTTAGACAAGTGATCATCATACGAGAGTGTCTTGAGGATCAATAGGCCATGAGGACCTTGAGAAAGGCTATTTAGGGGCGAAAAACTCAGTCTATCTTCAATAAGGGCATAAGAACTTGAAGAAGTGGAAGTGGGCCATAAGCGAGGACCCAAGTGAGCCTAAGCCCACGTTGGGTGGCCCAACGGGCACAAGACCGCAAAGCAAGGCCCAATTGGGCCTACACCCTTAATGGGCGACCCAAGGGCCCAAGCCCATGAAGTGGGTGACCCAAAGGGGAGACCATAGACTACCTAGTCTAATCTAGACCTAACCTATGTACTTGAGTGTGATCTACCTCCCATTTAATGCCAAGATTTTTCTTATTTTACAAGCCACCCTTGATGGACAAGGGACAAAGGAGTTGTTGGGCATTTATGAAGACAAGACCTCTCATTTCTCTCTCCCTCCTCTTCCTCACACCAGCCATCTCTCCTCATTTCCTCACTCTCACTTTTCCCTCTTCAAAATGTCATATCTTCATTTAATGGAAACCAAGAGTTGAGAGTTATGGAAGATTTGGAGGGCAAAGCATTAATGAGGGACAAGACCACTCTCTCTCCTCCCTTCCCCCCGTCACGACCGGCACCCTCTCTCTTTCTCACTTTCACTTTCACTTTCATTTTCTCACTCAAACTCTCCTTTCTCTCCCTCACCTTGAGTAGCCAAACCCCTAAACCATTTTAATCTTAATTCAAGCTTGTTTCTCCCACATTTTCTCACCAGCAACTGCCCGTTGAGCCCTTGCCGTCGGACCGCCATTTGCACCGCCACCCCGCTACTCAAAGTCGACCAACCAGCCTCCTCAGGGACTGTTATGTTGTTCGGCCCTCACTAGAGCTCCCTCTCTCTCTCTCTCTCATTTCTTCTCTTATCTAGTCCCTCGCAAACCCCAGAGGTCGTACCAACACCGAACCATCGTCGAGCTGCCACCACCAGAGCTACGACCAGCCATTGTCCAACACAAAGGATGTGCGAGCAGCAGCCCAAACCTGCTATTCGGTCTTGTTGTCCCTCCCCTTGACATGTTCCGAAGCCCAAGTCATCCATGAGTGGCTTTCTAGCTTTCGTTTAAGGCTTTCGTTGCATTTATGGAGTAGTTTAGGGCAAATTAGTGGTAATCTATGTTATTTGGATGATGTGCTATGTGATTCTATGGTTAAATATGCTATTTAGGTTATGTGCCACGTAATTCTATGGTTAAACATGCTATTTAGGTTATGTGCCATGTGATTCTATGATTAAACATGTTGTTTGAATTATGTGACATGTGATTAAGTGGTTATCCATGTCAATTGGATGATGTGCCATGTGGGTTAATGGTTAAAAATGATAAATGGAACATGTACCATGTGAATTAATGGGTAAACATGATATGTGGATTATGTGTCATGAGTTTGGGAAGTGAATGGTGCATATGTGTGTAATATAAGTAATATAAGTGTATGGAACAATGGCATTTGGCAAGGGAAGTTGCATATTGCATGAGCATCACATGGGTTAAATGAGAAAGATAAGAAATGGAGTATGTGATGGTATGCCCATGTGATCACCTAAGACCCTGAGACGTTTTACGCGGGGTGTAAACCCATCCTGAGGCATCTTATGCGAGACGATGCCTAATTAAGTTCAAATGCCCCCAAGTCAATAGGATGCCATGCTCGATTGGGCAAGACGATGCTCGATTACGCCGGATGATATGCGAACCTTCGGGTTCTTTGATTCCTGAGTGGCTGTAATAATCTCGACAAATGTATATTGGAAGTGCATAGATTCATATGTGATGAGGTATGGATTATTGCATGGCATGAGCACATGACTTAGATCATAATGCATATTCATATGTTTGACTCGAGAACATGAAGTCTATGTTATGAAATTGCCTATGCATCTACTTTGATAGCCTTATATGGTATATAAGTTGTTATGAGATCGATAAGAGTAAAGCAAGAAGTGTGTTATCATGTTTTGCATCGATAGACAATTGCATGTTTAGGACATTTTTGAGGTAAACGATTTCCATACGCGAAGTCTAAGAAGTTCACTCATTGAGTTTATCTCATATTAGTTGGTTAAAATGTTTTCAGACCTTAAGAATGGCTGAACCATTCCGTCATATTCATTTTAGCCTCCCTATCAAGCGTAGCCAGGAGATGACAGAGTACTCGATAGTGAGAGTAGCCGAGGCACACTATATGCTATATCATGACCATTTGGGTCGATGAGGGTTTGTCTAACCTCATGCCACATCAATTCATGGCCTGGTACTTTTGGGTAGGAGGCGAGAGCCACAGTCCCATCGGCAGTTTCGATGGTCCACCGGGTGCTAGAGGATCTAGGGGCGCCATCAGCTGGGATGCCAAGGATGGGGACGTTCCCGATGGGGAAGTGTCTGACCCCAAGATCGACCCCACGCCAGTTGCTGCATGGGAGCTCTAGACCCCGGAGGCCATTGGGGCTTAGGTAGATGAGGAGTGTTAGTACTTTTTAGACCACCCTCATAGTATTAAAGGCGTAGGTATACCCCCGGGCCCTTTTTGAAGGAGGTCGTGGTGAAGCGGTTAGGCGTGTCAGATATGTGAAGCTGGTTGTTTAATTTTAAACTCACTATGTATGAGATGATGGCTCATGAACCTTTTCTATATAGATGACTATGTTTTAACTATCCCTGCTATTTGATGATTGGAGAATTGCTCACGTTTTTGCTTGTGCGTTTCAATGTTATTACAATTTGGGTCGGCAACGCCTCCTGGGACGTCGCAATCAAATGACCAAATGATAAGTAAAGGTTCGATGGGCACAGGTTGTCGCACGACCGTAGAGGTTCGGGGTGTGACAAAATGCAACTTTAATTTTTTTGTGAGTGTGAAGCAATTTAAGTATCTGCTGTCCTCTATTTGATAATATAATCCTAGTAAGCACCAATAATTTGCTTTAGCTAGTACGGTCACATTAGTGAAATAACATATACCTACGTAACTTATAGAATGAAATTGCTAATTGGGCATTAAAGACATAATGCCCTTTACTATAATCAAAACACAGTGAAGAAATCAGATATTCGCAACATCTTCAATCTTCTTAATCTATTCCATGTTTCTTTATCTCCAAATGGTTTCAGTAAGGAATTACCTCTGTCTACTTAAACTTGGCTAAACACAAACTAAAACAATCCACCATCTTTAATCATGCACCAACCCTTGCAATTGGAACATTTAGTGCCGATCTCACACTAATTTCCATCCCCACGAACGCTCGTCCTTTGAGCTTCAACTTGGCACCATCCAAATAGTATTGGTAGACATAAGAAACGAACCCCCAAATGGCCAAGATCATAGCCATTACCTTGACCCCATCCATCTTGTCCCCGAAGAACATGACCGCAAAAATGGGCACAATCGGCAAGCCCACCACACTAATCGAGTCTGAGAACAAAGATGACGCGTCTAATACCAACCCAACCGTGCCCATGGTGAACATTTGCCAAGCAATTGCCGTCCCGGCCAAGTTCATCACATAGCTCACCTTGCCAAGCTCATACTCGTCCATCTCTCTCCCCAAATGCTCCCACTCATCACTCCCAAACAACCCTACCACTAAAATCACACTAGCCACTAAGGATGGGTACACAATCATGTTCAAAACCGCCCTAAGCGTCTCTTTTCTTATGATCCTCCTAAAGCAAAGTTGGTCTAAGGATAACAGAAGCCCATAACCAACTGATGCTAAAATGGTACACACAAACCCCAGTGCATATTTCCCTGCGGAAACGCCCTTGGGGTCTTCTGAATTTGATTGGAACACGAGGAGGGTTGGGGAGATTGTGAGGAGGACTAGCGAGTTAATGATGTAGGGGGTGAACTTTTGGGCATTTAGGAAGAAGGAGAAAAGGGCATTGAAGGCCAACTGGGAGGAGCAAATGAGGGAGTAGGTGGAGACAGGGAGGTACAAGAGGCCAACTGAGTATAAATAGCCATTTAGGGCCACAATTGTCCCTAGAGAGAGGTACACAAGGGCAAGGCTCTTGAGAGAGGGCGATTGTGATTGTGATTGAGATTGAGATTGAGCTTGTGGATTTGTTTGGATGTGTGGGTTATTAGGGTCACATGGTCGTTTGGGTGTGGGGATGAAGTAGAGGAGGAGGAGGATTGGGAAGCCCCCATGCTGGACAAGTGCGGCAAGCCACTTGCTGTTGCCTCCTTTTTTGTAGTAGAGCGTCCCAAGAAGAGTGCCCACCGATTGGCCAGAGAGAACAAAGAGTGAGTAGAGAGCCACTCTAATCCACCACCAGGAGTTCTTGGGTTTAGAAGTTACTGTTGCTTGACTATTGGTGACGATGCTAGTGGGCGGGAATGAATTCCCCTCTTTGGCTTCTTGATCATCTGTCATATATTCGACAGCAATTTAATTAAGGGTTTCAATTGGTAAGAGAGAACATAAATGACACTAAAAGTGGTGGAATCCAAATAAATTCAACGACTAGTCACAATGAATCCGAATATGCTACTATTTCGACTATAATCAATTTCATAATTTTGAATAATTTATGTCTATATCAAACGTAGGAATTACCTAATTTTATATTTGTTATATTTGAGCAAACAAAGTAACATGTGTCAAGACAAGGTGTTTAAGTTAAACATTTACTTTCTTTTCATTTTTCTTCTTGCGAAGAACTAGAGCTTCATCTTTCTGGGGAAATAGCTAGGATCTAGACCCTTTATTTTTTTGGAGAATAGTTAGGATTGATAAATGCAATTCCATATTCACTAGATTCACCATGACGTGTGTAGAGAATCACATGTGGGACCATAGAATTTCAAATTGATGTAGATATTGATTTTTGGTCGGCATCAACAGCGTGATTCACTATCAATATAGTAGACTCACAAAAACAAAAATGAAGGATGATCAAATATTTCAGGTCAAAAAAGGCACTTTTGTTCCAGGCGAAGAAGCAGAAGTTAAACGTCCTAGGATTCATCAAAAGTCCTGGAGTAGGATCTTCTGGCGTTGAAAGTTTCAGCTTGTTCAAATGAAACATTTAAACATCTGGATCTTCAAAACACAATACAAAACAAAACACAGAGTTGCAGGAGAGAAGTGAATATATGCATGGTGGTTGTATTCTCCCCCTTCTATTGTGCCCATCTCTATTCGATGCATCATTTTTGTTCTCATGATCGACAGGTAAATTCCATTGCATATTTATTCAGATGTTGGTAAACTCCTCCAAAATTGGACTTACCCGGGATGTGGAGTTGCAGTTCCTGAGGATGATGATGAGCTAGTTCTCCCATGCCGGAGATAAGAGAGAGAACCCAGAACAGGGTGATAGATGCTATAAAAGCTGAGGGAGTGTCAACAAGAAACCAACAAGAGATGAAAGAAGAAGAGGAGATTTCTATGCAAGTACGCCGTCCCGCGTGCTACGTTTTCTAACTTATATATACCTGATAAATATATATTTTCGTTGAGGAAAAAAAGTTATTTATAATTCAAGGGGGAAATGAAACTCTTCCAAATGCCACTTTCTCTGGCATAGGGAAAGTGTCCCGTACTGCCAGTCGCTTTCCCTGAAACATTCACAGCTTTCAAATTATAGGGTTAAAACACTAGATCTGCTAAAGCAAATTATTGGGTTGAACTCTCTCTCTCTCTCTCTCTCGACTCAACTGGGGCCGGTCAGATCTGGAGTCGCCTAAGACCGGAAACCCTGGATTTGAGGTCGCGACTCAAATTCAGGGCATTTGCTGCGAACATAGACAGGGGAGGATCATCGCATAGTGGTGTTGCATGAGTCGAATGAAATTGGTGACAATGACCAGTGAGTTCACCATATAAGAATAATTATTTCATATTACGATTACATCATATAACAGTGACACGTGATGTGACATATCAATTAAAATTGAATGACTTTAGGATTTAAACACTAAATACAATGAATGTAAATTGCGTGAGATACAACGTCACAAAATTGGCAATCATGTCAACCCTATGTCCAACCCATAAATTATTTTTTATTACACAGAGAATGCAAGAAAGTTAGAAACATCCAAAATGAACATATTTTAATGGAAAAAGCTTAGCTCGCCATCATCCGTCAAATGACAGAGTGACAGTTAAACGTGGACCATCCGGGCTTTTCAACTAGTTTCATCTTTTACCCTTTTTTTCTTTAAGGAAAAAGCTTAATTGACTTTCCTCCGTCAAATGACGGAGTGATGGTCAAATGTGAACCACACAGGTTTTGAGGAAATTGATTGACTTTTGCAGCCAATTTCAACTTTTACCTTATTTTTCATTTTTCATTTTTTTGATTTTTATGTTTTCTTATTGCATGCTTAAATTGAGAAATAAAATCGTAAAAGGGTCTACACAATTAATTTTCATGAATACGATGAATAGTACCTTCCACTCTCTTTCCGCATAAGGTCTTCCTTGCCACAAAGGTGACATATTAACTCTCTTTCCTTCCGCCTCGGTTGACTCCACAAGGTCCATTTCAACTTGTCGTTATTTAACCATTATGCGTCATGTATAATCCGCGTGACTGATGAGCAATTCATGCGCCCCCTTTGTCACCATGACGAAAAGTTGCCGGAAAATGCTAAGTAATTCCTACTTCACAGGCGGAATCTTCAAGCCGACTACTTGAGCGAATATTCTGAATGCTTATAATCACCACCTTGCTTTAAAGTTATTGCGTTATACATTTGATGAGATCAAAATTTGGTTAAAATATAAATCATCGGTGAACAAAACTATCAATGAGCTATGAGCTCATTAATAGTGCAGGATGTCAAATTCAACAAGATGGTGAGATTAATGTAAAGGTCATCGATGAAATCCTTCATCAATCAACGACTTGAGTTATCGATGAAAAAACCTTTCACCGACTGACTGGTCAAAAGAAATCAATAAATCACTGGCAACAATTGTAGATTTTACTAAGTGTTGAATCAACATCATTTATGAAAAATTAGAGATTTGCCAACCCATCAATGGAAGATAAAGACGGTGGATTGACAAAAGCACATGTCATTTGTTAATCTTAGAATGTGTTTTTTTTGTGGGGCTTGAGGAGATTTCTAGAGCAAGAGGCATGATGAAGATGAGTGGCAACTTCCACTCTCTTTCTTCCCACGTAAAATGACGAAGTGACGGTCAAACGTTGATTAAACTGGTTTCATCTTTTACCCTATTTTTCTTTTTCCTTTTCTGATTTTTATGTTTTCTTATTGCAAGCTTAAATTAAAAGATAAAATTGTAAGAAGGCCCACACAATCAATTTTCATGAATATAATGAAAGAAAAGATAAATTAGATATTGAAATAAAAATAATTATAAGAAAAAAATTGTTACCTATTAAAAAGAAATCATTAATTATCACTCAAAACCTACCTCGTTGAATTATGTTCAAGTATTCATAATTATCACGAGCATATCACTGAGGTTGGATTGAGTAATTCCATTGTGTGTATTTAGGAATGGAAATTATCTAATCAGTCATAAACATAGTATACGAATGTCAATTCAATGTTAAACTTTTCAAATCTGGCAATTTAATCTTAAAACTTTTGCTCAAAATTCCAATATAGTCTCTGGTCAATTTTCACAAGAAATTGCCGATGTGTTAGTGTGCTATGTAGAACAGTTAATGATAACTAAATTGTCACATTATTGATATTTAGCGAAAAATGACTGAAATGACCGTTAGAATATCGCGCAAAAATGTATGACTAAATTGTTAAAATTAAAAAGTTTATGATTAAATTGACATCTTAACAATTATTTAGAATTGATCAGCTAATTTTTTCGGATTTAGGGAGTGTCACAAGGGGAGATGTCTGAACGTGCAACAACTATTGCCAAAACATAAAAGATGTATTGAAATTCAATCATGAGGCAAGTTTTGTGGGATCTGCTTGGATTTAGCTGATTGCGCCGAACGCCGTAATTCCGCGACGGGGCAAACAAGAACCAAACAAAACGAAAGTTTTTCCAGGCTAAAAGGCATCCATCATAGTAAAGTACTCTCACTTTTACATAATATGCACGCATATTTTTTATAAAGTATCCGTCTCCCACACTTTTAAAAAATTACGGAAAAATGATCATCCTTTTGGAACCAATTAAAACGGGTAAAGATATTCAAATTTTTTTTTTTTTTTTTGGCACTTGTTTCATATTATTTTATTTGTTATTTCCTTACGTAACATATTAGGAGTGATCAATTTCAGGTTTCCTATAGGTTCTACATGAAATCCGAAACTTACTCGTTAGAACAGGTTCCTCATTTTTTGAATCCTAGAATCTATTATGCATATCCTTGAACCTAAAATCTCTGCCGTCACATATTATAGAGTTAGTTCCAAGATCTACCCAAGTTCCACCTGGACAATTATAGTGAATTATCACATTTAATTACCACCATTTGTGTTACAATTCACTGATCATGACTTATATTTAGACACATGAAAAATATAAAAATTAACAAAGTAAAAGTCTCGGTCATAAAATGAAATCTCATTTTAGTGTTCTAGATTATCCAATCATATCATCGAACACCATGAAATATTGTAGGATCACGCAAAGACATAAACCAAGAAAAACACAATAATTTATTATAGGTTCTAAGTTTCACGTTCTACCAACTTAAAACTTGGAATCTATCCATCAAATATGGACCACTGGCCCAAGCCAGTAATGCCTAGAATGCATCTATCTTTCAGTTTGACTCCTTTGTGAGGCTAATTGCACCATTTCCCAAACTAAAGCAATTGTCTCATTCACAACTTCTCTAATGGGCTGAATGGTTTTCTACAATTGACTCCATGTCTTCATCATCATCCGCCATTATCACTTCATACTGGACTAGATTATCTTGTGAAGGTAATGTTATGGATGTTTTAAATAAAGTATTTGCTCCAGTAATTTGGAGTTGAATTTTCAAGGTAATAAAGAGTTGGGGGTTATCCTGGAACCTAAAATTGGATAGGCTCCTACCGGTCCAATTGTCAAAACCTAGAACCATGCTCACTCCTATAACATATCAATTATCATTTATCTACATAAATATGGATAGTTGTATAATATCAAATTCACACAAGGGAAAAAATACCATTTTGATTTCTCATGAATAACAACAATTAATTATTGGATACGGTATTTTAAAATAATCTTCTCTTCTATAAAATTAAAGTAAACTGATAATGCATTATTTCTTGAATCTATCGCAACACTGAAGTGCCTCAAAATCACCAGAGGAGCAGTAGATTTCGATCAGTGAGAAGCTAACGGGCAACCTCACAGTGACCCAAAAGAGGAGGATGATGCAGAGGAAAAGACAAATGCTCAAATAGTTATATCAAGCTGATCAAATGAGTCAATTTCAGACAGCAACTTTAAATCTCAAGAAATTTAGATCGAAAAATTTGGTTTGGAGGAGTCAGCCCGAAGACCAATCAACACCCGATAAAAAAGTATAGAAGCCGAAGGAGCCGGTTGTCAAAAAGATAAGACGGCAAGTTCTAATATGGTCCAAGCTAGATTGCCAATAGATTTCAGAGCCTCTCCGATGAGAGTCGTTAAAAATGAAGAGGACCCAATCATCGATGGAAAAAGTAATGGCCGAATTTCAATTCACTGGTGAATAAACGATGGAATTTGGAAATTTTACATTTTATAAAGCCAAGCACCTCAAGTCATGACGCTGCAAAAAATCAATTAGTTGAACTAAGAAATGATTGCGTGATAATTTTTAACAGTCTGTTCTGAACCATAAAAAATTAATAACAAATAATTATAAATTGTTATGAGACTCGCTATTTTAAGAATTTGTAATTTAGAGTAAACTATTATTTTTACAGTACCTAAAAACTATTATGCTAACAAAATCCAATAGAACTCCTATGGACTTGGGAAGGGCACGATGGCAGTGGACCGCACAGCCGACGTCTTCTCAAAGATTTTCAGGTAGCCACCACGAGGATTCTCCTTCTGATCAAAGTAGAAAAAGCTTGTGCTCCGCTCGCACCGCCTTGCCCATCAATTCCACGGGTAATGAGACTGTGTTCGCACGTGTAAGCTGCACAGGAGTTGCGCGCGCATTGCACGGATGATATTCGGAATAAAAGATATCGAATTCGCTACGCATATTTTGCCAAATAAACGGATGTTAATTTATGAAGGTGTCGCGACCAATTTTTTTCGGTGTGAACCACCTAGGTTTTGGCTAATGGATTGTTAAGCCTAAACTTAACTCGGGCTCTCCCAAGCCCATACCACCTCGCGACTTAGGTTTGAGTTCTTAACGTGCAATTGATTTTTAACTAGGAGTCGCCACTAATCTATTTTGGTGGGTCGATTAGAAACCCAAGTAAAGCAACGGGAGGTTTACTTTACTCCTACGAACCAAAGACTATGGGTACGGGGACTTGGTTACACTAGATTTCTCTAATGCCCTTTCGGTACCATTCTTTAAAAAAATGTTTGGCAGGCAGCTTGGATTGATTTTAAATTTATTTCCCTAACATGTGAGGCGATCATGCGGGTGCACAATCCACCAATTTAACACCCAGATAAATAATAAATAAATCGCAAACTTACCTCAAAGCAACGAAAGCATCTGCAATGTTAAATTAAATTCCACATCAACAACCCTAGATATGGTTTCTAATTAACACGCAATTTTCCTTTTTTTTTTTTTGTTTTCACTTAATTAATGAAAATCATGCAATATGCAATGCAATATTAACTAAATGACCTAATTTTAGATGACATGTAATTTCTAATTAAATGGGCTTAGCAAAAATACTAAATGTCATGCATCTCAATGAATCTACCCTAATGATGTGCATATGACAATTCTTCTTTTCCTTTTTCTTAAAAGAATGCAATATATCCTAAAGATTGAAACTAATTCAACTTATGACGTTTTTTTTTTTTTTTTTTGTATATTTTTTTATGAAATTCGGAATTAAATAAAATATGAAAATTACCTAATTAGATTAAGATCCTACTTAATTTATATTAGGAATTAGGTTGAGCCAAATCCTAATTTAAACTAAAATATTATCTTAACCTAAATAATCCTAAAGTGCAATATATCTAAAAAAATACCTAAACTTATGATAAATTAAAAATGATCTAAAATTAAACTAAATGCAATTTTTATACTAATATGCAATGACATGCAGAATATACCCTAGTCCTATATGATATATACATGATGGTTTTTTTTTCGTTTTTCTTTTCTCTTTTTTTTTTAATTTTCGAAATTAATAAATGCCAAATAATTAAACATGCCATTCAAACTAGTGAAACAGAAATCTAACATCCTAAATTTATGTTTTTGGTATTTTTTATTTAAGAAATTCGAAATAAATAAATTTCCTATTCTAAACATGCAAAATAACCTAAAACAAGTAACATCCTAACATGCATCTAATCTAACTTGAATATTTTTTCTTTTACGGGAGCAAACAAATAAGGCATCAAGAACAACACGGCACCAAATCAAGCAAGACATCATCCATGTTCATTTAATTTTGGGAAATAAATTGACGAATCGTATCTCGCGCATGAGATCGGATTGGCCAATCTTTAAATAAAATCACGAATCATATCTCGGCGTGAGATCGGATTAGTGATTTTTCCGTACGATGCGGGTCGCATTTCAAGCGTGAAATCGGACCGTCAATCATATGTACGTTGCGAAATTAGGAAGATTTCCCAATTTTAAAAGGCTAATCGTGTTGCGAATATTATGGTATATTGGGAATTTCCATCACGTGCACCAATGAGTATATCAAATAAGGAAACAAAATTTTCGGAAATTAACATGGACAGAATTCTTACCTATCCCAAATATTTGCTTCCAAATTCGGCTTTCGAACGGCGGCTTGTGAATCACGATAGAGGCTCGACGTGATGGCGCAAGGACAACTTGCTGTGGTGGTTGCTTCGACTAAAGAACGGTTCTGAACAGTAGCCGGGGCGTCACAGACTGCAAGATTCGAATAGCGACCGTTGCTTGCTATTTGTACGCTAGCCCGACTTGCGTCACGAATGCGAGAGATGTTGGCTTCGCAAGGATTGACTCGTCGGACTTCATTGGTCAACGAGGTAGGGAGAAGATGTGGCGTGCATGGCCTCAACGTCACAACAAAGTCAGCAACAACATCCGGACAGAAGCTTCGGCATCATAGATGTATCTGGAGATGATGGCTCAAAAGGATGAGTTTCGGCACCACTCGGATCAATGGAGGGCGACGCCAGTAAAAGTCAACAACAGCCTTAGCAATGTTGAATTGTGAAGCTGGTAGACCCCAATCGCGGCTACGAAAACTCGCTCTCAAGGAAGAAAACCGCAACTCTCTCTCTCGTGTGTTCTCTGTATAATTCGGAATTCCCCCCAAAAAGAATCTTTTTTCTTTTTGTATGTCTGCGAAAGGTCCCTTTTATAGGGAGATGGTTCGAACTCAATATGGAAATAAAGCATATTTCGTTTCCTTTTGTGCATGCTTTGAAATATATTCTATTTCCTTTTTTTTCCTCATTGACCGAATGCCTTCTCTGCAGGGATATATCATTTTTGCAAATCCGTGTGCCCGCAGTGTAGAACGTGCCCAACATTCCCTTCATGCTGATTTTTTGAATTTCCTCTGTGCATATGCTCGTATCTTTCACATAGGGCCATGTAATACGGATATTCTCTACCGATTTTATTTCTTTAACCCAAATACCGGCCAAAAATTGAAGATTATAATAAAATTTTCCTAGATTCCGAACCTTTCAAAGATGAGCTCGCATTATCTCCTTCCTATGTTTGTCCTCGCTGAATGTACGAAAGATTCACTGAATATAAATCTTCTCCAAAATATATCGAATTGCCAACTTGTAAAATTGAAGCTCATCATTCGCCGATCAAATGCAAAAGTGATAAATGAATAGATAAATGCAACTAAAATTATATGCTATGTGATTTTAATGCTATTTTTTTTTTAGGGTTAAAACCAATCCCTAATTTTTTAATGCGATAAATGATTAAACAGGTCGCCAAAATTTAGGTGTCAACAGAAGGAAATCAATTTTCAATTTTTGTATACGATACCCTTCAGCTATGTATAAGGCGCATGGGATCGCCGGCCTCTGAGCCAGTCTCTAAGACTGGTAATTCTATGGCAATCCCACGTCATCCTTTTTAGGGTTCTAACTTCTAACGATAATGTCACATCGGATTGACCGGTTCGCATCTCATTGCATAATATGAGGGCGTTGGCTTGCATCAGCCATTTCTTTTCTTTTTCTTTTGGTCTCTACAGCTTTTTTATATTGTCAAAAAAAAATTCCATTCATTGCCAAAATAATATATGACAGGATATATAGGAAATCTCAAAAGTCACCCTAACAAGGCAAACAAGTAGAGCTACTAGAAATCAAGGTACATCATCAAAGTATGGCCGGCAAAGATCATCATACACTTGTCCTTCATGAATAAATTTGTGATTGTATCCAAGTGGAAAGATTGACGGCCGATCACCGAATCACGCATCATTATTAGTGATAAGCACATGCCAGGACCTCCAATTGTAGTTACGACTTTACCTTTCGATAATGTGCACCTAGATTCGGCATCCCCAACACCATTGCTGTACGAAGACAACATAAATACAAATATATTGAACAAGCTCAAATTTATCACATGTGAGAGCAAATCCTTTAATAAGTGCAAGCTGCCAAAGTTTTTAACAAAAACACGTTGAACAAGTACACCAATACTATTGTAAGCACCATTGAAATTGGAGGTGGAGCATTCATTCAATAATACTCCTAAATCTAGAATTAGATTAGAGAGAAAAGCTCCCAGATATAAAATTGGGAGTCCTAGATCTAAAACTAGATTGGGAGAGTAAAAAAAAAAAAAATAAGAGAGAGACAAAGCAAAAATAGGGAGGGAAGGGAGAGATCTAGGTCAAATCCTTCCCCAAGAAAAGGACACAAAGGGAAACTTAGAAAAGGACACAAGGGGAAAGAGATGAAATGCGCTTTTTCAATCACTTCCCCGAATTCTTTGTGTTAGTATTTTTTTTTTTTTTTTTTTTGCTAATCCTACTGTACTCCTACTCTAATATTCACTTTTATGCTTTTGTCATGTCCTATTGCAGGACGTGGAGGTCGAAACCCACATCTAAAACTAAATGGTCCTCATCCTAACTTCCCCTCTCCCCTGCAAAAAGTAGGGGATATGAAACCCCCACCTCCTTGTATGTGGACTGTATGGCCACTAGAGCAAACCCCAGTAATTTGGGTCAGCAATTGAATAGCCATTTTTCAGTATTATTCTCCAAGAAATGTGAGTTCAAAGACCTTATTTTTATAGCACTATTCTACCCTTTAGGCTTTGTCGGTTCATCTTTCGTCATCCCTAAGCAAATATTTCCAAAGAGATTATTGACTTAGCCCTTCTTGGGCAATCATGTGCATTAGGGGCCAGCATCTATATGATGCTTCTTTTGCAAATTCTTATTCTTCAAATTTTGGCTCCCTCGTATGTCCAAATTTGTTTAGCATATTGGGCCAATTCAAATACAATTCACAACAGGGGCAATCTAGATTAAATTCACTAAAGGCAGACATGTTAAGCAATAAATTTTTTGTAATGCCTAAGTCCAATATAAAATGTGAATGCTAAATCATGCAATATTAATATATTTGTTTATGGGGTGAAGTCAATCCCTAATTTTCCAATGCAATAAATTACTAATTATAACGGCCAAATTTTAGGTGACAATACTATGTGTAAGTATTATATGTTACAGTCACATCAAGCGATAGTGATATGTAATGTAACAATTCAATTAAGAATTTAATGATTTTAAAACATAAGCACTAAATAGGTTAGGATACTTATCGCGTGAGGAACATAACTAGTCAGTTCTGTCAATGACCAACCCGTGAACTTTCTTTTTCTATGTAAGGAGAGGGGGGCGAAAAGGAGAAAAAAGGGCGAAGAGGAAAAAAGAAAGGAAAAAAAGGCATGAGATGTGCGAAATTAACATATTATAATGTGTCATCATGAGAAAGGATTAACTGAGTATTGTTAATACTTGATTTTTAGTCTACGTGTCATTAAAAGAAAAATGTCAAGATTAAAGTTTTCAATCACAACAGAACATGTTTCTCAATAAATAAATAAAAATTATCATTTTCCTTTTTTTTTTCATTGGCCCTTCAATTATGATTTCTTAGTCATTTTCATCGAAAACTCAAAAAGTTAAAAGTTGACTTTTGAATTGACTTCTTTATCAATCCTCTGACAAAAAAGTAAACTCCAATTCAAAATTTAGTTTTTTGTACAAAAATTTCCCAAATAACCTCAATTTCATTTTGGCCAAAAAAGTTTTCAAAAAATTTGAAGTTTTGATCGTAAATTAACCCTTTTAGCGATTAGTCATTAACAGGTTGACTTGTGGTCAACCCTTTGACGACAAAATTGAAAAATGTAAAAAAAAAAAACCCACAAATTTTTATTTTAGCTTCAATTTGACTTTAGCCACAAAAATTTCTAAAAAATAGTCAAAAATCAATTAAAAATCTATTTTTCTGAATTTGTCAAATTTATGTTTTAAATCATCCAAAAATAAAATTATTTCTTCACTAGTCATATTTTGGTTTAGCTTCTTTTACAATATTTAATCTAGAAGTCATTTTAAGTTCATTCGTGTGACCAATTTTGTGATTTGGCATGTCAGGGTGAAAATGTTTATTTTTAGCCCTAATTAGGAGTCCTGATGAGTTCTACATAGTTTGAAAGATTTCACTTTTGATCAACTTGTTTTCCTAATGTCAATCCATATCCAGGTTTAATTTTGGCGAATTACCTGGGAACTTCTTTATTTAGCAAATTTGGCAGCAAAGGTTGCGAAATAGGGTTAATTTGTTCCAATTGAGCCAATTTGATTTGACCTATTATAGACTGAAGTTTAATTTGATAAATTGGGGTTTAATTTGAACATTGAAACTTCAATTTCATTTTGGCGTCTAGTTCGTATCATTATATCAATGTCAAGTTGAATGCATTAAACCACCTGGAGTGCAATTAATTGAACCAACTGATATTTTCTTATATTAATTGCATTCAATTTCGATTAATTTGGAAATTGAGAATGGGAATTGCAAAAATTGCACTGATTGATTAGAAAGTCCGAATTTGCGTGCCCATTAAATCTGTGCATATTTCTGATATTTGTGAGATGATTAAACCAATTTAAATCGATTGTGCTGTTGTTAAAAGGTTAGGATTTGTTTAATTTGGACGGATTTGGACTATTTATTTTCAATTTAAGCCATTTCTCTTTCAATTGGACGGAAATCATTTACTAGGGACCTACTTGCATAAATTTTGGCCAAAGACCGACCGAACAGTCAAAATCGGTTCCAACTGGTCGAACTAGCCTCCAGTGAGGAAATGGCTGATTCTGCCATTTTATGACAATGTTCCAACAACCGACGACTATCACAAGGTAGCCAGCTTCATGGCCGACCCTCACATTCCCTTTGTGCATTAAAATTACAAAATTTCTTTTTAGGGAAAAATTACTAAAATACCTTTGGCTCCATTTATTGATTCAAAAGGAGATGTGATCTTAGCCGTTCATTTGAAAAGTCATTTAAACCATTGGATGTGCCACATCGTTAACCTATGTGATTAGAATATCAACAATCACAAGCTTGCTTAGTCTCTAAGTCTCTTTGATCTTATCTTTAAAGATTAAATCATAACCAATAATTATCAATGGCTAGGATTCAATCTTGGCATGATTATTGACACTTGATATTTAGTTGACACATCACTAAAGGTAAAAACTAGAGATTAGGGTTTATAACTGTGACGGAGATTATTTCTGAATCAAAAGTGTCATTTTTCATTTCACTCTCTTTGGCCTGTTATTTGTAGGTAATTCCTATTCATTTTTAACGAAAACCCAAAAAGTCAAAAAGTTGACTTTTGAGTTGACTTTTTTGTCAATCCTTTAATCAAAATTCAACTTGAGTCAAAATTTGGTTTTTTACTCAAAGGTTCTTAATTATTCCTAATATCACTTCGGCAATAAAAATTTTGAAAAAATTCAAAGTTTTGATCATAAAATCAATTTTGAGATTTGAAAAAAGTGAAAATTATCAAATGATCTCATTTTAACTTCAATTTGATTTTGGGATGAAAATTTTTTCCTTCTTTTTTTTTTTTTTTGTTTTTGGTTCAAAATTTATTTTTTCAGCCCAATAATAATCATCTCAAATCAATTTTTATTTTTAGCCCTAATAATCCAAATCAATTTTTCATAATTCGCTTGCTTACACTTCCAATTAACTCATTTTCTTAAATTGAATATCCATGGTCAATTTTGAGAAATTTACTTGAGAGCATTCCAATTGTTTCAATTTAATGTTCTTGAATTTTAGAAATTTGAGCCAATGTGTTCCAATTAAGCCAATTTGACTTGGCCCATTCTAGACTAACATCCAATTCAAGTTATCAAGCTTGAATTAGGCCAAATAAATTCCAATTACGAATGTTACTCTAGTTCACAGTTATGATTCAATAGAAATTTATTCAATTTAAGACATTTCTTGCATAATTAGTCACCTAGGGAACCCAGATTTGAGACACTCAATGTTAGGTGGGATGAACATGGATTAAGACAACTTAATCAATAGATACTCAATGTTAGATGAATCAAATATTAAATTATGATAATTTGAAATATCTAGATCCAAACTAAGGTATAACAAGAAAGATTAAAAAACATTCATGTCCAAACTGAGATGTTTAATGAAAAGATTTGTGACTTTTAGATTCAGATTGAGATGTCAAGAATTGATTAAAAGATATTGGGTGAGATATCCAAATCACGAACTCTCAATTTTTGAAAATTAGGTGAGATGCTAAAATTTTACCTCGAGCACTCAAATCTAAATTAGAGGATGAGTTACCTAAGTTTTTCTCAGGTACTCAAACAGAATTGATACTTATCTGGGGTTTCTCACCTGAAGGCCTGATTGGATTGCATGAAGGTTGCTTGCTAGTAGTGCTTTAGGAATCTAAGAGTACTTCAACATGTCCTAATGCTTCAGAGAACAAATTGAGTATCACAACTACTCGATTTTCATGAGAACTTCACCTATCAAAATGGTCAACAATGACAGGTATATGCATTCATCAGGAGCAATCAATTCTATCCGAAACACATATTTCAATCCATTTTGGTTCATGCATTTTGATTTATCAAGCCTACCTTCCCAAATCTCCACTAGGAATTTAGGATATCTAGGACATACCTCAGATATCCGTGAAGGTCTCTCAACTCCCAATAAAAAGAAGTTTTGGAACATCAAGGATGTAACTTAAATGTTCGTAAATGTCTTTCACCTCCAAGTAAAAAGAAATTGGAATATCAAGGACACACATTGGATACTTGTGAAGGTCTCTCATCTTTTGATAGAAAGAAATTGTGAAATATCTAGGACGTACCTTAGATATTCGTGAAGGTTTCTCACCTCCTGGTATTTTGAATGTATCACAAGACTTCTAAAAGCAACCTAAATGTCAAGAGCTCTTGGGTCTTCAAGGAAACATTTTGTCAGACATGATTAGAGCAAAAAAGCATGCATTCACCAAAAAAATAAGTAATTAAAGCTATTCAAGAATGCATACTCCAAAGTCCATTGAAGTTTTTATCAGTCCAATCGACATTTATGTGTAATGATTTTACCATATTTGCACCACCAAATTTCCACTAGAGAGAATTATCATTCGTGACAATTTTCACTCGTAATGTGGACTTCTTAAGAACGATGAATGAGAGACTTTCAATTAGAAATGGCTTTCACCCACTCTCATTCATAAATGCTATTTTATGATAATCACTCCATCTTATCATCAACATATTAACAAGGGTCTGAGTATTCTTGCAAGCAGTACAACCTTACCAATCTAAGAGGTCTTTCATAGGGATCGTAAAGTGAGCTTGGTCAACGGTTTAACAAGGGAAGTTTTTGAGTCAAGTCTATTGAAAGAACAATTCCACAATCATTTCCAGTTTTACAAGTTAAGAAACTCATGAAATGAGATAGAAATAATATTGCTTGCACTTGTCCGAGCGATACTTATAAACATATGAACTCCTACATTAATCAAAATACCCAAATCTAAAGAGAGTTTATGAGGGACATAATGTAGGTGAGGTTCAAGGGTTGAGAAAGGAAGGATATATTAGGCTCAAAATGTGCATAGGAGTGAGATATGATGATCATTTAGGTATCATTGTCGATCTTCTCCTTCACCAAGTACTTTTTTCGTAAATGCACTATCAGTCTTGACTCTCTAAGTATTGCTCCATTGTGGATACAATTTTACAACTTATAGATGTCTATTTGACTCTTTTTTTTTCAATTTTTTCTGGGGGTATTGGTCTTTCTATTAGTAGACACACTGCTTTTCAAGCCCCTAATTTTTATTATTTTTCTTTTTACTCTAATATATTTGGGCACCGCTCTTACTTTTACCAAGCACACTACTTTTTTGAGCCCCTAATTTTATTCATATGTTTACTCTTATGTCTATGCACATCGGCCTTCCTTTTATCAGGCACACTACTTTTTTATGCCACTTAGCTTTATTTATTTTTTTCACCTTAAACACACTGTGTACAATGCATACATTGAACAACCACACTTTAATTTGTTTTTGCTAAACAGCTCAACATTTAGGTTTTCAGAGGTCTTCATCTTCTATTAGCACTTTGGACCATACTGCTTGAACAATTACCTTTTGTCTTGCTCTAGTGTGGGGAATGATCATCACTGGGTTTAAGAAATGAAATTTACAAGTTCAAATAGGCTACGCAATGGATATAAATATGTAGGATAGAGAAAAAAATACTCTCTCATCCTAAGGCACTTGGATTATCGTTTGAGTTCATCCACAATAGCAATACTTGAATATTGATGCAAGTGAGAGCAAGATCCATTTTTCCCACCTCCTGATGCCAACTTACCTCTAATATTGCCTCATTGCGGGGTGAGTCTTGACAAGGGTAATTTGAAAAAAAAAAATCTCCATAAGTATATAGGGCTTAAAAGGGCTAAGCGATGGATCACCTATAATGTTTGGGACGGACAAATGAACTACCTTTGGTTATCGTTCCTTTCACAAGAGAACTCTTTGCCTAATAGATATGGAACTTACTCATCTCACAAGTGTATAAGTAGATGACTGTGTATAGGATAGGCTTTGTCTTTCATCATCCTAACATCTCTCATTTGGCATGCTCAATCTATTCCACATTATTCATTAACTTAGTCTATCCCGACAATCTTCAATGGAATTGGTGAATTAAACAGGTAAAATAGTCATGCAGAATTCTCTTTTGAAATATTACAAGTATTTCATGAACTTATCAACCTTGGGCACAAAAGAGTTTGTAGCTTTAGAAAATGATTTATCATACTCAATTATGAAAAACTTCTTTAAGCATTAAATATGAATAGCCCCTTCAAGATGTGTCAAAATATCAAGTGCAATGAGACATTTGTAAAAATGGGTGTCCATGAATTGCCCCTTATTTGAATAGGAACGGACACATGAATTGTTCAACTGATATTGGAATTCCAATCTTTGATTTAAAGAAGCTTTCATCTCTGCTTTTGCCCCTGCATAAGAGAACATGCATGAATAGGGCACTATCTAACACAAAAGGAAAATGCAAATCAAATATCCATTTTAGCGAGGATTAAGATATTATCTAAGTCAGGTTGCTATTGAAATCTATTACCCCCCTCCCCCCTCTCCCCAATCCGTCATCTTCTTCACTCTTGGGAGATGTCATCCTAATTAAATATGGTGTGTGTCCCCACGTCAATTTTTCCTTCAGATGTATGTTCCCAAATGTCTTTTGTTATTGTAAAAGTGTGTTCCCAAATTTGTTGATTATCAATTGAATCAATGGGTCCATTATCATTGGAAATTGACGCATTATTTTCATATGCCTATATATTATAACAAACTGTTGAATTATGCCTCTCTATTATAACAAGCCATCAAATTATGCTTTGAGACATGAAGTAAATGAGTTAGAAAAACAAAAACAAAAAAGCTAACTCGATGCATGCTTTTGGAAATGGCTACAAAATGATTGTTTTATTCTTTTTTTCTTTTTTTGAAAATTTTTTTGGGTAGGGAAGCATGATGAAGCTTAACCCTTAAAATTTCTCCATGTAAGATAATTTCTTTTCATTGTCGGATATCATCACCAGCCTAATTTGGTGAACTTCAACATGCCCTCAAAATTGGAAATAAAATTGTAATTTCATTTAATAGATTCAAAAGAATTACATTATTGGAATGGAAAATGCAAACAATCAAACTTTAAAAACAAAAACGATAATTGAAACTTTGAAAAATAAGAAATCCTAGAAAAAACTTGAAATCCTAGAAAGCATAAAAGACTTTTTCATAGAGGAGCGTGAAAATAAGAAATTCTTCGCTTGATGACAGCATTTATGCCTCCGTTATGGTTGGATAGAAAGTTCTTCTAGACATTTGGTTGATTAATGTCGAAAGAAAACACTTTTGTATCCAAGTGGTTTTGGATCTTATGCTTCAAGACAAAGAAATCATCAATAAAATGGTCAACTTCACCCATGTAGTAATCACACTAAAGCATTCGGGGTTTCAAAGCTTTGGATCATTGGAAATCAACCCCTTCCTACTTTAGATAAGGGACCAGTGAGAGGTGTGAACTACATGCGTTGCCGACCAGATAAATTTTGACTTCTACCTTACTAATTTATGGAGACATGAACAATCGGAGGCTTGTTAGGAGCCGGTTGCGCATATGCAACATTAACTTTAGTAGTTGGTCCTTTATCATTCTTTGCAATAAACCTCTTGCCCACAAGGGTCGATTCATTAAACCATCTATCCCTCAACCCTATCTCAATTTGTTCACCCATTGCAATGAGTTGATTAAAGTTCTCAACATATGTGCTAGCCATCCAATTGCATAACTCAAATGGGAGAGTCTTAATAAATAACTTCATCAACTTTTTTGTCTATAGGTTTAGGAGTAATCTAGGCGGCCATATTTCACCATCTCATGGCATACTCTTTAAATAATTCACTCTTATTTTTCTCCATTCTCTCAAGGTCTTCCCAAGAAGGCGCAATATCCATAATGAACTTGTACTGCTTAAGAAATGCATTGGCCACCTTCCCCAGATGTCGAGGAGGTTTATGTTCTTCATAATATACCAGTTTAGTATGGGTCCAACCAAACTCATTTGGAATGATTGGATCATAAGGGGATCATGTTGTATTGGGCCATCTGCATGTGGTACATATGCAAGTGAGGTTTTGGACAAGAAGTAAGATCATATTTCTCGAATTCTGGCACTTTAAACTTGTTCATATTTCTCGAATTCTGGCACTTTAAACTTGTTCAGTATATTGACTTTCGCATAAATAGATAAGTTGATGGGGAGTGAGCTTTGTGAACCCTGCAATTGTTTCACTCTCTCCTTAAGCTTCACTAGGTGTTCACCCTGCTCCGTGTTAGGAGCATCGTCAGACTTGACTTTCTCAACAATGATTAAGGGTCGGTCATTTTCTAGTTCAGGCATGTCATCATCAATCATTTGGGCTCTATTCACCTGCTTCGGGATTACTAACTCAGAGAGAATGGGTGAAGAAATCGAATTCACTCGAGAGATTCGATTTGGGCCATCATAAGTTGCATAGATATGAGCAACTATTTGAGCTAATCTTCCACATTGGTAATATGATCATGCATCTCAATTTAATCAGCCATTTTAACTATTGATCATGTAATAATGGGTGAACATGGAGGACCCGTTATCACCTAATTTTCAAAAAAAAACAAACACACATAAGCATTGCACATAAAACATGCTAGTCCATGACAAAAGTCTAACCGATTTTTATTCATTAATGGAATTGTTTGACACGAATTAACAAAGTAATAACTTGAAATGCCCTAAACAAACAAACTAAGAATATAAATGACTCAACTTCCTAAGCTAGAAATGAGCATGCCTAGATAGATTCAAGTCACTTCACTTGGCTTGATCAATATACAAGTAGAAAACTACTAGACTCAATCACTTATTCTCGTCTTAAGCTTCTTCCAACTATTCTTGATGCGGTTGGTGATCTTCAGGGACACCTTCGATATCTTCGGGAGTAGCTTGTCTGGAATCTTATGTTGTTGAATATATCTAATTAATGCATAGTACTTCGTTTCTTTACCCTTTAACTCCTCTTCAGGCCATATAAGCTTTTGTGGGTGACACACATCCCACATTAATTTGACCGTAAGAATGGAATCCTCATGGTCTCGGTCTCCATCAATGAAGCTAATTTAGAGCGAATTCGCTTGCAAAGCTAGGGAAAGCTCTTGCACAACTTGATACTGACAAGTCACCCTAGTCGGGTAGTATTACATTGCTCCAATGAATCCCAGCAAAAGGATCGAGCCAACACCTCCACACGAGATTCTCGCCACACGAGCTTGGAACCACTTAGCATGCCATAGGAAACTTTTGGAAATTGATTTTTTTCATGAAAGCTAGCCATTTGGAATAATGGTAATCCGATACATGTTTTTGTTTGTTCTCAACTCTCATAATAGGGTGATTAGAGTTACTAACATCATGTATAGTCATTAAACCACCAAGCCATTTTATATGAGAAAGGAAACGAATTTTCAAAAAAATAGGAGAGGAATAGAAAGTTTTATCACCATTTTCTTTAAACCTAGGTGAGGGAAAGAAAAGTTTCAGTCAGAATAGTGTAAATGAAATTCTTTCCCTCCAACACTTGTCTAATGAATTCAGCAATTGAAGGATTAATAGCATTCTTGTAGTGAGGAAAGACTACGAACCCAAAGAAAGCTAGGTAGACCCTACGCATTTGAAATGAAGTGCCATTTTCAAAACATACATTTAGAAAAGAGAATGGACTTCTATTGCGGTGAGCCTTCAAAACCTTTCTTATTTTATCCTCCTTAATTCTCAGAAAATCAAATAAGGCAATGATGAGATCTATTCTATAGGCAAGCTAATTAATTCAGTTTTCAAAGATTCTCCCATGGCAATACTATACTCTTCTAAGGTGGGAGTGAGTTCATGCTTACCATCAAAAATAAAAGTAGAAGTCTCAAGGCACTAACAATGGACAAGTGCTTAGATGAGGCCATCATAAATTTTGATATGCAGTATAGGAAGTAGTCAGTTGATGTGTGACTCCACAAACTCACAGCCAGCTTGTTCTAACTTGCCCCACCACGTGCTAAGCTCTTCCTTCCAAGGGAGAATAATTCGAATGTCTGTTATTCCCATTGTATATTAACCAAGACTTGGGATAAATTTAGTGCTATGAACTAATAAAAAATACAATCAAGTAAGTAAATTGCGATATGGAAGTTTAAAGGACTTACTTTACTTATAAATGAATGGCAATCACATAGACATGCACATGGTGCGTGACTCAAATTCTACTCTATAAGGCTTAACAAAATGGAGCCACAAGGGGAATAATCGAACTAGCCGTAGGCGTGCGGACTAAGTCGAGTCCTCATGACTCAGGCTTGGTCAAAGAGCCAATTATGGGCATGCGGACCGAGGTGGGTACTCTTAATGCCAAAAAAGAAATTTCAAGATTGAGATGAGCGACTTATACCGTGAGCATGCGATAGGAATGGTATTAATCTTAAACTCATCCTAAGTAATCATATACAGCCTAGGTCTATGGTAGGTTGTGTGTGTAAGAGTGTAGTGTAAATGCATAAGCATACACAACAGTTTATATGCAAACACCACTTCAATAATTCGAATTCAAAACATTTATTCCCAACTCCAAGGTTAGCAATCACTATTCCCCTTATACCTCTCATCTGCAAGAACATCTAACTCCTTAAATGTTAAGGGCGTACCTAGAATCCTTATTGCCAAACAAAAACAATTTCTCTAAAAAAAAAAAAAAAAAAAAAGGAGAAAAATAGCCTAAGTCCACTAAGAGTTTCAACTCAATTTCCCAGTAGAGTCACCAAGCTATTGCAACCTTACCTCGAAGCGGGTTGAAACCACGTAGGGTTTGGCTAATGGATTACTAAGCCTAAATTTAGCTCGGACTCTCTCAAGCTCATACCAATTTGTGACTTAGGGTTTAAATTATTAACATGCAAATGATTTTTCAATTAGCAGTAGCTACTAATCTATTTTTAATGGGTCGATTAGAAACCCAAGTAAAGTAATAGGAGAATTACTTCACTTCTATGAACCAGAGATTAAATGAGTTCTTAATTACGATAGATTTCTCTAATGCCATTTCGGTACTTTTTCTCTTTTATTTTAAACAAATGTTTTGCAGGTAGCTTGCAGTGATTTTAAATTACTTCTAACATATAAGGTGATCATGGGGTGTGCAACCATTATTTAACACTCTATAAAGCAAAGTAGTAAATAAATTACGAGCACAAGAAGGAAATACTTACCTTAGAGCAACAAAAGTATCTGCATTGTTAGGTTAAAAATCACATTAGCAATCCTAGATATGATTTCTAATTAGCACGCAATCACTCAATTTTATTTTTATTTTTGAGATTTTCACTTATTTAAATGAAACTTAATCTACGTGCAATGCAATGCAATGACGTACAAAAATGTCTAACTAAAATGACATGCAACATATAACCTAACATACCAACTATATGTCATGTGACATTAATTAAATGACCTAATCTAATGATGAACAAAAAAATTATTGCAACTATTCTATCATATCACACACTTTAATTTAAATGATTCCTAAGAGTGCAACTTCTAAACAATATGTGAACTAATTCTACATGACACGCTCATAATTTTTTTATGTTTTCTTTTTTATTAAAATTTGGAATTAAAAATGCTTAATATTTAAACATGCAAACTATTTCTAAGAAAGGAAACATAATTCATCCTAAAGCGATTTTTTAAAATTTTTATTTAAAAAAATTCGGAATAAATAAAATACCTAATTGAACATGTAATTTAGTCCAAAATTAGCGACATTATTAGCAAGAATCAAACCAAACTTCAATATATTTTAGGTTTTCTCTTATGGAAGTAAAATCAATTCAAACCAAACAAAAATAGAGAGAAATCACATCCACATCAAACACAGCACCAAATCACATGAGATATCATCTATATTCACCTATATCCATTTAATTTCGGAAATAGATTAACAAATCGTATTTCAGATATGATATCAAATTGGACATTTTTTCATAAAATCAAGAATCATATCTTATGCATGAGATCTGATTGTTATTTTCCTTACAATTGCAAATCGTATCTCGGACATTAGATCAAATTAACAATTATGGTACGTTAGGAAATTAGGGAATAATCCCTAATTTAATAGGCTACTCGATATTTTGGATAGGATAATATATCCACAAATTCAATCATGTGCATCAACGATATTCCAACTAAGGAATCAAAATATTCGAAAATCAAATTAGACAAGATTTTACCTAATTCGAATATTGGCTTCCAAATTTGGATCTACGAAATGCGGCTCGCGAATCACAATTGGGGGCTCTGCGTGTTGGCGCAAGGCTTGCGGTCAAGATGGCGGCGGGAGTCACGGGTATGGTGGTGAGCTGCGGTTGTGCCCGTGTTGCGGGCGGCCATGGTGTGATGGTGATACGCCACGGATGAGGTGCTCATCAGAAAACTTTTCTGTATTCAACAGAGCGACCGATGTGAGATTGCGATTTGGCAGTGAGCATGGCTTCCTTCCCCTTCTCAAGGCCACATGTTTGCTACACAAAGGAGTCTTCCTTATCAAGCGGTGGTCAAAGTCACTCTTTTTCTCTCCACATCTCCACCACTTGTCACTTCAATCTTCCTTGGCTCTTTTGACCTATGGCCGTCGGGGCAATTGATACTCCTGGAAACACCTGCAAATATAGATACCTGTGAATTCAAGGAACGGCGGGGTTTCGCATATGGTCAAACTCGCCAAGACAACTCGCTGGAGTTTGTCAATGACGTTGCAGGAAGCATCAATGCTGCTGGCCACTAGAGTTCGCTTGCTGGTAGGCATCGCCTGACGGTTCAGCACGAATCACGAGTCACGAGGCAGCAGCGACGTCCACGGGGACAGAGCAGAGCGGCAACGTCATCAAGGACGACAGGATAGAGCAGCTTCATGGTGATGCGGGGAAGTCCTCAGCAGGGGTTCTTCGACCAGAACAGCAGCGGTGGTGTCCTCGAGCTTGGGATGACTTGGAGCAGCTGCGCGGTGTATCAGGCGGTCCAGAACAGAGCAGCTTCGTAGTCGCCGGTATAGGCAATGGGTGGGCACGACGGCGGCACAGAGTGAGCAGTAGCTTGTCGCAGTGGATTGGCAGCAGCACGGCGAAGTCTCGGCCGAGGCTGGCCGAGCAAGCGGGTGTCTCTCTGTTCTCTGTCTAATGACCGTCTGAGAAAGAAATAAAATCACATTGCGCAGCCAAGGACACAATTTTGTTTTCTTTCAATCACCGATTTTTTTCCTTGGAGGAATATGAGTTCTTTCCTTTTCTTCTTCAACCAAATATTTCGTCCTTCTATTGACTAATCCCATGCATTCACTTTCCTTTCTGTTCATGGGCACGTGAAGATCTTTAATTGCCCTCATGCTGACCAAAATATTTGGTAAAGATATTCATTCTTTTTGCCTTATTTCTTGATTCAAAACAAAGATATATTGCTCAAAGAATCAAATATCCTCCATGTGTGAACCAAAATCCTCTTGTAATGATATTCGATTTTCCTGTCAAATGGATTTTCCAAAAAATGTACCAATCATCAGCCACTTAAAAGATAGTGGACTGACCTTAATTTCTTTCATAAGGTTAGCCCAGTTAAATCAACTAAGCTTAGAACTATTCACTTGAGTCCATCCACTGCCAATCTGATTAAAATGCAAATTATATGAGCCTATTAACTACTATCTCCTTATAACTATATGCAGTTTTAAATAATATTTTTATTTAGGGACTGAAATTTAGTCCCTAATTTTCTATGCAATTAACAACTAAATGAAATGCCAAAATTTAGATGTCAACAGTTGCAAATTTTGAAAAATTCAATCTTTCAAATTGCTTTGTTTGTGTTCCGTTTGATTGGCCATGTTGTTTATATACATGCACAATTATGATTGCTTTGAATGTATAAGTAACCTTCTTTGGTTCACTTTCTTTGGTTGATTGCTTGAAAACCAAGGACTCATGGCCTGAATGCATGTCTTTTTCATTGTGCGTGTGTTATCTAAATGCATGATTTAGGACTGGTGCATGATTGCGAATTATCTTTGGGGATACACTTAGATCCAAATTAAGACCAAATGGAATCGACCACCGCTGGCAAACACAAGGGATGGCCGATCTCTATTGGTCGTGGATTAATCAAATAGGCATCTTAGGATGGGCCAATGCATGCAAACTAAAAGCCGATCCCGAGACCATGTTTTATATTAATGAGTTGTTTTGAGTTGATTGAACTTGTTTGGGTTCATATGTTTGGTTGCATTGAGCACATAATATGATTTTGAATGCTAGTTTAGCATTAGCTTAGGATTAGAATAGTCCAAAAGCAACCCTTGGAGGAGGTGGCTGAGGCTACTTGAAGATGGTGATATGGTCAACGTCCAACCTGACCTTTGTATGCTTGTATCCATTTATTTCCTGACATATATGTCGGGTTTTCAATTCATATTGTATGAACACCTAACGAGTTGAGGCTTTTCTTTGTAGCACACTTAGCTGTAGCTTTTATATGCTTACCTTGAGTACTTACTTTCCCCTATTGTGATTTCAATTACTTGGTTGCTTTTCTTTTCATTTTTTATAATTAGTGTAGAATTGCACAAACGAACCATCCATATGTAACCACCGGCTCAGTTGGCTCCGCTGGGTAGGCTCTACAACGTCCTCCTCGAGGAGGGCGGGAGTTCGAAGCCCCTGCAACTTGCGTTGCAGGGAGGCTGGCGGATCATTAGGCGATTTAAGCGTGGTGTCGGGGTGGTGGTTTCCCTGCTAGTGTCACCAGGGGGTTTACGGCGCACTGTCGGTGCAAGTTGGTTCCTCCTGCATCCAAAAAAAAAAAAACCATTCATACTTGGCCTAGGGGAGGGTCGGCCTCGCCCAAGCAACCCTTGCCGGGCCGCGCCTGAGCGAGGGCTCCCCTCGCCGGTGCTCCTCCTCGCCCAGCCGAGCCTCGCCCGTGGCGAGCGAGGCCCCGGCCACAGGCTGTGGCCGGTGGCCGGCCACCGGAAAAGGCCAAGGAAAAAGCCAAAAAAAAAAAAAAAGGAAAAAGGGAAAAACAGAAAAACAGAAAAAAAAAAAAAATCAAAAAAAATACTAAAATATTATTAAAAATTGTCCACGTCAGCGCCGGTAGTCTTACGTGGCACCGTCGGCGTCCACGTTAGCATTTTCCGGCCAAAATTGACCGGATGGACTGAATTGGCAAAAAGTGAAAATGTTTAGGATTCAATTGGCAAAATTAAAAGATTTAGGACTGAATTGACAAAAGTACAATAGGTTTAGGACTTTTTGGACAATTTTCCCCCCAAAAAAAGTGTACCACCTACTACTGCTTAGTAGCACAAGAAACAAGACTTTAGTCAACTGTTAATTTTTTATGTGTGAAGCCATTTTAATATCTTATGTCCCCTATTTGATAATATAATCCCTGTAAACACCAACAATTTGCATTAGCTAGTACTATCATATTAGTCAAATATCATATAAGTACCCAACTGTCATAATGAGATTCCAAAATGAGCACTAAAGACAAAATGCCCTTCCTTGGAATCAAAACACAGTGAAGAAATTAGATATTAGTAACATTTTCAATCTTCTTAATCTGTGCCTTTTTTTGTCTTTTCTCTCCAAATGGTCATAGCAAGCAATTACATCTCGCTACATGTAAATACACAAACTAAAACGCTCCACCATCTATAATTATCCATTAACGCTTGCGATTCGGGCATTTAGTGCCGATCTCACACCAAGTTCATCCCCACCAACACTCGTTCTATGAGCCTTCAACTTGGCATCATCCAAATAATACTGGTAGGCATAAGAAACGAACCCCAAAATGGCCAAGAGCATAGCCATCACCTTTACCCCATCCATCTTGTCCCCGAAGAGCACGACTGAAAAAATGGGCACAATCGGCAAGCCCACCACACTAATCGAATTCGAGAACAAAGATGACGCTTCTATTATCAACCCAATCGTGCCGATGGTGAACGCTTGCCAAGAAATGGCCGTCCCGACCAAGTTCATCACATAGCTCACCTTGCCAAGCTTATACCCGTCCATCTCTCTCCCCAGACTTTCCCACTCACCACTCCCAAACAACCCCACCACAATAATCACACTAGCCACTATTGATGGGTGCACAATCAAGCGCAAAACTGCCCTAAGCGTCTCTTTCCTTATGACCCTCCTAAAGCAAAATTGGTCTAAGGATAAAAGAAGCCCATAACTAGCTGATGCTAAAATGGTGCACACAAATCCCAGTGCATATTTCCCTGCAGAAACCCTCTTGTGGTCTTCTGAATCTGATTGGAACGCAAGGAGGATTGAGGACAAAGTGAGGAGGACTAGGGAGTTAACGATGTAGGGGGTGAACTTTTGGGCATTTAGGAAGAAGGAGAAGAGGGCATTGAAGGCCAATTGGGAGGAGCAAATGAGGGAGTAGGTGGAGACAGGGAGGTGCAAGAGGCCAACTGAGTATAAAAAGCCATTTAGGGCCCCCATTACGCCTAGAAAGAGGTACACAAGGGCAAGGCTCTTGAGAGAGGGTGATTGTGATTGAGATTGAGCTTGTGCATCTATTTGGATGTATGGGTTATTAGGGTCACTTGGTTGTTTGGGCGTGGGGATGAAGTAGAGAAGGAGGAGGATTGGGAAGCCCCCAAGCTGGACAAGTGAGGCGAGCCACGTGCTGTGGCCTCCTTCTTTGTAGTAGAGATTCCCAAGGAGTGTGGCCACCGCTTGGCCAGAGAGCACAAAGAGCGAGTAGAGAGCCACTCTAATCCACCACCATAAGTTCTTGGATTCAGAAGTTATCATTGCTTGACTATTGGTGATGATGCTAATGGGCTGGGATGAGTTCCCTTCTTTGGCTTCCTGATCATCTGTCATATATTCGACAGCAATTTAATTAAGGGTTTCAATTGGTAAGAGAGAAAGAACATAAATGATACAAAAAATAGTAGAATCCAAATAAACTTGACGACTAGTCACAATGAATCAGCATAGGCGACTATTTCGACTATGACCAGATTCATTATTTCGAATATGTTCTGTCTATATCAAACATAGGAATTACCTAATTATAAGTTAATAATATTTGAGCAAACAAAGTAACATGTGTCAAGATAAGGTGTTTAAGTTAAACATTTACTTTCTATTCATCTTTCTTCGAGTGAAGAACCAGAGCTTCCATTTTTGGGGAAATAGCCAGGATCTAGACCTTAATTTTTTTGGAGAACAGCTGGGATTGATAAATGTAATACCATATTGACTAGATTTACCATAATGTGTACATAGAATCACACGTGGGACCGTAGAATTTCAAATTGATGTAAATATTGATTTTTGGTTGGCATTGATAGCGTGTTTTACTGTCAATACAGTAGAATTACATGCTTGATTAAAAAGACTACAAACGTTTCAAATTTGGCCCCAAAAACAAAAATGAAGGATGATCAAATATTTCAGGTCAAAAAAGGCACTTTTGTAATTTTGCTTGTCCAGGCGAAGAAGCAGAATTAAACGTCCTAGGATTCATCAAAAGTCCTGGGGTAGGAGCTTCTGGCGTTGAAAGTTTCAGCTTGTTCAAATGAAACATTTAAACATCTCGATCTTCAAAACACAATACAAAACAAAACACAGAGTTGCAGGAGAGAAGTGTATATATGCATGGTGGTTATATTCTCCTCCTTCCATTGTGCCCATCCATCTCAATTCGATACATCATTTTTCTTCTCATGATCGATGCATAAATTCCATTGCAAAACTCACTCAATTCAGATGTTGGTAAACTCTTCGAGAATTGGACTTACCCAGGATGTGGAGTTGCAGTTCCTGAGGATGACGATGAGCTAGCTCTTCCATATCGGAGATGAGAGAGAGAACCCAGAAGAGGGCGATGAAATATAATAGTTTATTATATCAAGCTAGGTCGTGCATTTAGGAAGACCGACAGTCGTCAAATTATCTATAAAAAGTGCCATTTTACAGGTTTGATTTTTTTCAAAATTAATTATTTGGTTCTACATCATTCCTCCTACACTTTCCAGACTTGGTAACTGACCAAAAAAAAAAAAAGACTTGGTGAAATTTCACTTATATTTTTGTAAAAATTATATAATGGAAAATATGTAAATTGTGTATAATGCATACCATAAAATTGAAGTAAAAAAATTAACGTGAGGATAATCTAGGAAAAAAATAAAATAATTTGCAGATGAAACTAACACTTCTTTAATTTGATATACGATTAGTGATTGCTTATGTTAATACAATGGAGAATAAATTCAGAAGAAGACAAAACGAAGGAAATGTTGAATGTAATGAGTGTAGAAGAAGTGACTGGGGTGAAAAAAGTTGTTTGAGATGAATGTGGGGAATTTTGTTTTTTAGTAAAATTGAGACAAAAGATAAAAAGGCAAGAAATAATCTTAATCAAGAGTGGAACCTGCAAGAGATTACAGTCAATTCAACGTGAAAAGAGGTGTCAGGAGCCAAAAAGGGTGTGAAAATAAATTGAGCCAAAAATAAACTCTAGGGGATGTTTAGCTTTTATGAATGTCGGGATGTTCATGCTTACTCCGATTCTCACAACTTCTCTATCTCTTTCATTGACAAAAAGAGGAAAAAGCGTGCTCGAGGAAAATGAGATAATAAAGAATTGTAAAAATTACCCAAAAAAAAAAAAAAAAATCTTAAGCCCAAAGTGTATGAATATCAATTTAGTTTCTAAACATTTTCATTTTACCAATATAATCCTAAATATTTTGATAATTTGCCAACGTGGTCTTTCTGGTCATTAATTGGAATTGTTTACATGAACAATTTTTGCACTCTTTAAAATTTTATCTTAAAAAGAAAATATGAAAAAAAAAGAAAAAGAAAAAAGAAAAATACATACTAAATTTGGCATATTTTTGCCATGTGGGCCTAGTGTTAGCACCATCTGTCTTTCCTCATCATTGGAGGTGACCACATAAGATTTTTAACTGTGTTCATTAGGGGTGAGCATGGTTTTAAGGTAGAATTTAGAACTAAAGAATCAAACCAATGGGAACTTGTTTGGTTTTAGGTTCCAATGTATGTAGGGTAGGTTTTAGATTCCAAAAATTGAGATAACTGTTTCAATGGGTAGGTTCTAAGTTTTAGGTATGTGGAACTTAGAACTTGGAACAAGTTTTTATGTTTTTATTGGTTTATGTTTTTGCATGATCTTACGATATTCTTTGGCGTTCATTGATGAGTATATAATTTGGAATCACTGGTTTGAACTTTCATTTTGTGACTGATACTTTTATTTTGTTAATGTTTCATATTATTTATGTATCTAAATACAAATTATGGTTAGTAAATTGTAACAACAAGTGGTGATCATTAAAAGTGATGATTCACTACAATTGTTCAACAAATAATACAGGTGGAATATGGTAGAACCTGGAATCGACCCTAGAACCTATAATGGGGTAGGCTCTAGGTTCTAATATATGCATGGTAGATTCTAGGTTTCAAAAGATAAAGAACTTGTTCTAACATGTAGGTTCTAGATAGAACCTATACAAAACCTAAAATCGCTCATCCCTAGTGTCCATTAACATTTGTTGATGAAAAGTAAATGTGTCACACCGGTAATAAGTTTAGAGTTTTAAAATTTGAGGTAAACATGTCATTCGGATACAAATTTAGGGTGCATTTGTTTCAGTGAAAGTGTTTTTCGAGAATTAATTTTCTGGACTTTCACCCATTTGATTCATCGAAAATGACTAGTTAACCAAAAACACTTCAATTAATGAAAACATTCATACATAAAATTAGGAAAAATGGATTCCTAAATCTAAAGAGGAAAAAACATTTTGTAGAAAATTACTGCTCTTGAATTTTTAAATATTTTTTTATATTTTCTTTTATTTCTTTTATTTTTTCTTTCTTCCTCCATTAGTCGTTGGCCTCGGTGATGGTTGGCCATAGGCTTGGGCTAGCAAGGTTGGCGAGGCTTGAGCTAGTCGGCCTACGCCTGTGGCTAGTCATCAAGGTTTGGTGATTGGTAAAGGAAGAAGTTAAAAGAAGAAAAAACAAAAGAAAAAAAAAAAAAAAAAATTCAAAATTTTTATGGAGATTAAAATAATTTTCCAAATGAAATGCAAACACTAAAAAAAAATTTTAGGCACATATCATCAAACAAAGAAAAACTAATCATTTTCCAGAAAAATGATTTTCCAAAAGCATTTTCTTTTATTGTGAAGTTTTCCATGAAATTTTTCCCTAAATAGAATTGCCTTTAAATTTTTGGTGTTACAAAAAAAGTTCATAATAAATATGTCACAATTGGTATAATTTGAATTTTTTTGTGGCTTTTTGTCTACATCATAGGGAAAATTCCAAAATGGGACTAGAAGTGCCATCTTTTTAAATAAGAGCCCGAAGTGAATATTGTTTCAAATAAGGACTTGAAGTGCCATCACTTTTTCAAATAAGGGCCTGAAGTAAATGTTGTTTCAAATGAAGATCTAAAGTAGTTATGTTTGTTTCAAATAAGGACCTGACTTTTCAACGATCAAGGGTATTTTTTGTCTTTTGCCATTTTCCACCTTTTTTTCTTTCCTCTTTTTTTTTTTTTTTGGTTCTTTTTCTTCCTCTTCGCCAGTGGCCAGCCGACCACCGACGATGCCCACAAAGGGCTCGGCGAGGGTCGCCCTCGCCAGCGAGGGCCGACCTCGTAGATGGCCCCTGAGTGAGGGTCACCACACCCAAGCAACGCCATCCCTCACCTGTGGCTAGCGTGGATGGCCCTCACCAGCGAAGGCGACCCTCGCCCAGCCCTTTGTGGGCATCACCGATGGCTGGCAGCCATCGACAAAGGGGAAGAAGAAGAACTAGAAAAAGAAAAGGGAAAAAAGGGGAAATGCCAAATGACGAAAATACCCTTGACCGATCGAAAAATTTAGCTGGTCGGCAACCGGCAAGGTCGGGTCCGTATTTTGAAACAACCAAAGTCACTTCAGGCAACCATTGGGGGTTCGCCCCAGTGGTCACCCTTCCAACATGGAAAAGGGAGGTGAGGGATTCAAATCTCCACCTTCTTAGGAGGGATGGGGTGGGGACGTGTGAATTTCAAGAGTGGGTTTCGACTCCTATGCCCTGCAAGAGGCAAAAGTCCCAAAAAAAAAAAAAAAGTCACTTCAGGCCCTTATTTAAAACAACCAAAGCTACTTCAAGTCCTTATTTGAAATAAAGTCCACTTCGGGCTCTTATTTGAGAAAATAATAGCACTTTGGGTCCATTTTTGAAATTTTCCCTACATATAATTATCTCTTCAACTTGGGCCGGGCCGCGTGACAATTCTAGTTTTCTCAGTAATGTCATCAAAGATGAAAATAACAAAATACCAACCTACATAACAAAATAGGCTCTCCAAATAAGGTATTGATTCCGCTCGAAGTTTCTCTCTCGTTAGGTAAGTGGGAAAGGAAGGAAAAGAGTCGGGCAAAATTGGAAATGCTTGAAGCTAAGAAAAAACTCTTGACAATTGCTGCATTCATCCTCAGCATACGTTTATGGATGGTGTCTTTCCAAATCCAGATATGAGCAAGATATCACTTTCTTGAATTTGAAAAAAAAATAACACTAAATATTGCAATTACGGCTAAATTCTATACTTTTTAAATTAAGGCTCCATTCGTTTCGCGGAAAATATTTTCCGGGAAAATGTTTTCAGATTTTCCGGTGTTCGTTTCACGGAAAATGAATTCCTAAGGGAAAATGTTTTCCATGGAAGGGAAAAAGTCTTCTAAATTTGGGGAAAATGTTTTCCACTTTTGAAAAGTGGAAAATATTTTCCTCACTTGATCTCTCTTATCTCACACATCTACAAATCCTCACTTTCTCCTCCCATTTCTTCTTCTTCTTTTCTTTTTTATTCGAATTATTTTTAAATTGCATTTTTCTTTTTTTATTCAAATTATTTTTAATTTTCTATTTCTTTTTCTTTTTTTTCTTTTTTTTTTTTCTTTTCTTTGTTTCCCATCTTCTTCTTTCTTGACTAGTCGTCGGCCATCACCAAGTGAACTGCGTGGATCGCTCGTTGATCCGCGAACCTCGAGCTTGACGCCCGCGCTCACCAATCTAGTGAGCGGAAAATATTTTCCTTACAACATGGAAAATATTTTCCAAACATTTTCGAGTTTTAGCCGAACACCAGAAAATATTGTCATTTTCCTGGAAAATGACTTCTAGAAAATATTTTCCGGAAATGGCCTATTTTCCGCGAAACGAACGGACCCTAAGTTGTTCTACTTTCTTGCTAATATTATTTTCATCGTACTTAATTCTACATAACTCAAACTTAGATTGAATCAATGTATTAATCCTTCACGAATAAATTGAAGGTGATAATGACACAAATAGTCCGTTAATTTTGCCTCAATATGCAATATTATCCGTAAATTTTTAATTTGTTTAATATAGTTCCTGAACTTTTAGTACATATTTAATATTGAAGCAAAATTTAGGGACCATTTATGTAATTATCTCTAAATTGAATTTCAAGTTAGGTAAAATATGGTGACGGAATCAAGAGTGCACGACATCGGAGATGAAAGAAACTCCGGATAGGAATAACCTAAGCTTTGCTTATTTGTAAGATAATAAGTATGACAGTCTAGTGGAGGCGCATCATGTTGTAGTCACACAAAAGGAGAATTAAAGAACTTGCCTTGCCAGTAAACCCTAATCCAAATACGGTAACGAGATTCTAAAATCCGTATTAGGAACTCAGATTGTCTTGAATTGATGGCTATATAAAAAACACGTCTCGAGTACTTCAAATAGTATTCTGCAATTGATATTTAGAAATCAAAGGAGATTTGTACTGAAAGAAAAAAAATCATGGGTCGACGCAAGATTGAGATCCAGATGGTGACGGATAGTTGCACGAGGCAAGTGACTTTCTCGAAGCGAAGAACCGGGCTTTTCAAGAAGGCGAACGAGCTTGCCATCCTGTGCGCCGTCCAGATTGCGATCATCGTCTTTTCCCCTGGCGGCAAACCCTTCTCGTTTGGGCATCCGAACGTGGAATCTATCATCCATCGATTTCTAAATCAGGAGAAGACTCCGGATGAGGGCACAGGCAAGGACGCCAAATCTCGTGACGAAAGCGCGACCGACGAAAATCTAAACCGACAACTCCTCGATCTACTCAAGCGATTGAATGCCGAGGAGAAGCGAGGAGAGATGCTCGAGAAGATGGTGAAAGCAAAACGAGCTGCCAAAGGGCAACCTCTTGGACTGCCTGAACTCGGAGAGTTGAAGAGATCGTTAGAAGACCTACGCGAGAAACTGAGAGATCGGATGAACGACATAGAGGGGTGTTCGGCGTTGTTACTTCTCGCAGAAAACCAGCCGACGATATAAAAACATTACAAAGGGTCAGGGTTTAGAAACTTGCTATTGTATGCTGTACCTTCCTTAAATACAATGAATTTGGTCCACAAGTAGTAATTTGTTCTTAAGATTTCTTTCCATTAATTGATTTATGACGTTGTTTCCCTACCATTAACGCTTTGGACCAAGATAATCTTGGACGTCCTTACTCGAGCCTGATCTCTCTCCGCGAAGAGAACTTCACAAGTTTGTAGATGAATAAAACTTTTCTGGACCATGCAGCATACGCATCATTCTAAGTCGGATCTCCGACTGCACTTTCTGAAGGACTAATTCGTCCGCAGGCAGTTGTTAACTCGTTGACATGAAATGCACAATTTTTGTGAATATTAAACCAAAAAAATTGAAGTCTCAATACCTTTAAAATACATAATCTGTAACAAATGAAAAAAATAGTTCAGCGCAGTAATCCATCAGGCGGAAGAGATTGAAACTTTGTATGTTAGAATATCCGGGATACTCTTCTCCTTTACGAGGAAGTAATCCATGAATCCAGTATAAGAATAGGCCCTGAGCCCACAAGTGAAATACAAATCGAATCGAAGCGCGTAAACTGCAAGAAGTCCGACACATATTGGACGTCTAAAATCATGTCAATGAAAGTCCAAATTCACATATGCGATTCCCTATTTGGAATCCGAATGGACATCCGAATTTGGACAGACAAGAAGAGGAATTGGACTAGTTGCTATATTGGTGAATGCATATCCAAGTTGAATAAATCGAAAAAAGGGAAAGTGGCGATATATTGGGGAAGGGGAAATGCGGGGAAGAGAATTTGGACTTGATATCTTGGCGATATCTTAAGCTGCTTTTGGGAATGGCCTTTCCAAAGGCCTTTGGGCCTTTAAAGGTTTTTGGCCAAGGCAAGTCCATTTACCCAAGGCAAGTCCGTAAGGCTGCGTTTGGCAGTAGCAATGAGTGGTTCCAAGTTTTATAAGTTCCATCTGGAAATCTACCAATTGGAACAAATTTCTCATTTTTTGAAATCTAAAATTTACCCCGCATACCTTGGAACTTGGAACATTCCTTGTTATAAGTTATAAGGTCGATTCCAAGGTCTACCTAAATTCCACATTCATTACTAATTGAACAATTACAGTGACTTATCACCTTTATTAACCATCACTTGCTGTTACAATTTACTAATCATAACTCATATTTAAACATACGCAAAATATGAAACACTATTAAAATAAAAGCCCTAGCCGTAAAATGAAAGCTCAAATTAGTGGTTCTAGATTATACACTCATCATTGAACACCATTGAATACTGTAGGATCGCGTGAAGATATATATCAAGCAAAACACAATCATATTCCAGGTTATAGGTTATAGATTCTACCAATTTAAAACTTGGAGCCTACCCATTAAAACAAGTTCCCCGATAATGGAACTTAGAACCTATCCTACATGTCTTAGAACTTGGAATCGGACAAGTTCCCACTAGTCCTTTTCTCAAGTTTAGATTTTACTCTGAAACCATGTTCACCTCTGATTGATAATCAAAATAAAATTCGGGATACGATAAAATTTATCATATCCTACATTTGGTATCTATTCAAGACAAGATAAAGTCAGATATAAGGGAATATAAGCCTAATAAAATTATTCCATGAAAAAGTGAGATAAAGGTGGATATAATTTCTAATATTTATAATAAAAAATTTATTTTTCTCGAAAAACAAACTTATTAAATTAAAAATGTAAAATTATATTTCAATATAAATAATATTTGAATTCTAATACAAATAATTCAAAATAAAAAAATAACAATTTAGTTTTTAATTTAGTCTTATCTTTATTTATATATTCAAAATTAATTCTATCTTGTAATATGAATTATATATAAATATAAATATATGCTTATACTTATTATATTTTAGGTATTTCAATACTTTAGGTATATTAGTATAATTTACTATTTATTAAAATTTTATTGGAGAACGAGGAAGGATAGAAAAGAACTAAAAAATAAATTTAAAAAAGAGAGGGAAATAAAATAAAAAAGAAAATAAAAATAAAGTAGACAAGAGTGTTGCGAGAGATATTTACTATCTTTGTTTGTAAAATTTTTATTTCATTTATATTGATATATCATTTATACCAAATAATGTACATGATATGATATAAACATATTTGACTTTAATATTGTAATCATCAAATGGTAAATATGATAGAGCAAAATTCTTAGATTTCATATCATATCTTATCTAGTCATATTCTAGTTAGAAATTCAGATAACCAAACGTAACTTAAGAGCTTTGGACTTCATTATTTGTGAAATGCTTATACAATTCCTTTCTAATCTTGTTAAAAATTAGAAATTCCAAAAATGCCCTCACTACTAACTACCTCGTTTGATGTCGCTAACAATGCTAGATTTGATTGCCTGTGAGCCTCACCAAAGGTCACATGACCTCAAGTGACGGCCCTGGGTTCGCCCAACCCTAGGTAGCCTCATCGGAGGTTGCCTTAACTCATGTGACCTTTAGCAACAACTACCGAGGCTAGATTTGACATGTCGAGGAATGGGATTTGAGTTTTTTTTTTTTTTTCTCTCTCTTTTAAAATAATTGCAAAAGTCCTTTGTAAGTGTGATTTTCCAAACACCATCAAATCAAAATTGCTTCTTAGTGCACTTTTAAATTACACTTTACTAAACACAATTTGCATTTCAAGAAAGCCTGCTTAACCTAAAGTCCTTTTGTATTTCTTCAAAGGATTCCGCAGCCCAGCCAAACGCAACCTTATCAATTTTGTGCTTGACCAAGCTTGATTGTTGGTTTTTATATATTTTTATTTAAGAAAAATTTCAAATAAAGGCATGAAGCAGAGAGTTTTCTCAAAGTATGGCCCAAAGTACATTTTGTCTTGAATAAGGGCATGGAATGGTTAAAAATGAAATTTTGTATATTGTGGGTGAATGGAGCTGTGAAATGCGTCATGTCAGCATCTTTAAGTGTCAAATTAAACAATGAGTCACTACCTTATTTCCAACCATCAAGAGGTATTCGTCAAGGTGATCCTTTCTCTCCATATTTATTTATCTTAATGGCTAACACTCTCTCATAATGAAGAAAGCAGTGGATGACGGGATAATAGCTGGAATTAAGCGAAATAAGTACTGTCCAATCCATTCTCATCTTCTATTCCCTGATGACTTAGTTCCCATCCACTACTAATTTGTCTTCTGTTAGGCGAGTTCTCAGTGGCACTACTTGGATTTCGTTTACCGCTTGTTCATCAAATTTTCTTATGAGAGTATGCTCATCCCACCTTTGTAAATCATGTAATATTAGGTCAAAAACTTTAGTAGGATTGCTAAAGTTAGCCGGCCCTCCTGTTTTTCCACTCTTGAGCCATCTGTCTTCATGCATATTAATTTCCTCACCCAGTCCCACTAACCTCGTGACCGACTTTGCAATTGTTTCTTTAACCATCGAGTTATTCTACCAAACCCAAGATGGGTGAGGCCCATTTTCAGCTCACCAGAATGATCTACAAGGGAAATACGACCCGTTTACAATTTGGTTCCCAATGGATGCCTAACTCTATGTCAGTTGCCAAGCTCGTCTTCCAAGTATTTCTTTATTCAAAGCTAATAGATCTCTAAATCCCATGCCCCTTTATCGTTTTTTAAAGCATTACTTTGAGTACTTCCCACCTCTTCCAATAAAGACCAGATCTTGATTCGTAGTTTTTCCACCATAATATAGCTAATGTCTTTTCTATGGATTGGCATATCGACATAGGGATTTTGAAGATAGACATTACATATTGAGTGAGAGCTTGGAAAACAACATCTATAAAGATTTCCTTCCCTGTCTTCAATATTAAGTTTTCCTTCCATCCCTCTAATTTCCTGTTGACTCTTGCTAACAACCAAGCAAACATTTATTTTATTTGAACTCCCCTCAATCATAAGGAATCCCTAAATATTTCTTGGTTTTGTCAATAATAGAAACTCTCAATTCATTAGCAATATTTCTTTTCCAGAACAGTGGACAGTTTGAACTAAAGAACAGACTTATTCAGGTTTATTGCTTGCCCTTGAGATATAACAATATTGATTCAGTATCAATGCAAGGTTCTGGCATTCTTGCCCATTCCATAGAAAACCTCTTCAACGCAAGATCATACCTCAACCAGTTCGTGATTTTTGTAATCACAAAACCGAAAACAGTGGAACATTGTTTCTGCTATGCTCTTGGAACGGCTTGGTTTGGACTAACCTGCAGCAAAATATACAGCACTTGGATCAGAACATCACACGGATGGACAAATGGCTACTAAATCACCAACAAAAGCTAGGTAACTCACTTCCCTTCGAGAAAATCACATCCCTTCTCTAGTACATCTGGAAAGTCAGGAACGATCTTGTATCCCATTAAAGACCTCCCAGCCCAATAACCCCGATTGCTTCAGCAGAGTTGATGATCAGCATTTATTGTAAGTGGAACACTAAAAGTTCAAAACTTGACTTGGATCGAGTTCAATTACCCTTGAATTGTTGTCCGCAAAGAATCAGTCCTTCAAGATAAACATCGACGGGTCCTTTGCAGTTGGTAGTCCAGAGGGAGCGATTGGGGGAGTCTTCCAAGACCCCTCAGGAGTTTTGCTAGCTGGATTTGCTAAAAAATCCTAGTTCCTTAGCTCATCCAGGTGGAAACCGTCACTCTGGTGGAGGTGTTGAAGCACTTCAGTTCGAAAAGAAACGAAGTACTATACCTGGAGACAGACGGATTGAATCTGTTTGAAGCCATGCAGGAAAATTAGCTAATCGGGTAGCTAAGGTTCAAAGATTGAATACTCTCCCTTTTTCTTGGTTCTCTCAACCCCCTAACCCTATGGGACTACTTGTGTTTTGATGTCGCTTGTTTGGGCGTTTTGTCTAAGACTTCTTGATGATAAATAAAAGTTACTTTTTGACAAAAAAAAATATTTAGAAAGACCGATAATGCCCATTGAGAGGTCTAACTATTTTCAAGAACCAATTATTTGGATCCACACTATTCCTTCTGTAATTTTCTAATATTGATAAACTTAAAAAAAAAAAAATCAATTGCAATTTTTGGACACATGGGCAAATATATGACTAGAAAGAAATTTGATTTTTTTTTTTGATAAAACATATCCGGGCTAGAAGTAGGATTAAACCTAAAGTTAAGGGATTTTTAGGGAATTAACCTGTCATTATATGGTAAAGAATCGATGAAATAAGTTACCACGGCGTACGGAAGCAACTAATTAGAGATAAAAGTGATGGTCAATATTAATGAGGTTAGTGTGCATTGCGAATTTGAGTTTAAGAAATAGACTGAAAATGCCGAGTTGGCTGGGCCGCATGACAATTCTAGTTCGACTAACATTCGAGTTTTTCTCTCTTTAGGAAAGTGGGAAAGGGAAGGAAATGAGTCGGGAAAAATTGGAAATGCTTGAAGCCAAAAACAAACTCTTAGTAATTGCCGGATTCATTATCAGCATTCGTTTATAAATGGTGTCTTTCCAAATCAAGTTATAAGCAAAATATTGCATTCTTGAATTTGTAGAAAATTAACACTAAAAGTTGTAATTACGGCTAAATTCTGGAAAAGTATAAAAAAGTTATAAACCTATTGCATTAGTATCAATTTAGTGCTAAACTTTTCAATTGAACCAATTCAGTTCTAAACCTTTTTATATTGGTACAAATTCAGTCCATCTGGCCAATTTTGGCCGGTCGACGCTGATTTGGACATCATCCAGTGGCCGGATGTTAACGTGGCAATTTTTAAATTTTTTTTATTAATTTTATTAATTTTTTTTTGAAATTTTGAATTAATCTTTTATATTTTATATTTTTCCTTTTCTTTTATCCCTCCTTCCTCCTTGGACCGTCCTTGCGGCGGCCGGTGCGCCTTGTTGAAGGCTTGCCAGCCACTGGGTGAGGGCCGCAAAGCCCTTGTCGGCATCGGCGAGGGTCACGGCCCTTGCCCAACCTTGCCTAGGTTCGTGAGTGAGGCGGCTTCGCCCCAATCTAGGTGAGGCCGGCCTCACCCTGGCCTTGGGCGAGACTAGCGAGGGCCGCGACCCTCGCCGGTGGTTGGTGAGGGCTTAGCGGCCCTCCCTAGTGGCTAGCGAACCTTCAGCTTGGAAGCCCTTGCCTTCGCCTTGGCGATGGCCACCATGGCCTCGCCAGCCACAGGTGAGGCCACCTTCGCCCGTGGCAAGGCTAGGGCGAGGCTAGCCTTGCCCAGATCCAAGCAAAGTTGCCTCGCCGGTGACCCTGGGAGAGGTCGGGTGAGGGCCGTGACCCTCGCCAACGGCAGGCGAGGGCTTCGCAGCCCTCACCCAATGGCCGGTGAGCCTCACCGGAGGCTCGTCGGCCCTTGCCAGAACAATCCAAGGAGGAAGAAGGGAGAAAAGAAAAGGAAAAAGAAAAGAAAAAGGAAAAAATTCAAAAAAAATATTTGAAAATTGCCACATTAGCGTCCGGCCACCGGTCAACGTCCACGTCAGTGTTGGCAGGCCAAAATTGGCCGGATGGACTGAATTGGTCCAATTAAAAAGTTTAAAACTAAATTGGTACCAATGCAATATGTTTAAGACTTTTTTTGTACTTTTCCCGCTAAATTCCAATATTATTTCACCTAAATTGTTCCATTTTCTTACTAATATGACCTATATTTATTTTCATCATGCTTAATCCTACTGCATGCAGACTTAGTTTATATCAATATGTTAATCCTTCATGAACAAATTGAATTCCAAGTTATGGAACACTAGTAAAATATGGCAACAGAACCAAGAGTGCACAACGTTGGAGAGGAGGGAGAGATATTGGAAAGGAATAACCTAAGTTTTGCTTCTTTGTAAGACAATAAGTATGACACTAAGGGCCTGTTTGGTAACCATCCCAACAGTGCTAGATTCTGATTTTTTGTTCTAAGAATCAGTTTGGGACGAGAATCGCGTTTGGTAAAATTTTTGTTCCCGGGAACAAATTTGTTCCCAGAATCAATTTGGGACGAGAATCAAGAATAAAAAAGTTGATTCTTGTTTCGGGAACAAAATTGAGAATCAAAACTCTTCTTCTTCTCTATTCTTCTTCATCGACCGTCATCCCGTGATCGCCGCCCGCCGCCGTCCGTCGCCGCTGGTCACCGGCAACTAATCCGGCGAAGCTCGCCGGAGGCTCTCATTTGGCCTGAAAAAAAAAATAAAAAAAAAAAAAAAAACTAAAAAGAAGAATAGGAGAAAAAATAAAATAATAAAATAATAAAAAAAAAAGAAAAAAAAGAAAAAGGAAAAAAAAAATTAAAAAAAAAAAAATAAAAAATTAAAAAAATTAAAAAAAAAAAAAAAAAAGAAAAGAAAAGGAAAAAGAAAAAAAGGAAAAAAGGAAAAAAGAAAGAAGAATAGGAGAAAAAATAAAAATAAATAAAAATAAAGAAAATAAAGAAAAGAAAATTAAAAAATTAAAAAAAAAAAAAAAAAAAAAAAGAAAAGGAAAAATAAAAAAAATAAAAAAAAAATAAAAAGGAAAAAATTATTTAAAAATTAAAATAAATTGATTTGGAACAGAATCAATGAACACGGTACCAAACGCAATTCTATTCCGTAAATCAGAAATTTTGTACGCTTCTAAACACGTTTTTTTTACTCGAAATCGGTTTCCGGAATCGAATAAAAATAATCATTTCGATCGTAAATTTGTTCCCGGAACAGAATCGTTACCAAACGCACCCTAAGGAACCATTGGAGATTCATCATGTCTTAGCCACAACAAAGGAGGAAAATTAAAGAACTTGCCTTGCCAGTAAACCCTGATCCGAATATGGTAATCGGGTTCCGAAACCCGCATTAGGAATCTCGATTGTCTCGAAGGTGGCTATTTATATACACGTCTCGAGTTCCGCATTAGGAATCTTGATTGTCTCGAAATTGTGGCTATATACACAAACACGTCTCAAGTTCCTCAAATTGCATTCTGCAATTGATCACATTAAGAGAATTTGGAAAGGAATAATTTAAGTTTTGCTTGTTTGTAAGACAATAAGTATGACAATAAGGAAACATAGGAGGTTCATCATGTCTTAGTCACACAAGAGAAGGACAATTAAATAACTTGCCTTGCTAATGAACCCTAATCTGATTACAGAAATAAGGTTTCAAAACCTGTATTAGGAATCTCGGACGTCTCAAAAAAGGATGGTTATATGAGTATATATATGTGTGTCTCGAGTTCTTCAAATTGTATTCTGCAATTGATCATATTAAGAGACTATAGGAAATTTGCGCTACGGACATGGGTCGGCGCAAGATCGAAATCGAGTTGGTGACAGACAGTTGCACAAGGCAAGTGACATTCTCGAAGCGAAGAACCGGGCTTTTCAAGAAGGCGAACGAGCTCGCAATCCTATGCGCTGTCCAGATTGCAATCATCGTGTTTTCCCCAGGAGGCAAGCCCTTTTCGTTCGGGCATCCGAACGTGGAATCCATTGTTCACCGATTTCTAAATCAGGAAAAGGCTCCGGATGAGGGTACAAGCAAAGACGCCGAATCTCGTGATGAAAGCAAGACCGACGATAATCTAAACCAGCAAATCCTCGATCTACTCAAGCGATTGAACGCAGAGGAGAAGCGAGGAGAGATGCTTGAGAAGGCGCTGAAAGCAAAACGAGCTGCCAAAGGCCAACCTCCAATTGATCAACTTGGATTGCCTGAACTCGGACAGTTAAAGAGGTCGTTGGAAGACCTTCGTGAGAAACTGAAAGATTGTATCGACGAGAAGGAGGTGCTTTCTGCAATATTACTTCTCTCAGAACAGCAGCCGAAGAAGCAAAACCAATCAGAGAACTTGGTTTAGAAACTTGCTGTTGCGTCCGTGCCTTCCCAATAACAATGAATTTGGTTACCAGTATCAATTTTTTCTTAAGATTGCTTTCCATTAATTTATCTATGACGTTGTTTTCCTAATATTAAGGTTTTGGAGCAAGATGATCATGGACGTCCTTACTCAAGCCTGATCTCACTACGCGAGGAGAACTGCAAAAGCTTATAAATGAATAAATCTTTCTGGACTTTGCAGCATACGCATCATCCTAAGTCGGATCTTCAAATGAGCTTTATTTAAAGACTAATTCTTCCATTAGTAGTTGTTATGATAGTCTTAATCGTTGACAAGAAGAAAAGCACAATTATCGGGAATACTGAACCAATAAACTGAAGTCTCAATATTTTTTAAATACATAATCTGCAACAAATAGCAAAATAGTTCAACGCAGTAACTACTGGACATCCGAATTTAAAATTTAAAAAATGGAGGAATGTTGGTGAATGCATATCCATGTTGAAGTTGGCAATATAAATCAAAAAACGGAAAGCGGCGATATCTTGGGAAAGGGGAAACTCAGGGTGGAAGATTTGGATTTGGTGACCGACTTATCAATTTTGGGCTTGACTAAGCTGGATTGCCGGTGTATATATATCTTTATTTAGAAAAATCTCAAATAAGAGTATGAAGTAGAAAGTTTTCCAAAATCAGAATTTAAAATAGACCTTATCTCAAATAATAAAAAATGATCAATTTAGTCTCGAATAAAAGGTCCAACTCATCAATCAGCCAAATATTTGTTGGCTAGCTTTTGCTGGTGGCTAGATTAATGGATTCTATTCGAAATGTTCTAATTTTACCCAATGAAAGCTAAGGTTCATGCTAACCAATTGAAAAATCGAGGAACTTGTTTCAACTTGTAGGTCCTAGATTCTTAGTTGGAGGAACTTAGAACCTATAACCTGTAACCTAAAATCTGAACAAATTTTAATATTTTTCTTGGTTCATGTCTTCCTACGATCTTGTGATATTCCACGCCGTTCGACAATGAATGTGTAATCCTAAAGCACTAGTTTGAACTTCTATTTTATAACTAAGACTTTTACTTTATTAATATTTAAATTTTTTATGTGTTGTATAATCAGTGAATTGTAATAGCAAGTAGTGGTCATTAAAAGTTTTGATTTACTACAATCGTTCAATTAATAATATAAGTAAAATCTAGGTAGACCCTAAAACTTATGACATGGTAGGTTTCAAGTTCAAAAAAATGAGGAATTTGTTTCAACAGGTAGGGTTCTAAATCTCAGGTGAAACCTATACGAACCTGTTGGAACTTAGAATGGCTCACTTCTAATTCTAGCTCAAGTTTGTCGCCTAATGGTAAATTGCTTCTCCCCCTTCTAGTTTTTCGTGCCCCCCATCCTCAACTAAAAACATAATTGTCCAAAAAATTATAAATCTATTGTACAACAATCAATTCAGTTCAAAATCTTTTAATTGTGTCAATTTAATCCTAAATATTTTTACCACTTGTTAATTTAGTCATAAACATTTTAATTTTGCCAATTTAATCTTAAATATTTTGACAATTCGTTAGTGTAGTCTTAAACACTTTCACGATTTATCAATTTAAATCGGAAATCACTGACGTGGTAGTCTAGTCAATGTTGATCATCTTACGTTGCATGACTAACACCGACATTAACATTTTGCATAATTTTCTAAAATTTCTAAAATTATATTATTAATTTTTTTCTTCTTTTCTTTTCTTTTTCTTCTCTTCTTTAATCCTTTTCTTTATTCTTTTATTTTCTTTCTTTCTTTTTTTTTTCTTTTCTCTCTTTTGCAAATCTAGGCCAACATGACCCTCTTCGGCCTAGACTTACAAATAAATAAATGAATAAATTACAAAAATTGTCCAAATCAATGCTAGCCATGCAATGTAGTAATGACGGTGCTGACTAGACCGTTATGTCAATTATTTCTGGTTAAAATTAATCGAAAAGACTAATTTGGCAAGTCGTAAAAACGTTTAGCACTAAATTAACATAATTTAAAAATTTAGGAATTAACCGCTTTACAATAGATTGGAACTTTTTTGGACAATTTTCCCCTCAACTAGAGAAGCGTCCATTCCATCTAAATTTTAGTGTCCTCTAATTTCCTTCGTATCAATCAACTTCAATTTTCTAAGTTGGTGCAGTTGATCATTCCTTCGACCAAAAGAAGGCTATTGCAACTTGTTGAAGCAACATATCAACAAGGCGTGTGTACATTATGGAATACCACATTCATGGAAATTACAACAGAGATGGTAGGAGTGTTTATTTGTTATTGTTGCTTTGGTTGTTTAGTCAAATTACTTATTATTTTAACTATTTGATAGAAGCACCACACTTGATATTAGTAGCTCAATCTTGCATATATCAGCTTGATTCTACTTATTCCACAAAAAACTATCAAGTTTTTTTTTATACCTATTCACCCCTCTCTATCACAAAAAATAATTTATTTGACATCCTTAAATTACACTTTCAATGCAATTTTAGGATTTTATTATACTGTTTGGGGGGGATTTATTTGAACTTAATGAAATGTTTAAGACTCAATTACATTTTTTGATAAATTTTTAATATTCAATTAAACTAATTGAAAGGTTTATGATTCAATTGCATTATACAAAATGTTTAGGACTTATGGTGTAATTTTCTCTGATAATAATTACATGAAAAAGAAGTCTTTAAATAGAGAAAAATTTAATTACTTGGTTGATTGCTTTACTATAAATAATAACATAAATATATTTTATTTTCTACCCACTTGACAAATGAGCTGAGGAGGGGAGTGTTCCAACAACTAGGGGTTGCCCTAGTAGGGGAGGTGAGAAGTTTAATTTTCCCCTTTTAGGGTGCGTTTGATAACGATTTTGTTCCAGGGAACAAATTCTGATAAGAAATGATTATTTTTTATTCTGTTATCGGGAACTAATTCTAAGTAAAAGAACACGTTTGGTAACTGTCAAAATTTTTCTATTTTGGAATAGAATTGCATTTGGTACCGTGCTCATTGATTCTGTTCCAAATCAATTTCTTTTAATTTTTAAATATTTTTTTCTTTTTTTCCTTTTTCTCCTATTCTTTTACTCTTTTTTTTTTTTTTTCTTTCTTCTTCTTCTTCTTACCGGTGGCGGTGGAGGCGGGTGGTGGCGAGCGGTGGTCGACAGCGGTTGCGGGATGGCGGAAGAGAAGAAGAAGAATAGTTGGTTTTTTTTTATTTTCAAATTTGTTCTCAAAACAAGAATCAACTTTTTTTTTTTATTCTTGATTCCACTCCAAATCTGTTCCCGGGAACAAATTTGTTCCGGGAACAAAAATTTTACCAAACGTGATTCTGTTTCCAAACTACTCTCGGGAACAAAGAATCAGAATTTGGCCATGTTTGAATGGTTACCAAACATGGCTTAGTTTCCGATTTGGGATTTGACTCTTACACTATGTAAAGAAGTATGGTAAAAGTCTAAAAGTGAGTTAAGAGTTAGAATATGACAGAAAAAAAAAAAAAAAAAAAAAAAAGAAAGGAGGTTTGTGTTTTTCACATGCCGTTTATTATGGATTTTGTTGACCATGAAGTTCTATATGATATAAGTACAATATTATTATATTCCACATATAACTTTTTTTAATCAAAATTGATTGTATAGTTTTGCAAGCTACATCTATAAATGTAAGAATGAGCAAGATATAGATAGTACTTTTGGATAAGTACAAACAAATCCCCCATGGTTTGCTCTTATATCAAATGCCCTCCAAAGTTATTTGAAACTAAAATTTGCATCTTCCCAAACAAGCAAAAAACTGGTTTTCCCTCAAGGACATGCCAACCCTATCTAGATTTGGATTGGGAAAGGATAGGACAAGGGGGATTTGAAATCCTCCAAATATCATCTAGATTATAGAAATATCTAATCAAATGTTTGATGCAATTTAAAATAGTATTTGAAATTTTTGAAAATCTGTAACTTAAGATAGGATTGAAAATCTTTTACAATCATTTTTTTATTATTATTATTATTATTTTTTGAAAATCCCATCTCTAACGGCCTCCTTGTGTACGTGAGACTCAAATCCTCTCAACCACTGTCATCTACAAGCTTTGGAAAATCGACCTCGGGAGCTCGACTTTCAATAGACTTCTATTAAGCAAAATTCTAAACTAAGTGCGAGGAGGAACTCTCTTGCGATTAATCAAATGTTTGATGAACACCTATTTAGAGTCGACCAAGAGAGAGAACGTGAACAATGGAGGCTGAGAATGAGTAATCAAAGGTGAAGTAAAGAGAAAAATCAAGAGATGATTTGGTGAGGGTGGAAAAGCTAAAAATCAACTAAGAAAGAGAGGGAGCCATGGATGAGTGGGCGAACCCTAGCCTTCGAAGTGGCCGTGAGCAAGGGCACCAGTGCAAATACTCGAGAATATGCCGAAGTGAGGGGCCGGTATGATGGACAGTCGCCGAAGTGGTAGGTGGGTGGTGCTGGTGAGAAACGCCAAGGACAATAAGTTTGGCTTGAGGTGGGGTTCTCCTAGTGTATGGCAATTGTTAAGTTAATTTGTAAAATTTTATATCAAATCCGGGTCTATATCACCCTCTATGTGAATTTCTTATCCAGCATTTTATCTAGATGTATCATGGTTTATATGGTCCAAAGAACATAACCAAATACCAAACAAGATAGGGACTCAAATCCGGACCATTAAATACAACCTATGTTTCTTCTCATTCTCTTTTTGGATGAGGCAATTTGGGAAGGAACGTATGGCGATAAATCCCTTTCCCAAAAGTTGGTTTTTTTCCTCTTTTGCTAAGTGGGAAGGGAAGAAAAGAGTAGAGCAAAATTGGATATGATTGAAGCTAAAAGCAAACTCTTAATAATTTCTAGATTCATCATTCGCTTTTTTCTATTCACGGTGTCTTTCCAAACCAAGATTTAAGCAAAATTTGAATTTCAAAAAAATAGCACTACATATTGCAATTACAGCTTAAATATAGTATTAATTCAACTAAATCGCTACATCTATTTAAGCTATATTTTTCTTTCATGATTTTCAATTCTATTTCATCCAAATATGAATGTATCAATCTTCACAAATAAATTAATTTTCAAGTTATGGAACAGCGGCGTGATATGGTGACGCAGCCAAGAGTGTAGAAACTTGGAGTGGAGAGAGAGACTCTGGATAGGAATAACATAAGTTTTGCTTATTTGTAAGACAGTAAATATGACAGTAAAGAACAGCTTACAGGGTTCCCTAGGTTACCAATATATATATATATATATATGACAATAAAGAACCATTAGATGAGGTACGGACACCTGGAGTGCTGAAACTTAGCATGGAGGGACACTTAAGTGCCGAAAGTTTGGAAAGCGACACTTAAGTGCCAAAATCGGAGCAAAATTGATCACTTAAATGTCACTCCGGCCAAAATGCGACATGGCGATTTTTCGGCGAATGAAGTGCAAAATGACATCATTTTGGTGCGACGTGGTAAAAAAAATATAAAAATTAATAAAATTAAATTTAAAACTAAATATATTTAAAAAATTAAAAAAATAAAAATATTGAAAAAAAACAAAAGAAATTTAAAAAAAAAAAAAGAAAAAGAAAAGGGGGAGGGGCGAGAGGGGTCGAGCCCTCGTCACGGCCGCCTTCCCGCCACCGTCGAAAGCCCTCGCCGCCTACCCCCCCTTCTTTTTCTTTTTAAAAATAGTTTTTTAATATTTTTATTTTATTTTAAAATGTTTTAAATAAATTTAGTTTTAAATTTAATTTAATTAATTTTATATTAATTTTTTTTCCACGTCAGCACCAAAACGATGCCATTTTTGTATTGTCTAGCCATGTTAGCGTGCAAAACAGTGTTATTTTGCACTTCCTCCCCTGAAAAATCGCCACGTCGGCATTTTGACTGGATTTTGGCCGAATTAGCACTTAAGTAATCCATTTTGCTCCGATTTTGGCACTCAGGTGTCACTTTCCAAACTTTTGACACTTAAGTGTCCCTCCGTGCAAAGTTTTGGCACCTAAGGTGTACTTCTACCACCATTAGAGGTTCATCATGTTTTGTATCATAAAATTAATATTGAAATGCTAGCAGATCTAACAATTAAATCAATGCAAAATCATCAAAGAAATAAATGATGAAAGATAAAGGGACACTAAAGATTTATGTGATCCAATCCGAGGTTACCTACTCTGAGTCCACAATGAGAGCTAGCAACAAATAATCTACTATAATTGAAGAATTAGAATTACAATCGCTGATACACTTAAGTGTTTTTGACACCTAAATAACATCCAACCCCACAATGTTTATAGATAAACAACTTGATTAAATGTAAAACTTGTTGAACAAATCATCATGTGTTCAAGCCCAAAGTAAAAGCTCTAATTACACTGATATTAGAAAACTTAGTAAAATGTTTACCACAAAATTTTAAGTCATTATCAATCCTCAAGCACTTGATTTGTTTATTTGACTACTTCTCCATCAATGCCTTACGTTTCTTGACTCGATCGAACACATCAAATTTATGCTTCAGAAAGTATATTCATACCTTCCATCAAATAATCGATAATAAATATTATCATATATTAGACACCTCCTTTCGAAGGAATCAAAGACGGACACCAAATGTCTAAATAAATGTACTCAACCTATTACTTGGTCAAATCAATAGTTATAACTTTATCTAAATAAACTTAATCCAACACTGCTTCCCAAAGATGAGTCCTTATATAACTTTAGCTTCCTTGTTTTCCCGCTCTTACTTAGCATTATCATACATGCCTCACTCATGTGACCTAATTGCATATATCATAATTAAGTCAAGTCAGAGTCTTACTTACATGATGAAGCTGCAACAGATCATATCAAGGTCTCTCCTAATAAATGATAAAGAGTATTCACTTTTTTTTTTTTTTTCATCACTATCATGACATCTTAAGAGATCTTTGGCTCTCTAGCTTCAGTGGCATACTTACACCCGATGTCATCAAGTGTCCCTAGAGAAACAAGGTTCTTCTTAAACTCCAATATATGCCTCACGTTTATCAATGTGTGCACCACTCCATAGTGCATTCAAACCCAAATTGTCTATATCCCCAGACACTCAAAGCACTTCATGCATCCCTTAGACATTCTATAGTGTAACTTCAACTTGCTTTTTACATTTGCTGCTACTCAACCCCAATGTTGATCTATACCTTGAATTACTAGTTCTTGTTCTCCCTCATGCATCAAACTGTCATTTCACAACTTTCTCTACCACTCCTCATTGAACAAAGCAAACTTTACTTCTTCCGAGGTAATTGTATAGTAATGAATTAGTAAAGTACTCCCATGATTGTGGTAAAGAAGCTAACAACATCATACCCCATTCTTCATTTTCTAGGGTTTCACCCACGTTCTTTAAATCCATCATGAATAAACTCATTTAGGTGGGATTTGATAAACAGAACTCTAGTGTATCTAAATCGAAACATTCTCTTCAACATATATAAACAATTGTTCAAACCCTTCATTACATAGAGGGCTTGAAGTTTTTGCCCACAATCTTTCTCCTCAGCCACCATTATTAACACCCCATGCATATGTTTAACATGATTATATTCATTGCCTTCGTCATTAGCACGTTCTTTTCTGCATCTTTCATTGCCTAAGCAACTTAGCCCTATCCTACAGTGCTTCAACCAATATTGAGTTGTTAATAGTGCCTCCATGTTGATGCTCCATAACCCAAATTTATTCATCCTATAAGACTTCTCAATTTCTACTTTCACTTTAAACAAAATTGCAATAGCAGAATTTCTAGATAATAATTAGACCAGCAAAAGCCCCAAATCAAAATATAGAAAATCTTATCACAAACTCTAATATCAATTGTTGTAAAATTAACATGGAAATGCTAAATCTTGCAATTAAATCAATGCGGAATCACTAGAGAAACAAACGAGAAACAATAAAGGACACTAAACATTTACATGATTTGATTCGAGTATCGATACTTACTCCACGAAGAGATTTAATAGCAAATAATTCACCATAATCGAAAAATGAGAGTCATTATTGTTTATACATTTGAGAAACACAAATCATCTCTTTAAATATGCCGAAACAAGAACTCTTGCATGTTCTTTTTCTTTTTTTTTGTTCATTTGTACGATGGCTCCAACAAGTTCACTATGCGGCAACTGCAAGCTAAAATCATAAAAGTAAATCTCTCTCTCTCTCTCTCTCTCTCTCTCTCTCTCTCTCTCTCTCTCTCTCTCTCGTTTCTTCTTTTCTTCTAAACCTTTGTTGATCCTTCTTCTAAACCTTTGTTGATCCCACCCATAAGTATAAAGTCAATACCATGAAAAATCCCAAACTGATACATTTGTGACGAATTTATCCAAAACTAATTTTTTTACTAAAAAAAATTCTAAACTGATACGCATATGACAAATTTACCCAAACTAATTTTAACCACAAAAAACCCCCCAAACTAGTACATTTGTATATGTTAGTTTCCATTAAATTTGATTAATACTACGAAAAATCACAAATCGGTACACTTACAACAAACAGAGGATAAAACCTAAAATTGGTATACCCATCAATTGTCACGTGTCATTCAACTCAATAATTTGATGTTAAAAATTAAGGAAACTAATGGAAAGTAAATTTGTGACAGACATACTAATTTGTGATTTTTGGTGGCAAAAAAATTGGTTTTGATTAAAGCTATCACAAGGTTTTTCATGGTATTTACCTTAAAGTATATATATTATAAGAAACGTGGATCCCCTTCTTTTGTACAATCAAAATGAGTACATCCTTTGTCTCCACTCTTTTTCTTCTTGGATATTTACTAAGGCCCTGTTTAGTAACATTTTTATTTATCCCAATTCCCCCCCCCCAAAAAGAACATAAATTCATTTCGTAATGTTAATTAACTTTTCTATTACCAAGAATAGATTAGTGACTGGGGAATAGATTTGGAACAAAAACAAGAAATAGAAAAAAAAAAAACTTTCTTGTTCCTAGGAACAATTTCTAGAAATAAGTTATTTTCTCTTTTCTTTTTTCTTTTATTTGCCGGCCGCCACCCATCTTTGTTGCTGCCGTCAACTGCTGTCGTCGTCACTTGCAACTGATGATTGCTGACGCCGCCACCCGCCGGCTAGCAGACCGACTGCCGTTACCGCAGACTGGTGCCGCTTGCTACTGGCCGACCGCCGATGACCATCGCCACTACCGACTGCTAACCTTCAGCCACCATCAACCGTCGCCGCTCGCCACTGACCCCACCCACTAATGACTGCTAATGAAGCTACCCACAACTTGCAACCACCAACCACTGTAGCTAACGCGACCAACGCAGCGACGGTCTCATCAGTGGCGGTTGGTGATCAGCAGTCGATGGCAACGGTTGTCGACGGTGATAAGGAACAATAAGAAAAAAAATTAAAAGAAATTGTACATTACAAAAAAATTTGTGAATCGTACTAAATGCAATCCTATTCTTTTTCCATTTTGAGAATAAAAATTTTGTATAGTTACCAAACATGCTCTTTTATTAAGAAATTGTTCCGAGTAATAGAAATAAAAAGATTATTTCTAAAAAAAATTGTTTATTGGAATAGAAACGTTATTAAACGGACCCTTAGTTGCCACTATTCCAAACAAAAATAGGTAAAATAAATTAACAACCATTATCTTGTTTGAACTCTACTAGAAGGGGGAGAAGTGTTAAAAAAAGTCAAACCTTTTTTTTTTGTGCCAATTTAGTCATAAACTTTTTTTACGTTATGCCAATTAATCATTTTCGGCGAATATTGTTCAGATTTTGCTGACTGGATACCGGCCGGCTGACGTGGCATGATCAGTGTGACGTGGACAACTTTTAATAATATTTTAATCTTTTTCTTTAATTTTTTCTTTTTCTTTTTCTTTTTCTTTTCTTTTTCCTTCTCCTCCTTCTTCCTCCAGCCGATCACCGACCTTGGCGACTAGCCAAAGGCAATGGCTAACGAGGTCGAGGTCGACCTCGCTAGCCACCTCACTAGTGGCCGCGAGGCCGCCCTCAAGGCCTGGGCGGCGAGGCTCGTCCTCGCCGGATCTAGCAAGGTCGAGCCTTGCCCATGGCCGGTGAGCGCAAGCCCCACCAACCCAGTGCGAGGCCAGCTCAGACCACGAGGTTGGCCTCGCACCAAGCTGGCAGGGTTCACCCTCGCCGCCCAAGCCTCGAGGGCGGCCTCACGTCGGCGGGCGAGCCTCATTGCCCAGCGCGAGGCTGCCCTTGCGGCCACTGGTGAGGTGGCTGACAAGGTTGAGTCGCCGGCGACCGGCTGGAGGAAGAAGGAGGAGAAGGAAAAAAAAAAAAAATAGAAAAAGAATAAAAAAGAATAAGAATAAAAATTCAAAAATTCAAACATATTAAAATATTATTAAAAGTTATCCACATCAATGCTGATTAGGCCACGTCAGCCAGCCGGCGTTCAGTCAGCAAAATCTGGCCAAAATTTGTCGAAAATGACTGAATTGGCACAATGTAAAAATGTTTAGGACTAAATTGACACAAATACAAAAGATTTATGAATTTTTTAACACTTTTCCTCTACCAGAAGGATTCAATTAAAAAATCTGATCCACCTCATCCAATTCGGGTCCCGCTTAAACTCAAAATATAATTTAACATTTAATCACATAAAGGAAGGAGAATTAAAGAACTTGCCTTGTTAGTAAACCCTAATTTACATATGGTAGTAAGGTTCCAAAATCTGAATTAGAAATCTCGAATATTTTGAAATAATGGTTATATATACGTGTCAAAATGGATCCTCAAGTTCTTCATATTGTATTCTGCTATTGATCAAAGTAAGAGATTATAGAAACTTCGCCCTGAAGGAATTAATCATGGGTCGACGCAAGATTGAGATCGAGATGGTGACGGATAGTAGCACGAGGCAAGTGACTTTCTCGAAGCGAAGAACCGGGCTTTTCAAGAAGGCGAACGAGCTTGCCATCCTCTGTGCCGTCCAGATCGCGATCATCGTGTTTTCCCCTGGAGGTAAACCCTTTTCGTTCGGGCATCCGAACGTCGAGTCTATTGTTCATCGATTTAGAAATCAGGAAAGGACTCCGGATGAGGGTACAAGCAAAGGCGCCGAATCTCGTGATGAAAACATGACCGATGATAATCTAAACCAAAAACTCCTCGATCTACTCAAGCGGTTGAACGCAGAGGAGAAGCGAGGAGAGATGCTGGAGAAGATGGTGAAAGCAAAACGAGCTGCCAAAGGCCAACCTCCTATTGATCAACTTGGGTTGCCAGAACTCGGAGAGTTGAAGAGATCGTTTGAAGACCTTCGCCGGAAACTGAGAGATCGTATCGACGACATGGAGGCGATTTCCTCGTTGTTGCTTCTCGCAGAACATTAGCCCACAATGTAAACCATTCGGAGATCTGGGTTTAGAAACTTGCTATGTATGCTGTGCCTTCCATAGAACAATAATTTTGGTTAAAATATTAATTTGTTTCTAAGATTGATTTGCATTAATTTATGTATGATTTTGTTTTCCTAATATTAAGGTTTTGGAGCAAGATAATCGTGGCCGTCCTTACTCTTGCATTCGCATCATTTTAAGTCGGGTCCTTAATCGAATTTAGTTCAAGACTACCGCATAAGTGGCTGTTGTAATGATGGGTCTTAATGGTTGACATGAAAAGCACAATTACCGTGGAAGTCCAAATTCTCATAGGAGATTTCTTTTTTGGGAATGTATGGCCTTTATCCGATGGACACCCCGATTTGGAAATTTAAAAAAGAGGAATTGGGCTAGTTACTATTTCGGGTGGATGCATATCCAAGTTAAAGTCGGCAATATAAATCAAAAAGGGAAAGTCATATCGGGTTTGGATTGGGTGACCGACTTATCAATCATGTATTTGACCAAGTTGGACTCTATGTTTATATCTATCTATATTTTTATGGTCTTGTTGGGAAAATTGTCCAAAAAAGCCCTAAAGCATTTTTACTAATTCAGTTCTAAACCTTTTTATATTTCCAATTGAGTCATAAACATTTTTACATTTTACTAATTAAGTTTATATAATCAATTTTGGCCAAAAATTGCTAAGATGACTGTTAGTCATCTTACATGATACCACCGTTGTTGATGTGAATAATTTTTTATAGTATTTTTATATTTTTTATTCATTTTTTATTTTCTTCTTTTTTTCTTTTTCTCTTTTTTTTTCCTTAATATTCTTTTTCCTCCTCTCTCCCTTTTTTACTCCGTCAGCCACCATCAAGCCTCATCAATAGTTGGTGGAGGTTGCCAACCTCTAGCAAGGGCTGCCTTCATTGGCCTTGGGCGAGGAATTCTTGAGCCTAGGTTGGTGAGGGCCACCCTCATTGGCCTTAAGTGAGGAACACCAAGTCTTGGATTGCCAGGGGCCGCTCTTACCTGATCGGCCGAGGGTAGCCCTCACCTGCCCAGGCCCAAGCATCCCTCACCTGAGGCTAGTGACCTCTACCGACTATTGACAAGGCTTGACAGTGGCCAATGAAGGAAAAAAGGGAAAAAGAAAGAAAGGGAAAAATATATATAATTCAAAAAAAAAAATTTGTCCATGTTAATGTGGGCTATGCCACCTAGGACGGTCGACGTCCACATTAGTGATTTCTAACCAAAATTAGTTGAATTATATTAATTGACAAAATGTAAAAAGGTCTATGACTCAATAAGTAAAATTGAGAAATTTATGACTGAATTGCAAAAATACAATAAATTTATTACATTTTGGACAAATTTCTTGGTTAAACTACTTTGGCCTTGTTGATGCATCATTCATGGAGAGTTGTCAGGCATCACGTTTGCCAAATTCTTGTGCAGCTGGTGGAGAATAATGCATGAACTTCATCCCATGATGTTAGCATTCGAGCTGTGAAAATCATGTGTTAAAGATTTCGGGATAAATGTCTAAAAAGCGGCCAATTCAACATCTTTTCTTCCTCTTATCACAGCATTACCAAGTAAAGAAACTCTAAGGGAAGGTTCTAGCTTCTGTTCTCCCTGCAATATTTCTACCAATGGTAAATTCTACCCCAGGTTTGAAATTTATGTGCCGTTGAGTAACATTTCGGAGAACAATTGTTTCTATTTTTTGTTTCCCAAAACTGAAATAGAACATAAATGCATTTATTAATTTTTTTGTTCCCAGGAATAGATTTGGAACAGAAACAAGAAATAAAAACAAAATTGTTCCTTGTTCTCAAGAACAACTCAAAAAACAAGTTTTTCTTTTCTCTTCCTTTCTTCCCTTTCTTTTCTTTCTTTTTCTCTTCCTTTCTTCTTTCCCTAGCCGGTTGCCGACCTCAATGATGGCCAGGGACTAGCTAGACGAGGCCTAGCGACCTCACCGGAGCCTCACCAACCCTTGGCGAGGTAGTCCTAAGCTTGCCAGCCCTCAGTGAGGCCTCCCACGAGCCTCGCGGTGGCTGGGCGAGGCTTGACCTAGCCTAAATCTAGCGTGGCCAAGCTTTGCCCAACCACCGCAAGGTCGGCATCGCTTGGTGCGGTGGCTGAGCGAGGGAGTCTTGGCCTTGCCAAATCTTGGGGAGGCAGAGCCTCACGCAGCCAAGGCGAGGCTTAGGGGGACCTTGTCGATGGCCAGTGAAGCTCCCCGAGGCCGACCTCGCCGGCCCTCATTTGGCTTGTTGCCGACTAGCCATGGTCAAGGTTGGTGACCAATTAGAGAAAGGAGAAGAAAAAGAAAAAAGAAAAAAGAAAAACGTAATAAATTATTAATAAATAAAAAAAAAATTGTAAGTCACAAAAATTTTATATAGTTACCAAACATATTAAAATACTCAGAAATTGTTCCCAAGAACAGAAATAGAAAAAAAAAATGTTTCTAAAAAGAGATTGTTTCTGGGAACCAAATACGCCCTTACTCTCCCTTGTTTTGTGCTAGACAATTTGGACTCGCTCAGGGGATTACTTTGCTGACTATTTAGTCGATGGAATTCCTATTTCTCCGGAAGACTGATCATAAGGATGATCAAATTTTCAAATGTTGTTCTAAAATTTCTCGAGAAGTCCATAATCGGTTTAAGTACATCCCATGTACTCCTAAACCCTAAAACCACACCTCACTTTGATAGTCGATGGATTTCTTGTGCCGAGGATACATTCTCAGGGGTATCGAATACTTCTTTGGTCAAGCGTAGGAAAACTGCACACTTCAATTGACAACGTTGTTGCAGACATGGACGACGAGCAAACTTCTTCGCCTGACCAAGAAGCAACGACTCAATGCCGTTGATCCATTTGTGGAGGTTCAGGTCACAGAAGTTCAGACAGCAGCTGAACCAGAAAAGCAAAACGACACCAGTACTTCAGGTGATTCAGTCGTCAGTGCAGCTGACCTTCCTGTTACTGCAGATACACCCACAACAAGTCCACAGAGTGCAAACATCGTGGTGTTAGCCGTATCATCATCTTCAACAGGATCAATGCCTACACAGAAAGTCACGGCCAGTACACAGAAAGTCACGGCCAGTCCATTGAGCATGCGAAAATCGGCAATCCCACCGATTAAACAACCAATTGTACAACACTCGACCATGACCATGGAACCAGCTACAGAACTATTGACAGCAGCTGAGAAACCGATTCCTGTTTTTGATGATACCTTGAGCATGGGGGACCCCAGATGCGATGACCTCGTCTCAACAGATTCTAGTTCAGCGACAATGATTAACAAAGTTTCCATTAACATTCTAAAGGTTAAATGGGAAGAGTTCTATCATCTTACAGGGGAAGGACATTCGGCAATCATCTCTAACCCAGCAGTTGAAACCAAGGCAAAAGGTTTACTTGCCGAATTAAGCTCCGGCCAGATTTGCTTCACAAGGGTCCCTGGGTTTCAGCATAAAAGTGACGAGTTCGTGACTCTTTTTCCCAATGGCGCTCAAGCTTTCAAACAGAACCATAACACTATATATCTGTCCCAGCTCTACTGTGAAAGAGCGCCAAAATTTATATCAGCTCGTTGTCGACGATGAGACAGATCTGGCAATAGAAAAGAGAAAGCTTGAGGAACAGTTGGCTAAGGTTTCCTGTCAAATTGAAATCCGCATGGACTTAAAAAACGAGGGGAAAGCCTTGGAAAACCATTTTGTCGAATTTTAGCACAACTCTAAAGGAGTGTGATCGGCAGAATGTAGTGACTGATAGACAGGTTTTGATCTAAAAATCAATGTATTGAAGACAACATCTTAGACCAACGCCTGCTAGATTCTAGCAGAAAAATGAAGAAAGTGATGAACAATTTGTAAATGCGTTCAATTTAAAAATGAAGCTTTCTTTTGATGTCAAAAATGTAATTTATTGATTTCTTTTGAGTAACAATCTTTACTAGTGTTGATACTCGAGTTTCATCCAATTTATCTAAATTTATATACATCGACGGTTTATGATCCTCTTTTACCATATCAGTTTGCAACTTTATTCTTAGAGATCGAACAATAATATATAAAGGGATGACAATTTCCCGACCGGATGTCAACAGGTACGAACTTGTACTATATCTTTTTAAAGTCCCATAACCTTATTAGAGATCTTCTAGGTGTTTCTTAATAAGATTAACTATAACCTTATTAGAAGTCTCAACTTGAAATGATTGAGCGTAATAAAATGCTGAACGTATCATCTTAACACCTCTTGGCTTCCTAAAATCCAACATTTCTTTTCCAGTGAAAACAGTTTCCTTGATCGGTAGTTATTATTTCAAGAATACAAAACGATTATATTCTCTTTTAGCAAATCTTTTATTGTATAGAGTGATATTTTTATAAGAAACTATTTCGACCTATTTTGTGACATAATCAGTAATGGCTAGGATGAAATTATGCCTCTTAGGCTCCATTCGTTTCACGGAAAATAACTTCCGAAAAAATATTTTTTTAATTTTTTGGCATTCATCTCATGAAAAATGAATTAGTTAAGGAAAACGTTTTCTATTATTGAAAAAACACCTTCAAAAGTGGGGAAAAATGGAAAACATTTTCCATAACTTCTTCCACTACACATTCTTTCACCAAACACATTTTCATTTTATTTTTATGTTTTATTCCCTTTTCTTTTTCTTTTTCCTTGGCCTGTCGTCAGCGACCGGCCATAGGCCAACTCAACCTCGCCTAAGGCCAAATCATACAAGGGCAAGGCTTGAGATTGTCAAATCTGGCGAGTCACGAGCTCGCTGGCCTCAACACAGCTCAGGCTTGCCTAGATAAGTTGGCGAGCTCACAACTCGCCCGATCCAGGCAAGCCCGAGCTCTACCGAGGTCGACAAGCTCGTGGCTCGCAACTTGCTTGGATTGACTGAGCCTTGAGCTCGCTGGATCTAGCAATCCGCATCTTGGTCAGTCATCAGGTAGCCAGCCATTGTTGAGGCACGCAATAATGGAGGAAGGAGGAGGAAGAAGGAGGAAGGAAAAGAAACAAAAAAAAACAAAAAAAAAACAAAAAACAAAAAATTAAAGAGCGTTAATACTTTTAAAAATCCCAAACCGGTACACATGTGACAAATTTACTCCAAACAAATTTTTTGACCATCAAAAACCCAAAACTGCTATATTTTTAATAAATTTACCACAAACTGATACATTTGTGACAAATTTACCCTCTCTTAGTTTTTGTTAAATTTAATTATCAAATTGCTAAGTTGGATTACACGTGACAGTTGACTTAATATATCAATTTAAGATTTTACTCTTCTTATGTCATAATTGTATAATTTTTGTATTTTTTTTATAGTATTAATCCAAATTTTACATATGGTATATTTGTCATAAGTATACTATTTTGGGATTTTTGGCAATCGAACAAATTAATTTGAAATAAATTTTTCGCAAGTATACAAGTTTATATTTTTTATGGTCATTTGTGGTACATTTGTCACATGTGTATCGGTTTATATTTTTTATAGTCAAAAAATTAGTTTGTGATAAATTTGTCATATGTCTACCAGTTTAGAGTTTTTTAAAATAATAAAAATTAGATTTTTTTAAATAAAAAATAATTAAAATTTCAATTTTTTAAAAATATATATAATTTAAATTAAATATTTTTAGTCAATTTAAAAAAATTTAAAATTTAAATTTTTTGGTAATTTCTTTTCCAAAAATCAAATTAATTAACAAATAGTGGAAAATATTTTCCGGAAACCTAATATTTTTTGCGAAACGAACAGACTCTTAATTGATGAAAGATGTATCTTATCAATTGTGTCCATCCCCCAACCTCATATGGCTACGGTTTTACAACTAGATTTAAGATTATTGCTAGGACATGTTGTATTGGTCCATTCATTTTTATATCCCTTTGCATAATAATTTTGGGTTTTTAGTTATATTATCTCTCATATTAAAGATATTGGGTTTGTATTAAAGGTCATCGCGTTGATAGAGAAAATTTTAATTCTAATAAAGTTTTTTTAGTATGGTTTTGGAACAAACATGACAAACCGGGATTTATAAGCTTATAGAAAATGAAAGCCAAAACAAAAAAAAAATTACCTAGACAGCCTTTTACTTATTATGCAAATGTCATTTCATTCATAAATTTTACAATTTTACCAATTTAATTGTAAAACTTTTTGCGAAATTTCAATTAGTCATTTCAATCAATTTTTGCTAATCATTAATGTGGTAATCTAATCATTGTCGATCGTCCTATGTGGCACACCACCTTGTTGGCAATTGCCAACAAAAATAGATCGAAATGACTACATTAGAATTTCACACGAAGTTCACGAATAAAATAACCAAATTAAAGAATTTTGGATTAAATCGACATCCATTCAATAGATTTAGGATTGGTTAAAATATTTCTCTGAACAAAACATTACATGAAGAATAACTTGCTATCGTTTTGCCATTTCTCATATTCTATATTTTTATATCCATTGATACCCGTTGTCAAACACACATATGAAGGGGTGATTTTGTATCATATAAAGGAAGTACATCCACAGTGAGTTTAAGTTGGCTCTCCAACACAAGCAGTCGCCGCGGCCACCTACATGGTGCGAAAGGATAAAGACACTTTAAGACTTAAATGCTTTTCTGGAGATAAATCATAGGCTAGCTTGTCTCTGGGAAAGGACAACATGGAAACACATGAATAATCACACTTACGTACTGCAAGTCTAATCGGATAGACACCCACGAGAAATTTACTGTAGTATTATCCTGGACAAGAACAAGATAAATTCCCCAAAGCCAAGAGGTCGGCAACTGGGGATTTTCAGCTTCAGGAACAGAGAAATTACGTGTGATCTAAGACCATCCACATGCTCAAGACACAACATGTTTACCAAAATGTTAGCCGATGAGCAAAGGGAGATTCAGTTGGAAAACTAGGAGTCTGCTGGATCGGACCAATTATGTATAGTTTAAGTAACAATGAAACTTCTGATGTTGATGAAGCACGATGATCAATTTCTTTGGCTTCAAAAGACATTGAGGCATATCATCTCACCTTCTTCGTGGCATGTAGATATCCAGGGCATACATCAGTTCACAAAGTAGCAGTTTAGCAGATAGATAATTGGGCATATCAGCTAAAGCCAGAGGTTCCTAGAACATAAGTCAAGACCTGAACCTGTCCAAGTAAAGCATACTCTCTTAGTTTGAGACTCACTAACTGTCGCTTTTCTTATCCAGAGGAAGAAAACCTGAGTAGCGAGTGTAAACCTAAATGTCATTTGGCAGCACTTGCATTGAGAAAAAAAACCGTTGGTATTATGACATCCCACAAACTGTCTAAATTAAAGAAAAATGTGCCATAGCAAGAGAATCAGTGATGCAAGAGTTGAGGGCTAACGATACAAAAAGAGGGACAACTTCCAAAAGAAAAGGCACAGAAGGAATTCTTCATATAATCTAACAACCAGAACCGGTACTATCCATCCAACTCTTAGTCAATTCCTAGTTTAAATACGACATCAAAACTGAAAACTAGACCTGAGATCAAACAAATATCCAAGAGATCTTTGTCGACTATTAAATTAACAATCCTTAAGAACCAGTGATGCAGCCCTCTTCAATGAATCAGCAGCTTTCGTCAGATCTGACTCTGTATGGGCAGCCGAAACGAACAATTTTATCCCAACTGGCAGATGACACTTGTCAAGTGTAGATCTTTTTGACACCACCACAAGCAAAGAATCTTTGTTCAACACCTGCCAATACAAGACCATTTGCTAAAGAACATATTGGTACAGAAGTGACTCACTAGGCTTAATCTAAATAAAGCAATAGATTACTTACGCGAGCAGCAATATCTTCAAGGAGTCGTTGGTCATCCTTCGTAGAACCTGTCGGCCTTTCTAATCTAAGATAAACAACGGGTGATTCTGGACTGCTTGATATTAAGAGTCCCGGTATGCTGGATAGTTCTGCAATAGGAAATTAGACTCAGAACTGACTGCAGTGAAAAAATACTTTCTCCTACATAATTGGCAATGTATACATGTTGATGAGGAAAAAAAAATCTGAGAATGTCAGGGATCCCAGACTCCTTAAGGACATGCAGGCAGAAGTTACTGAGAAGCCATTGAAGCAATTGGCTTTCCACAGAAATAAACCTAGAGCATGACTCAAAGCCACAAAAAAATCATCACCGGCAACAGAAATCCTATGCTGCTTCTGCAGATGGAATCTTTAGTGTTGATAAGGCTAATCCAAACTCACTGAATCATAAAAAAGATGCAGGAAAAGAGGAGTAACAAATAAATTGAGCTGAACTATCTTGATCAGATATAACTTATCTTATGAGAGGAACAAAATATTATAAATCAGAAAGACTACTCATTTCAAAAGTCCTGCTAACTAACTAGCTAAGTAGCATCAACACGCGATACACGATGTGATGCGACGTGAAGCAACACAACGCAACACGACACAACACGCCGATATGTCATTTCTAAAAAAATAGAGAATTTCGATACGTTGGGATACATATATTAAATGTATATTTTTATATATAAATGATAAATTATCATATTCATGATTATTTCAATCAAATTAATTTGATTCAAATTCATAAATAAATAAATAATAAAAAAGAGCATAGAATGAATTTACACTAAACATTAATTTACCATTCATTAATATCATTCATTGCTGTAATTTGACATTTTATTAATTCTTTCTCCCTTTATTATTTTTATTATTTTTTATTTTTTTACAAGTTTACATTTTGACTCCTCATTTATTGAAAGATTTTAAAATTGAACCCGTGCATGTCAGAATCGCGTGTTAGGATTCCGGACTTGTGTGTCAGAAGAGTTGACCACATGTCAAATTTTCCGACACCTATTGACCGCGTGTTAGAGCATGTCAGAGTGTGTCAGACACATGTCGAAGTGTCCGATGCGACACGAAGGCTCCCAAGAGTGTTAGTGCTCTTGGCTAACTAGCTTATTGGGCTCTCTCATGGCCGGATGGATGACAAAAGACACCAAGTATTTCCTGCATTCTCAACAAACAATGCATCTCATAAATAGCAAGAGCAAGGTCCAAACCAACCTTTGAACAGCAGAGCAACATTAGCCTTCAGTTTTGTCAAAAGGCCAGGGTTTTCCTCCAGGACATCTATAGCAGTAATTGCAGCACTTGCGAGATATGGAGGCAAAGAAGCAGAGAATACATATCCTGAGCTGCTCAATCGCTGCCAAAGAAAATGTGCAAGAACCAAGGCATTAATATTGTGAGAGTCAAAAGAAATTTAGCATTCCGACCATTCAAACAAGCTTGACCACTTGCAGATTCTCCTTTTGCCTTCTTTGTCAATTACTTAAAAGAAAAAATTCTAAATCTATGATATGGTTTCAAAATCCATCAAGAAAAAGTCTTCACTCATGGTCAACACGTTCCATACTTGGTGATCAATGACTCTAGCACTTCCGGTGCAGAATCCACCCTCCGTTGCTAAAGCATGGCCCATAGCGGCAGTTATGATATCTATCTTCTCAACCTGCAGAAAGAAACTGTGAATACAAATACTATACCAATCCAATCAAGATCAAAATAATCCTTCAAACTTACTGGGACACCACAGTACTCTGTGAGACCTCTTCCAGAACGTCCAAGCACACCAAAAGAGTTGCTCTCATCCAATAAAACGCGGAAAAGATATTTCTGCTTCAGTCTTACTATCTCATCTAATGGAGCTATTTGACCAGAATTCTAAAAACAAAAGAATGCACATAACTTCAAAAATGTACATAGACCAGAAAAAATTGGAATTGAAATCAGTATAGAGAATATTCCACACAACATTAACCAGGACAAAGAGGCAGCTTCTTAGCCAATCACACTGCAAACAAAACTCTGTTGTAACAAATACTACATTAGCAAGAAGAAGCCAAACAAAATGTTGTAACATTTGCATGTTGCTCCAGCCTATTCATGACCTACGAAGGAAGGATAAGATATCCATTGCATTTCCATGGACAAATGTGAACAGAGTTTTCATTCTTGCAAAGTCGATTTCAGAATCAAAGGGAGAATCCAATCTACCATACAGACTAATCCCTTTGCGAAATGTGTGATAGAAAGAATGAGGTTCTGATCCCAATACTCGATAAGTACAGGAGAAATGGTTTTAAGGCAAACTAGCATGTGCTATGCAACTGTCAAAATCGAGTCAAATAAGAACACCTAAACAAAGAAGTAATTTTTTGACACCCCCCAAAAAAAAAAAAAAAAAAAAAAGCATTTTTAGCTACAAGAACTTTAAAGAAAATTATTTGCAAAAAAAAAAAACAGTTTTCTTTTACATGCTCGAAATTAGTATGAGAGGTGATAATTCTTTCTCTGCAGCTCACATTATATTTCCATTAAAACGTGAGAATTAACCTTGTCTCTTCAAGACTTGCAATTTTCTTCCATTGTTTTACCTTCCAGAAATGAAGAACAAAGCCTGGAGATTATGGTCAAACACAAATGCATAGTGCAGTGCAGAGACGTGAAAAATGAATGTGCATGTTAAATCAAAAAAATTATTAAAATCATCCCAGGCAAAAGAATGCAGGACAAAGTGCCACTTAATTTTGTCTGTCGCTCTCAACTCTTGTCCCCTCTTATGGCAGGGAGTCAATTCCTATCTCATGGCAGGGAGTTAATTTATGCTGAAATCAACCAATAAAGGTACAAATGCATACACCAAACATGTCAGGTTGCTAGGAATTGTAGTGTGTGATATAATACATCTTCATTAATGGCAGGAAGCTTTCCAAATTTTCATTAAATTATTCAAGAAAGTCAAGAGGATTGCAAGCCAAACTCCAAAGTTGAGAAGAGAAGCTAGAAAACCACACCTGGTATATAGCTTCAACCACAATGTATCGACGCAGCTTCTTAGCCCGTTTATTCTGAGCTGTAATTTTTTCCAGCGTATTTTGAAGAGAATTCATATCATTGTGCTTGAAATATACAATAGTGCCTTTAGAGAGCTGCAAGCCATTCTGTATACCCCAATGGACTCCCTCGTCCCTGGAAAGGTGAAACTAATCAATGTTGTGAGCAAGCTAATTTTAACAGAAGCAATACATCGGGAGGAAATAGACTACTTGCTCTTTAAAAAATCTAAATCGATACTAAAATCTTGATCTAACCATGCAGAAACTCAAAAAACCCTCAATAAGAATGTGACGTATTGGTATAAGGTGATGCTCCACAAAAAACAAGTGAAAAATAAGATGAAAAGTGACAGTGAAGAGACCAATTGCAGTAAACTTCTTACAAATAAGGAAGGCCAAATAACCAAGATCCTCATGTATGTGGTAAGTTCTATGTGGACAGATCCCTTTCAATGCCACAAACCATGCAAAAAAGAATCTATGGAGGCGATTAGAGAGATACTTACACAACTACAATGTCCCCCTTCTTACAAAATGCTGGAATTGCACTGAACATGGTAGAAAGGCCATAAGAATAAAGGATTGAATCAGGAGTCCCCAGAAACTTGGCTATTCTGGCCTCACAATCGAGGTGGACATCTGAGATGGAGGGAAGAGAATAAAAGCTCTACAAAAAGCTTATTAAATCAAGAAAGAAGTGCTAATTTAAATAAGAAGATTTAGATTTATGTTATTGCTTAAAGTCAGCTTCTCTGATTACTTTCAGTTGCTTACCAATAGTCCCGTAGAACCCACGAGGACCACAAGAACCAACCCCATATTTTTCCAAGGCTGATGTACATGACTCCTGCAAAAAGACAAAGCATTAAGTTCCACATCCAGGAAAAGCCATTACCTTGGTTATATATCTACAGGAATTCTCTTTCTCACAAGTAACTTCTCATGTCCAATCAATCCAAGATAATTTGCAGAAGCAAAATTGACAACTTCCTTGCCATTGACGATAGCATGTGGTCCTGCAGCACTGCATGATGCCAATTGGTGAGCAAAGGAATCTCAACAAAAAAATGAAAATTCACAATGGTACATTTTGATTCAATTGGGTAGGTGAATAAAGGAGATTTAAATAGAGCACAATGATTCCACCAAAGTGAAACCAAGAAGAAGAAACCTCTCTACTATTGAAAAAAAAAAAAGACACCAAAGGCAACTTAAACCTAAAAATTTTATAAAAAATTTAAGTGAAAAGTCCATCAGTCTCTCACTTTTTGAATTTGAATTCAAGATGATTGTTAAATATTCCATAAATCCCACCTCTTCCTTGTTTTAAGATAATTCGAATTCATACGCCCAAATGCATCAAGTCTTTGTATAGTATATTATTCTATACTACATAAAAATTGACATCAATATTTTTCTTTGCACGTAAATAGCATGCTCTTTTTCTAGTTAACTAGAAAATATATACCCATTTGTTGCAGAGATCCTGAAAACACTTCCTGGTAATATAATTTAACCCAGAGAAATGATTTGAATAAAAAATGAAGAAAAGGTATGCAAGAATAAAAGCATAGCTTACAAAAATCGAATGGCACTGAGAGCTGTTTTTACCTCTCTAAAACAGGGGTTTCATATGCTATCTCTTCTGGTGGAGGAATGAGGGGTTCTGGAACCCATTCATCACATAGCTCATCTATTTCCTGCAGACACCATGCACACATCTCAGAATGCAAGGACCATTCAAGCACCATCTAAACTTAACAGAGGCAGTCATTGATGCACTTAGAAAAGGACTGTCAATGCCAATCGCAGCAAGGTTGACATCTAATTTGAAGCATAAGCCTCCCTCCTTATGGACTCTAACCAAATTTTCAATTATTAACAGGAGGCATATGGAAATGGTTCATCAGACTGAAGCAAAGTAAAGCAAACAATAACAAAATTCAGCAGATAAAGGATCTACAGTAAATGCCATCTGATAGGGGGGGCTATTTTGGTAAAGAATTACACCAACGATTTGAATTATATGCTCCTTAAAAGGAATAAAGGAAGTTCCAATAGAAAACAGCACTACTTCTAGTATCACCCTAAGTAATAAAACCCAGCCTCTCAACGAAATCATCCCTGAACCTGAAGCTACCATTAGCTTCTCTTTCATTCAGAGTCGCTTTTCTTCTTCTATGCTTTGTGATTGGTAAATGAAATTGCAGTCTGAACCTAAGCAGAGATTGGCTGCCCCTTATACAAGCAGAAGAGCATGAATCAAGCTCCACTGACAGCTTTTATCATATCATGCATTTTATTTTCACATCAATAGGTCAGAGATGAGTACAGCATGATTTACATGAAAAGCAAACATCAATAACTGATACTCAAATCAAACCAAGAGGAAGCAATTGAGTACGCACTCAAATCAGCATAAAGTGCAAACACATACGGGCGAACCATTTAAATCATTAGGACTACTTGACAAAAGTGTAAGACTAACGTTCTCTGTCAAAGGCCTCTTCGGGGGCTTATAACTCTTCTGAGAAAGCAGGTAGATAATCACCAGCACCAGCAGAACATCCACAAATATATGACCTTTCCAAAGGAAGAGGATTAATCAGCTGGGATAAACTCAAATAAAGAAAAGGGTCATCAGATACAGAAACGACGAGCATATTCCATTAGTACCGCCTATAGATGTTCCGAAAATCACAGCCCGAACAGAGGGAGCATCCAAAACCTTCAAACCCCAATCCAAAGCAGGATTCACCAAATTGGAAAGTAAGAATTCCATCTGCACCGAATCAAATGTAATCGGAGAAGAGATCACAACTCCCGCGCAAACTCCTGCATTCCACAATGAAGTCAATCGCCCACATCCGTCTTAAACTTCCCATCAAAGCAATTCAGACCAAACCACTTAAAAAGGAGAACATTAACATAGAGTCAAGCAGCCATATTTGAAAGTTCAAAGACGAACAATTCAAACGACTCGTTTATGCAATATAACAGACAAGTTTGAAATTTCACGCGAACCCACGTCCAGAAACATTCAAAAGCGTAAGCAAATCCATTCACGGCCCCTCATCTCTCTCCTCATATCCCTGATCCAACCCATTTCTTTTTTTTGCCACAATCTACTCAACGAGAAAAAACAGCCAAAAAAAAAAAACAGGGTCTCTCTCAGATTCAAATGAAACCAAGTTCAGAACATCAGAATTCACCGAAAACCCATCAACCCCGTCGAATTTCGATCTACATGCAGACGGACAGAGGGAGAATCATGGGCAACGAGAAAGATCGGGAGAGAACGGGATCCAACCGCACCGCACGAACGTCAATTGTCGCGAGGCGGGGAGCTGCCAGATTGCATCTCACGAACCCGGGAAACAAACGGCGAGGACGAGGAGCGACCTTGATTTCCTGCACCGGGATGATCAGCTCTGACCGGTTCGGGAGAATCAAGATTGAATTTTTGCTTCCGCTGAAGGCCGGCGAATGGGCGAATGGAAAGATTTGGCAGGTCGTGGTTTTTTTTCGGGTATTTTCACTCCCAAAAGCCACCAAGGAGACTTTTCTTCAATCTAAATATAAACATCTAATTATTTATCAAACTCACATAGTGGAAAAAAAATATTTTAACACACAAATCCCGTTTGATTCAACTTTTCTTAGGGATTTTTGGGGAAAACATAAAATGTTTGGTAAATATTTTTGAGACTTCGTACACTAAATGCGGGAAGCTGAAAATCCAAAGTAGATCCTAGAATGCTTTGGGCTTTGGGAATTTTAGGAATGCAAGTTCCATAGACACAACTAAATTGGTTTTATAGTAATACGCATTATTATTACTTTCACATCCAAGTTGCATTTATAAAAATATTTAAATCTTGTTAAGAAAGTGTAATTAAATTTTAAAATTTTTAAAAAGTGCAATCAAGTATTAGAAATTGTTAAATTGGTGTGATTAAATACTTCCATTAATTTCGACCAACTTGGCAAACAAAAATTGCTGATGTGGCTAATTTTTTTTTTATAGTTTTCTCTCTCCTACATGACTAAAACATAAAGGACCAAATGAAAATGGAGTCATTTTGGTTCAAATTTGATTTTTAATTTAAATAAACTTTAAATAAAATTTAGAAATAATTAAATTTAGAGATAAGTATACTAGAAATACAACAACTTGTTATAAAAAGGAACTCCTAGAACTTGCAAGAAGTATAGTCAAGTGTTAAAATTTGTCAAATTGGTACAATGAAGCCCTTCCATTAACTCTGTCTAATTTTATCAACGGAAAATGTTGATGTAGCTTTTTTAGATATTTTCTCTATTCTACGTGGCATTAATCTAAAGTTTAGTTAAATTAGATTAAAATATAAGGAAGCTAAAAAAAATTAAAAAAATAAAGAAAGTCAAGATTGGAAGATTAGTTCACCGCTGCCCCATCACTAGTGGGCATCAACGTGTTGGCAGGGTCGTTGGCACTTCGAAATGGGCTTGACCCTAGCCAAAGTTCAAGGCAAGGTTCAACAGCCCTTACTAGAATCTAGGAGATGATGGCGGCTCTCTCTTAAATCTGGCAAGGGTCGCCGGCTCTCACCAAGACACAAGCAGCCACGTGTGAAAGGCCTAGGTTATTATTATTATTATTATTTTACTTCTAGCACTTTTTTTTTTACTTTTGGATTTTTTTATCCTAATTTAATTAAAACTTGGTGTAAAAATTAGGATTTCAATCAAAACGACATCATTTTAGTGCTTTATAAAACCTTAACACCATATAGGAAGGAGAAAAATGCCATATCGGTATTTTCCATTAGCTAAGTTGGATGAAATTAATGGAAGATTTTGATTATATCATTTTGACATGGTTTTGGATTTGATTATATTTTTAAAAGTTTTAGAATTTAATTATACTTTCGTGATAAGTTTCAAAACTTTCAATAATGGTGGAAGCAATGACAACAAGGGCTTACACCCTCACCATCGTCCTCTTTTGCCTTCCTCTTTTTTTAATTTAGTTTTTTTGTCTAATTTAATTAACGTTTTAGATTAAAAATCAAATGTGAACCGAAACAACATCATTTTGGCATTATCCTTAATATTTTAGCCACGTCAATGTCATGTGGGAGAGAAAAAAAAAAATCACATCAACATTTTTCATTAATCAAATTGGATAAAATTAATAAAAAATAACTTGATTGCATTTTTGAAAATCAAATTAAAATCAAAACAACGTCATTTGGTGTTATCCTTAATATTCCACATCAATGTCACGTGGGAGAGAGAAAAAAAAATCACATCAGTATTTTTCATTATTTAAGTTGAATAGAATTAATAAAATAACTTAACTGTACTTTTTGAAAATTTTAGAACTCAATATATTTTCGTAATAAGTTTTAGGACTTATAATATACTTATTTCAAAACTTACATAAGTAAACTTGTATGAAGCATAGGTGTGAATACCAAGTATATTGCTAAAGTTACTTTTGCATAATTTGTCTTTTTAGTGCATCTCATGCGAATGTTCCTTCGTAAAAAGACTCCTTTTCTTTTCGGAGAAGTAATTTAATGAAAATAGATCTTTGAAATGTCAACTTAGATATTAATATCTAAATCTATCATATAACGTATCATGCATAATATAAAAATGTAGAAAGTGTCTCGACTATGAACAAAAGTACTTTACTGTATATAGAAGAGTGGGAAAGAGATCTTTTCAAATTTCACACAAATTGTTTTTAAATCTTGAAAGATGAATAACCCTGCATCTCTCCATGGATTCCAAAGTGGCTCGAAAGCACCAATTTCTATATGAATTTTTCTTCATATTTATTTGAAATTGGGCATTTGTTTTGAGGTACATTAAGTATCTTTTACTCTATCTATTCGGTAAACTTCCTCCACGACGCGGTCCACCTAGATTTGGCGATTTCACGCAATCCCAATTTGTTCACCTTCTACACTTGATTCTTTTCGAGCATATTGATGTACCAAATATTGATTGATTTTTTTCTCCCGTTTGGTTCATCTAGTATCTCAACGATCACATGTTCCCCTGTTCGCCATAAATCCAAGGACCCTTTTTAATTTTAACACTTTCCACTCGGTATCGTGTTCTCCATTTGCACAGTAAGAAACTCTCCACTAGCACAGATCTCCCGTTGTTAACATCATCTATGTATGAACTTTGTATACGTAAAGAATATTTCGTCCGTATATTCATTCACACAAAATATTTTGTCTTCTTTACAATATTTAAAGGATCTTCTCAACAACTTGTACATATAAACTTTAGTAAAGTTGAGATTGATATGTAATTTAGGGGTGAGCATGGTCTCGTTGGGCCGGTCCACCCCCCAACCCTAGGACCAACCCGCACAATGCCGATCCTCAATTTTTAGGACTGAGGACCGATCCTATTGAGCTTAGGATTGAGGAGTCGATCTGGGACCAACCGATTAATTTTTATTTCATTTTTTGTACTCCTTAAAAAAGTAATTGAGGACATTGTAGGAAAAAAAAATTTGATGAGAACAAACAAATTTGTCTGAGGCGTGTAAGCACTATCCTTAAGGATAATTCCGCCCCTCGAAGTGCGAAACTCGATGCAATAGGCTTCTGACGGCTATCCTCCTAAGATACAACAGACCTTCTTCTATATTCCGCACCGAATATTAGAAGGAACAGAAACAACGTTTGTGTATAACCTAGCAAGGAAAAGGAAAGGAAAGATTTCAAAAAGAAAGAATATTCTCTGTTTCATTCAGTGTATATTTTTAAGATTGCCTTATGAGATTTTATATTCAGACAAAATAGAGCCGTTAAAAGAGCCGTTGTAAAATAATGAATGATTTATTTGAGAAATAAATTAAACGTTACAAAAAGATTTATGAAAAGCCATTGTATGACCGTTAAAAAACCGTTATGTGACCGTTAAAAATAATGATGGTCTTCAATGCGGTCATAACTATTATCGAAGTTATTATAGTAAATATTTCAAAATATTATTGAAATATCCAACATGAACTGACCTAATGGGTTCAGTCCAGTTCCAGGATCAACCCGGGAACAACTAATAATTTTTTTTTTTTCATTTTTTGTACTCCTTAAAAAAGCAATTGAAGACCGAAATGACCTAATGGTTCAATCCGGTTCCAGGGTCAACCCAAATCAACCGATAATTTTTTATTTCATTTTTTGTACTCCTTAAAAAAATGATTGATAACCAAACTAACCCAATGGGTTTGGTCCGATTTTAAGGTCAACTCATGACTAATCAATAATTTTGATTTCATTTTTTGTACTTTTTAAAAGGCAATTGAGGACCGTACTGACCTAATGGATTCAATGATGAGCAAGGTCAGCTAAGAAAGGCAAGCGATGAGGGTCAAGTGGGGTGAGCGTCGAACAGAATGAGCATCGAATGTTGAGCGGGAAGCAACAAGCCAAGCAAGCATTGAGCGGCGGTGGCACGAGAAAATCCAAAGCGAGCGAGGCGAGTGTCGAGTGGCGAGCGGAGAAGTTGTTTCTTTCGATTTTGGCAAATTGAAAACTAATAGGACAAATAAGACAAAAAATAACAAATACTAGAGGAGGATGCCATAAGAAGTTGTTTATACCTTTTTGGACACCATGAGGAAACCTAACAAAAACATTTTTCTCCTTTGTAAATTATGAATATTAACGCCATAAAAGACATTAAAAATCTAAGTTATTAAAGAACAATGTAAAATTACTTGAACTCTTTACTAAAGAGCTATTTAATGTTGTTGACGCCGTTTATTATAAGGTTTTCTCTATATAAAAAAATTATAAATAATATTATACACACACACACACACACACACACACACACACACACACACATATATTCAGAGTTGGTCCGGATTGGACCGACTTGGAACTTTCAGGATTGAGGACTGACCCGCACAATGCTGGTCCAGGAATTTTAGGACCAAAGACCGACCTAGTCTTCTTGGGAACCAGACTAGGACCGCCAGGGTTAAGTCGGTCCAAGGTTGACCCTAAACCGATGCTCACCCCTAATATGTATTATGTTATGTGGTACATAAAAGAATAGGGATAAGTTCTAAAATTTATTACAAAAGTGCAATTAAGTCTTAAAATTTTTAAAAAGTGAAATTAAATTTTAAAACTTATCAAATTAGTGTAATCAAGTCTTATTGATTTCGTTCTACTTGGCTAACAGAAAATAATGATGTGACTTTTTTTTTCTCTTTTCCACATAGCACTAACATGGCTAAATGGCATGGTTTTGGTTTAGATATGATTTTTTTAATATAAATTTTATTTAAGTTATGTTAAAATATAAGATAAATTTTTGAAAAAAAGGGATTTGAAAGAGGCAGCAAGGGCTAGTTTGCATCCCTTGTTGTCGCCCAGGGCCTGGCACTGCCAATCATTCCCCCACCATTGTCGACCCTTCCCGATGACAGCAGCAAGGATTGGAAACCCTCGTTTGTCTCTTCCTCCTTTTTTTTTAATGTTTTTATAATAGCTAATTTAATTTAAATAAAGTTTGTACTAAAAATCAAATTTAGACCAAACAACGTTGATTTAGCGACGTCATTGTTGAGAGAGAGAGAGAGAATTTCGTTAGTCAAACTGGACAGAATTAACAAAATGACTCAATATTGCACCATTTCAATAAGTTTAAGGACTTAATTACAATTTTTGTAAGTTTTAAGATTTAATTATACTTTCATAACAAATTTTAAAACTTTCAGTACACTTATTCTTAAATATATACATACATATATATATATATGTATGTATATATACACACAAGTATATCTATCCAGCATTAGGGAAAATCTGACGTGGCTCTTGCTATGTCATATGTAGCAGAGCAAACTACGGAACAATATATATGAGCTGGAAAACATATCTAAAATTGTCAATATGAGTAACATTGACTATTGTATGTTCAACTAAAATTGGCGGTACTTCGGATGCTCGAAAGCCTTCGCACGAAAGCCTTAGCTTCTCAATTCTTGCAAAGAGCATGCCCATGGAGACAGAGTTCCATTTGTTTCGTAAAAAATAAATAATTTCAAAAAAAAATTATGTCAAAATATTCTATTAAACAATACAAATATTTTTCATTAATACAAGAAATTATTTTAAGGAAAATATTTTCTAAACTATTCATTTTCCACGAAACCAACGTATCCAAAGAGATATTAAAAATACTAAATATACTTATTTATATAATTTTAAATGAAAAATTAAAAAATTGTGTCTTTCTTTTTCCTAATCCAACACAAGATGGATGTTTCATTGTACCTAAGGTATAAAATAATCTTAGAACCATATGATATACACATCTATGAAAAATTAGTATGACGAAATATAAAGCACCGATGGAAATAATGGAGGGGATTCATCCAATGGGTAATCATATACATCCATGAATAGATAACCAAATGTGCAAGATAGTCCTTAATATGAGGATTGACCGATATGATTTTCCTAAAACGTGACTAACTCGAGTGAGATCACAATTATCGATCTGATCTTGTATGAGAACAAATTCGGACTGCCCTTATTTCGTAACGTGCTAAAGTTCGGAATTTCCAGCACTCTATAGAGATCAGATTTCCGATCAACATTTCCGACCAAAAAAAAAAAAAAAAAAAAACATTTCCGACAAACATAGAAAGTAGGCAGCTCAGTCGTTTAATTTGAACTGTAAATCCCACATTTGAACAAAAAGAAGACAGTAGATCTGCTTTTGTATTTGTCGAGAATTAAGGGTTCAAACTCCTAAAAACCCCTGATTTGCTAGTATATGCAGAGAACCAAAAGAGCAGAAAATTGGATGACCAGAGTTACAATGCTGACAAGGTGTAACTTCGCATATGGCTAAAGCCTTTGCTGTTGCTGCACTACCAGAACAGAAGAATGGATGTCGAGATCTGTGGAGGCTAGTAGGTCCCCTAAAATCCCGAGCTCTGGGAGCTCAGTCCATGCTGAGAGCCCTGCAGTCTGGGTGGATTCAATCCCGTGTCGCCTCCCGACGATGATCAGATCGAACTGGTGCGCCATGGACCTGACCAGCCTGGCTGTCTTTGGGCCGTCCTCCATAATCTCCTTCCGGTACTCGACGTTCTTCCCGAAGAAGCCTTCCTGGAAGACCTTCAGCGCCTCCCTGTCGATCATCTTGTCCCAGCTGATGACGCACCCCTCCTCTTCGTCGACACCCAGGTGCACCACCATCAGATAGAGCTTGGGGTCCCTGGCCATCCGCCTGCCGAGGGCTAGGGCCTCCCGGTCGTCATTCCCACCTAGGAAGAGCACCGCCACTCGGAACGGCTCATCGGAGGTGGTGCCGGCAGCAGCATTTGGACGTAACCCGCGATCAATGAGTATACCCACCGAGCAAGGCGCCCACTGGAGGACGCTGCAGTTGAGGCTGCGGATGTGGCTGTCCTCGGACACGATGGAGCCATCGATGGACGACCACCTCTTGTGGAAGGGGAGGAGGATGAGGACCGTGTGGTTGTCTAGGGCGGTATGGCATATGTCCTCGTACATGAGCTTCGGAGGCGACACGGCAGTGAAGATGCTGGCCCGGACTGCCCCAGGGTTGCTACGTGCGTAGTGGGCAAAGGCAAGGATCACGTGGTCTGAGTAGGACGTGCCATCGGCCACCTTATTTTGGAGCTGGTGGGAGACAAAGACAGGCATGGCCCGTCCCACCAGCTTGATCAGGTGGAGCACGTAGACCCCCACGGGGCCCTCCGGGGTCGGGTAGAAGGCGTCCACGAGGTCTATCACAGGGTTGATCTGATCGGCCCTGTGGATGCAGGCCAGGACTGGGAGCTCCGAGTCGGGCTTCAGATGGACCACATTGCGCTTTTGGTAGCCCACATACTTTCTAGAGTTGTTGAATAGAAGCTTCACCAGGATCGGCATGAGGCTCGCCAAAGCGAGCACGGCCATCAGGGCGAGTCCCATCCGGTGCTCACTGAAGGCATTCATCTCATGGAAGTACCGATATAGGCCTAGCTCGACGACCCCTTTGCAACACAGGATCAGGGCGAGGGCCACCGAGTCTTTGACGGGCATCTGACAGAGCAGCGGGGGCACGAGGCATGCCACGAACTTGGACACGAACACGATGGAGATGAGGATCAGCTCGACCTTCAGCTCGTGGATGGAGTCCCACATTACCTTCAGGTCCACCTTCACGGCAGTGACCGTCACGAAGATCGGCAGGAGGAGGCCAACGAAGAAGCAGTCCAACTTGTTCACTATAGCAGACCCCAGCGGTGGACCGTCGGGCACCACCAGCCCTAGACAGATGGCCCCGAACAGAACCGACTGGCCAAAGTAGTTGGACGCAAGCGAGGACAGCAGGAGGGCGGCTAGGATCGCACGGAGGTAGCTCTCTTTCACGGGTCTGCCCTCGGGGGTCTTCCGGATCATCCAAAGCATTGCAGGCCGTGCAACGAAGATGATCACAAAGAAAAAAACCGCGGTCATGGCGACGTTCTTGAGAGCGTCCTCCTTTTTCATCTTCAGGAGCGATGCAAGGAACACGAGCAGTATCCCAAGGACGTTGCTCACGAGGGACGAGGACAACGCAAGGCGGCCCAACTCGGAGTTCTGGATCTTGAGGTCGTTGAGGAGGCATGAGATCACGGGGAAGACGGTGATGGACTGCATCGCCGTCAGGACCACGATCTCTTGAACATCATGGCTGTGGGGGTCGGCAAGTGCTAAGAGGGCCACGCCGCCTACCACTAGCGGGGCTACGATGGCCGCAATACCAGTCGCCCATGACTTCTTCCCAATCTTGCTTAACATCCCCATGTCCGTCTTCACCCCGCTCAGGAACAAGAACAGCGTGAACCCAAACAGCTCCACCGCGTCCAGGATCTCCTGTGCCTGCGAATCGTCGAACCCAAAGTTCGGAAACAGGAATCTCCTCATCTTCTCGATCTTACCGATCAACGAACTCCCGAGTGTAATCCCTGCCTATTTTAATTCCGCCACGAAACCAAACAAAGTTCCGCACTCGTTAGTAGCATCTAAACAGTGAATTTCGTTCTTTCATTAGGAAGGGGGGAAACAAAAGAGGGGGCGGCCGTAGCAGAGAAGAGGAAGAAAACTGTACTAGGATCTGCGTGGCGAAGGGAGGGAGGCCAACGCGCTTCAGCACGAAATGGAAGACTTGCGTGACGGCGAAGATGAACACCACCTGCAGCTCCAGCTGAGGCATCTCGTACCGCAGCACGCCGCCTTCCTCGTAACCCTTCACTTGCATCCCCTGCGAGTTGATCTTCGGGGGAAGCGTGATACATTGGTCTTCCATTGACGTCGAATCCACCACCGGCGAGTTCATCAATGTCGATTTCATCAATGGCGAGTTCACCAACGGCGAGTTCACCAACGTCGAGTTCATGTCACCCCCCTCTCTCTCTCTCTCTCTCTCTCCCCCCTCGCTCTCTCTCGCGAGCTTCTTCGGGTCGCAAAATATACGTCGATCTTGTTCCTTAACCCTCAATCCCTCTTTGACGTGCATGCAAAGACGAAGGACTCGGTTTGGATTCATGGGCTTGCGTCCCTCGTTGCTCCAGTATTAAGAATCTTTTCGCTAGAACAAGAAGCCGTGAAATCCGGGTGTGCTCTGCTGACGCCGGTAAAGGCACTTTTGAATGCTGCCAAAGTTGGCGGGCCACATTCAGTTTGCTCCGTCCATGCAGTTAGATCGTTACTGCTCTTACGTTAGGATCGTCGAAACGGGTCTACAAGCTCCCGAGACAGGAAGGCAGAAGATGCGATAACCCGAAAAAAGCAGAACCGACAAACAAATTCGATCCGAGCTTATGCCGGAACTGAAGAGGACGACATCAGCTAATTTTGGTACGGGATGACACGTAATTCGGCTAATCCCATTCCGGGGACGTCGGCAAATGGAAATGATTATTTTATCTTATTGAATGCCTACGGTAAATGTTTCGATTGTTGTATAGATAGACCATTTGCCATATCGTGCTTCTTCAATGTCCAAAATGATATCGGCATATAAGGGTGCGTTTGATAACGTTTCTGTTCAAAAATTGTTTCAGGAAACAGAAATAGAAAAAACTATTTCTGTTCCGGGGAATAATTTTTGAACAGAAGAACGCGTTTGGTAAACTTGTTCTTGGAACAAAAACAAATAGAAACACATTTGGTAAATTGTGTTCTTTTTTTGTTTCTTTTAGTTTTTTAATATTTTTATTTTATTTTTCCTTTTTTTCTTTCTTTTTTCTTTCTTTCTTCCTTTTGGCCGATCGCCAGCCTTAGCCATGGCCGGCAACCAACCAACGAGGGCCGGTGGCCTCGCTAGCAGGCGCGAGGTCCGCCTCGCCAGGGGCAGGCGACGCTCGGCCTCATTAGGGGCTGGTGACGCTCCGGTGAGGTCGCCAACCCTCAATGACCGGTCGCCGGTCATGGCCAAGGTTGGTGACTGGCCAAAGAAAAAGGAAGAAGAAAAGCAAAAAAAAAAAACGAGGAGAGAGAAAATTTGTTTAATAAAAGTGTTCCAGAAACAATAAATAAGTTTTTTTTGTTTATTGATTCTGTTACAAATTTGTTCCTGGGAACAAAAAAAAAATTGAACAAAAACGCAAATAAATGCGTTTCTGTTCTTTTTTTGTTCCTCGGAACAAAAAAATAGGAATCGTGTTCATAAACAGAAATAAAGAACACAAACCAATAGGGCCTAAGTCGATTGTTTGTCTCTTTGATATAGTATTGAATAGCAACCAAGGTATCGAAAGCTCTGAATTGTCTAAGTGAGTTGTATGACTTTTATCATTTAGATATTCCGTTGACATGGATGTCTGCGGGTGATGCCTTAATCATCGTCAGTGATCGAGAGACCCCGCGAGGCACAAGTTGAGCATACCGAACCGGGAGATCCCACGGCCTATAAATAGAAAATGATATTGGATCACGACTTCCCGAGAATTACAGATAGGGAAATTGTATCGACCGCATTTAGGGCGATGCCCCTTGACGAGATGAGTGTCGTGCCAATTGACAAGTGAATTCTCAACCCCATCTGGGTACATTAAATTCGATGGGCTACTATGTGGTAATTGTCGCATCGTTATGTGTTCGTTTGATCGTTGTCTCATTCACTATCATTTGAATCGAAATGAAGTGGCTTTGATTAGTGATATGAGAGTTCATGAATTGAATCTAATCGAGTTGTGCCTATTTAAATGACTAATTGTAGTTGAATGAACTTAAATTTCATTGATGGAATAAGGTAGGAGAAGATCTTCCTATGTATTATCTTCAAAATTGATTTACTGAGGTAGTGCTTGCTTGCTCGCACTCTGGAGTTTGGTCATTTTGGTGGATGAAGGGATCGTTAAGCAGGATGTTTGGAGGACGTAGTATTGGAAATTGTGGATTGGGATGTTCTTATGGAGTAATTGTTCTATCGTTGCTTGTTGTCTATGTTATATATAAAACTATATACGTTTGCAAGTTTATATGTATGTAGATTTAGTTATGGGGACAATGTTTTATACAAGTTTCACGAGTTATTTGTCATATCACTTGAGGTCATAGGTTGCTAAGGAGAAATAATTGTTCACATTTATATATCACAATATTTTTTTCGCCACAAACTTTAGTTGAAAGTATAAACTTACTCTTGAGATTCATTATCGATGAATCTTTGGTTTGGGATTACATACCATCCCAGCGACTTGTGGATCAAAACCTTCAGTTCTTGAAACATTAAAAGTTACGTCTTTTAAATATAAGAACTACTCCAAGCCAGATGAAGCTTTTCCCGCATCAGGGACCATGGTTAAAATCATGGTGAGTGAGAACTTTTTCATTAATGAGGTTTAAAATCAATTTGAGCTCCAACCTGATTGAACCAATTTTCAAGTAGGGTCATGGTTCGTCGAGAATCAAAAAATCGACCCTAACCGAATTTTGTGCTCAGTATTTGGCAGATGAGTCCAGCATTGACAAGAGAGAAGGAACTTGAAGGGTCTAGATGGTTAGGCATCATCGTAAGTTTTAGAGGAGAATTACCAAAAAAGTCATAAACCTATTACAATTGTGCCAATTCAATCCTAAACTTTTTTTTTTGTCAATTTAGTCCTAAACCTTTTATAATTGTGCCAATTCAATCCATCCGGCCAAAATTAGCCAGCCGGTGTTGATGTGGACGGTGATGGGAGACAACCAGCAGGCGAATGCCGATGTGGCAATTTTTAAATTTTTTTTTTCGAATTTTTAAATATATATATTTTAAATTTTTTAATTCTTTTTTTCTTTTTTTCTTTTTTCCACTTTCTTCTTCCTAAGTGCCGGCGGGAGGTGAGGGTCGGCAAGGTCAGCCTTGCCAACCATTGGGGAGGCTCGCCCCCGCCGGTGAGGTCAACCTCACCGGCCACTAGCGAGGGCGAGGCCTCGCCAGATCTGGCGAGCTCGGCCCTCGCCAAGGCTGGGCGAGGCCGAGCCTCGCCAGATCCGACAGGGCCTCACCTAGCCAAGGTGAGGGTCGGCGAGGCTCCTCACCGCCATTGCCGTCGAGGCTCGAGGAGGCAGTTAGGGTTTTCCTGGTCAGCAACGCGCGAAAAGCCATCGGAGCTAATTTTGCAAAGCGAAGATGAAATGGGGGCAGATGACTCCCAGAGGGTTGGGTGCTAGAAATCGTGGCCAGCCGTCAGCCGAGACACGGCTCAACCTCCCCAATTTCTCTCCCTTTCTGCCCTCTGCTTTCAGTGATCCGACCAGCCGAGACGGCGGTGCTGCTGGCCTCCGGCCTCCCCAACTGCATGGCCACGACGATGGCAGCAACAAGAGTCCCAAAATACAAACAAAAGAAAAGGCTGAGCAAACCATGAAAAGAAAGGAGCAAAGGATGGCCAAAGGTGTCCCCACCTGGCACGGCAATCAGGCTAGTTCTCTCGCTCGAGAAGTCTCTTTTCTCCAGATCTCTCTCTCAACCATGATTTCTTCCTCCTCGGGCCTCGGCGGCAATGGCGGCGAGGAGCCTCGCTGGCCAATGGCGAGGTCGACCCTCGCCCTCGCTGGCCCTCACCTCTGGCCGGCGCCGGCCGGCCATAGGAAGAAGAAGGTGGAAAAAAAGAAAAAGCAAAAAAAGAATTCAAAAATTCAAAAAATATATTTAAAAATTCAAAAAAATAAAATATATATATTAAAAAATTACCACATTAGCTTTCGCCGGCCGATTGTCCCCCGCCGGCATCCACGTCAGCACCGACCGGCTAATTTTAGCCGAATGAACTGAATTGACACATTTGCAATAGGTTTAAGACTGAATTGACACATTTGCAATAGGTTTATAACTTTTTTGGTAATTTTCCGTAAGTTTTAGAGTATGGGCTCTCGAGAGGACTAGATCAAAGCACATTTTTCTAATGTGAATATTGTTGAGGACCTTGTCACAAGGGTTTGCACGTGATTCCTTTTATAAGAGAGGAAATGTGTTGTGCCCATGGGCTATACCGATAAGCCTTATTAGGCAAAGAACAAGTGAGAGGAGAAATGGGCAATTCCAAAGGGAAATGAGTAACGGGTGACTGGTCAAGAAATGCCAAACGATTGATACGTTAATCAGAAGGCTTTTGCGAAAGCTCTTTGATTGCCTTTTCTTTGCTTCATACGATTGGTTCGGGGTTCTTTATAGTAAGGATTAAGAGATGGTAACTTGATCTCACATAGGTGAGTCGGATTGAGTTTAGATCGGATTGAAAATGAGCTGACCCATATTGATCCATTTCCATCTAGTATAATTCTTATGATCAAAACCCGACCATATCCACATTACTTTCCTTCCTCGATTTCTATTTTCTGATTCATCTTCTTTTCACCTATTATGTAGTCAAGCGAGCCTACATCAAGTGCCCTTTAGTCAAGCTTGCTCGTCTGGCAACTCACCAAGTCTGCGAAACGCGTTGCAAGCAATTCGATGCCGGCATCTTCTCCCGCTGCCTTAGTCGCGCTCAAAATCGCCACCGCAACCTTAAACTCAAAGCCACGCAAGTCGCTTTGTTGTATCCTGCTAGATCCCATCGCCTCGTGATGGTTTTTGAGCAATGTGAGAGGTAGGGAATTAGCTTATGACGAGAGAGAGAGAGAGATATGGAGATTGCATCTCGTAGCGAGAAGCAAAGAAATGTGAGAGGTAGGAAAGATCTCTCTCTCTCTGAGACAGAGATTGCATCTTGTGCTCTTGACATGTGATGTGTGTATGTGTGAAGAATATGGCGATGAGGATCGATTATGATTTTGTGTTATATACGATGAATTTAGGGCTCGCTCGAGTCAACCGATCAAGCTCAGGCTCAACGGCAGCTGAACGAGCTGCAGCCGGGCGAGTGGAGGCCAAAGGCAACAATGACGACCGAGAGCAAAGGTATTGGTGGTGGTGATATGTAGCTAGGGATTCGTGGACAGTAGAAATCTCACTCTTTTTTTTTTTTAACTTTTTGGTCGGTCTATAAACTTGTGCGTATAAGGGCGTGTTTGGTAATGATTCTATTCATGGAAATAGATTCTGATCAGAAATAATTCTTCTTTATTCTGTTCCCGGAAACAATTTCTAAGCATTTTAAGTCGTTTGGTAACTATCCAAAATTTCTAATTCTAGAATAAAATTGCGTTTGGTATCGTGCTCATTGATTTTGTTTCAAATTAATTTCTTTTAATTTTTAAATAATTTGTTTTACTTTTTTCCTTTTTTTTCTTTCCTTTTTTTCATTTTTCTTCCTATTCTTCTTCTTGTGGCCAGCAACCTCACCGGAGCGTCACCGGCCCTTGGCGAGGTTGACCCTCGTCAGCTGAGCCTCGCCAGTGGCCAAGTCGGCCTCGTCGAGGCTAGGTGAGGCTTGCCTAGCCACTAGTGGGGCTGGGCGAGGCCCGCCTGGCCACCGATGAGGCTCGCCAAGCCTCGGTGGCCAGGCGAGCCTCGCCGAGGTTAGGCTCACCCAGCCCACCCACCTAGCCACCGGCGAGCTCGCCGGACCGGTTGCCGGGGAATGTCAGCGGGCGGCGGATGGCGGTGAACGGTGGCGGATGGCAATCGCGGGATGGGGTTCATCACATGTCAAGAGAACACGAGTAAGTAGCTCAATCATGAAGGCGTGGGTTGACATCAAGCCCAATGAAAAAGGGTGAGTCGGGATACCGCCACTAATCTCAGGTTGAGCCTATAGAGACTGCATGGGCCATGCATGGGCCTTCGCTGCGTGAGACTTTCCAATATACCCTTCAATAAATCTTTGGGCCTAAACCTTTATTAATGAACTGAGGAAGATGAAATAAATACAGTTCAAAAGTATAGGGTGCGTTTATTTGTGTTTTACATTCTTTTTTTGTTCTAGGGAACAAAATAGAAAAAACTATTTCTATTACGGGGAACAGTTTTTGAACAAAAGAACGCGTTTGTTAAACTTGTTCCTAGAATAAAAAAGAACATAAATATGTTTGGTTAATTTATGTTCTTTTTTTTTTTTTTTCTTTTTAATTTTTTTTTTTTTTTTTTTTTTTCTTTTTTTTTTTTCTTTTTTTCTTGCTTTGGCCGGTCGCCGGCCTCGGCCATGGCCGGCGACCGGGCGACGGGGCGGCGGCCTCGCCCGGCCGGCGAGGCTTGCCGGCCCCCGGCCGAGCCGAGCTCGCCCGGCCAAGGCGAGGCCGGCGGCCCCCTCGTCGGCCGATCGCCGACCATGGGCTGAGGCCGATGACCAGCCAAAGCAAGAAGAAAAAAAAAAAAAAAAAAAAAAAGAAAAGAAAAGAAGAGAGAAAAGTTGTTCTTTGTTTTTGTTAAAACAAGAAACAACTTTTTTTTTTTTTTTTATTTCTTGTTTTGTTCTTTTTTTGTTCCCTGGAACAAAAAAACAGAAAATCTGTTCATAAACAAAAACAAGGAACACAAACAAACAGCCCATAATATCCCGACAGAAACACGCATTTAAAAAAAAAAAATCGATACTGAAGCTTCATTGATTATGCGAAAAAATGTGACATTTTTGAAAAACATTTTCCAATAACCATGACACGGTAATATTTTCTTTTGTTTAACTAAAACGTGAAAAAAAAAATTATGTTGTTTAATAAGAAAATTTTGCTTTTATTTTCCGACAAAGACGTGCATTATATATGTGATATGAGGGATACACATGATATAGCAAATTATTTTTTGAGTACCGTGGACCCTAGCTCGAGCATTCTGGATTGGGCCTCAGCATTAGGAGACTTAGGCTCAACTACCAAGATTCCCAAGCCCCTGACCTAGGAACGATATTGAGATCGATTAGTTCGATTCTTCAGTGGATAGGGTAGGCTTCCTGTTCTAAGAATTGAGAACCGACCCCATCAGTTTGGTTCTCAGTTCCAGAGTAGGAACCAACTCATCCTAGAATTGATCACCCCTATAATTTTGGCTGGAAATCAATTATGTGGACACAGGTCGTTCTACATGACACGGTCGATATTAAAGTAGACAATTTTTATAATTTTTGTAAAAAAAAGTTTTGAGTTTTAAAAAGTCTGATTTCTTCTTCTTCTTCTTCTTCTTCTTCTTCTTCTTCTTCTTCTTCTTCTTCTTCTTCTTCTTTTTACAATGTTCTTCTTTCCGGAAGGGCAAGTGGAGTTGCTAGCGACTCTCAACAACCTAGGCTAGCACTTTATGACTCTCACCTATGACTAGCGATGAGTGGTTCCAGGTTCCTTACGGATTCTATATGAAACCTGAAACCTACATACCCTCGGGTACAGGTTCCTCATTTTTTGAAACTTGGAACTTACTCGTCGGAATTTGGAACCTAAAACCTACCCTCAAGGTCTTACAGGTTTTTTTAGTTAAGCAAAATGAAAATGAACGCAACAATAAAAATGAAAACTTTTCATTAACTCAATTAAAAAAAAAAAGGAACACCAAGAGCTATTGCACCAATTCATTTTTATTAGGATCAACCTAATTGCATATTGACATCATCACAAATCTTTTGACATATCTGTTCTTTGTTTTTTTACCGCCTGTGAATCCAATCCAAAGCTATAGTTCTCATCCTCAAAAAACGAAGAAACTCGGCATATGAAAATACAACCCCACCAACCAAAGAGATAACAGTAAAAAACAAGGAACCTCCAAAGCGTTATTGGTCTATTGAGTACTGAACAAACTTGTCATTCACCAAAGAGAATACAAAAGACTAGTGCACAATACCACACCCAAATCCTGGTGCAGCACTTGACCCTATCAAAGACACAGCAGCTTATTTATGTGAGAAATGTTCATGAATACATGCTTTTCACTCACTCATCACTCTTGACCTCTAGGCTGCGCACTAAATAACAAACAGCTAAGAACAATAGTCTTTGCTCACAAGAAGAAACAGGAAGACCCCATGAGCAAGGTTACATCAAAAAGGAAAAAAGAAACAAGAAGACCCCAGAAGCAACATAAGTAGTGTTCGGATCACCACGAGCAAACTCAAGGAAAGAGCATACCCCACTACGAGGCCGCTCGTGGCGACGTATGGCTTCTGGGTTTCAAATCGAATAAAAAACATCGTTATTGCCAAACGCAGCTCCTAATCAAGCACCGAATGTAGAACATGCGGGATCTTTGCTCAATTCAAGTGGTTCTGAGAGAGTATATGGCAAGCAAGGATAGACTTCCGGTCATATGCGCCTATAAAGGATTTTAATTTGGGGACTTTCAACAAATACCTGATGCACGGGTGCTCAAGAAAGCGATCTGGGTTTGTTTCCGAGACGCAATCAAGTGGGAAATGACTTGCATTATCGGATTTGGAACGTGAAATCGGTGAGATAGAGCCGTGATCTGCTCTCGCCGGAGACAGCCAAATTTAAAATTCAACAGCAAGAACGAAATCAAAGAACCATCCTAAACGAGAGATTGAGAAAGCGAGAACCTAGCGGGAAGTGGAGAGATCTTGGAGGATCCCCAGACCTCCCTCGCTCGCTTCCTATTACTGCCATTGCAAGCTAATTTCGAGGGAAAATCTCATCGATGATTCTGTCCGTCCTCAAATTGTAATGTTCGAAGGAAGCTCTAGTGTAACGATGAGAGAATGATACTTGAGTAAGTGGCCCCTCTGCTTGTAACCCTAGAATAGAAAGAAATTTAATTTTTTAGGTTCTCGGTTCCGGTTCTCTTACCAATTCCCAATCCCGGTTTCGGTTCTGGTTCCGGTTCTCATAGAAACCGGGAACTGAACTGAGAACCGTAGGTTCCTAGAAATGTGGAATCAATAACCGATCCCTTTAACCTTAGAACCTATAACTAAACCGGACCCACCGGTCGGGTTCTCCGGTTCTCAATTCTACCTTGAAACCGTACTCACCCCTATCTATTCCAACAACTGGTCAACCCCCAGCCATGTTTGTACCCCCAATTTTTTTAGGAAAAACAATAACAAAGAAAAGAGAAAAAAAATCATCCACTCCAGCGCAAATCACGCCATATAAGCAACCAGTGTTGACTAAACCACAACATTGGTAATTTTCAGTCAAGTTGGCTAGAAGAAAAAAATTTATAACTAAATTGACTAATGTACAATAGACTATAGGATTTTTTTTGGATAATTTTCCTTACGCCATAAGAATCATATTTCCTTTCAAATTTTCCCAAGGGAAATGCTATTTCCACAAGCGAAAACATTCAACCACAGCTTTTCAAAATCTTTATCGTAGTAAGATATGTTATTTAAATGGTTTTCTGTCTTTATTTTTACTACATTTTTCCTATTTGTAAGTAAATATGTATTGAGTACAATTTGTTCACTTAATTAAATATGCCATAAAAATAAATAGTTAGAGTTACAATTGTCACTGATTGTTTGAAGTAAATGCCAATTTTCCATCCAATGAATTTTTTGTATCGTTTTCTTTACATCTGTATTTTAGGAAAAGAAAAAAAAGGAAGAATTTCTTCTATGATCAAATTAATGGAATTCCATAGAATCAAGTATTAAGTTAATTTGACTTCTCTTTTTAATTAATTACTCTAAAGACTGATGTTGGCTTTTTAATTATGATAGTTGCATTTTCATCGACACTAAAACTCAAAATTTCAATTCGATCAAACCAGTAATATAGTCAAATTGAGTTTTAGAAAAAGTGAATGCTTGCCCCGCTCCCTTCAAGTTAATTAAGTAGCAATTGTCCCACATGACCAGACCAAATAGCTAATCCAATTGCTTAAGGGATAGAGACAGCCATGAAAGAATAGGATTGAAATCGACAAGGAATCTCACCATCAGGACGTAGACCGATACCAAGAACGCGACTTATTCTATTGACTAGGCCACCTCTCTAGAAATATCATCGAATAAGTCTATTTACCTACTTTTCGCCTGACCAAACTCCTAAAGAAAGAACTAGCATAGCAGCCACCCAAAAAAGCTGTGCCAATCCGGGAATTCAGTGCCTTTGGATAAAGGCAGGCGACAGCACAAGCGTCGTGGGGAATGATTGTATAGTGTGCTTTTGAAGACTATTGCTCCAATCCCTCTGGATGTTGCCGGAGGGCGTGGGCTGGCTTGTTGTATTTTAATGGCGTTACTACATGGTGTAAAATGCAGGCAAAACAGTCACCAACAGATCAGATGTTTCGTGCTAGTTTGTGCCAAGCCACGACTGTCTTGGATTCATTTGCTCAACAGATGTTTCGTGCGCTTTAGCAAGAAGTGATCTCAGACCAACATTCCCTTTTTATTTCCAGGACCAATCGACTTTGAGATTCTTTGTATTTTAATAGCGTTACTACATGGTGTAAAATGCAGGCAAAACAGTCACCGACAGATCAGATGTTTCGTGCTAGTTTGTGCCAAGCCACGACTGTCTTGGATTCATTTGCTCAACAGATGTTTCGTGCGCTTTAGCAAGAAGTGATCTCAGACCAACATTCCCTTTTTATTTCCAGGACCAATCGACTTTGGGATTCTTTGATTAAATAATGGTTGCCTTCTGCGCGTGGTGCGGGTTGCTTTCGTGCTCTTTTTTATGTGCCCAATGAAAAAGAATGTCGATCGGTATTGATGACAGAAAGAACTTTTATGGGAATGTGAATAATCAAATTTAGCAATGCATGGATCACGACACTATTAATTTTTTGTAATGTAAAGTTTACATAAAGGCATCGTGAAGTAAGAGGTTGGCGGTAACGCGTCCTTACCTAGAATTGTGGGTGGCTATCGATCTTGTGGATAAGTGAATAAGTGACGCAAATCAGTGGGTCATGCATTTCTCCAACCTTTTTGATGTTTTTTTTTTTTTTGTCGTGACATGTATGGTGATCATGCCTCAAAGTAGAGTTCATTTATTTTTGGAAAATTTATATTTTTCAAAAAAAAAAAATCCCCATTTCTAGAATTGAGATCGCTTAGGAAATTGAGTCGACAAATAATCTTTTCATGGTCAACACGAGTCAACAGAAAATATTTTCATAATCGACGAAAGGCTTATCCTTAAATTCAGGAAAATGGTCCGCAAGACTGGGTGAAGCACCGCTGAAAGGTCGAGCTCAAGATCACCTCTATTGGGTTCCAACTCTGACGCCTGTGCCGGAATCCCCCAAAGTCGGGCTTATTCTCTAGCATCCAGGCCTGGGACCCTAACAACCATTCTTACGTCCCATTCGGAAGTCTTCAGTGCTTGGGCACGAGACCCCGCCGTCATGCTCAAGTACCTAGCAGCCAAGCTCAAATCTTCAGCGCTCTAGCCTAGGTCCCTCAATGATGGGATTAGGACCTCAATGGCTAGGCCAGGACCTTGGTGCCCTAGTCCAAGTCCCCAGCTCTGTGCTTGAGATCTTAGTGCTTGGCGAGTGTTTGGCTCCCGTGCCCCAATTGCTAGCACCCCTTTCCAAGTCCACCAGTCACGGAAGCTAGGGTTACACTCGAGACTGTTCTTCAAAAGTGTGTTCTTGTAACAAATGTTATAAATGACTTCCAATTACTTGCAAAATACAATCACATATGAGGAAATTTGTTTGAATAATTTTTCCAGAGAAACTTTTTCTTGAAAAATTCATTTTCATGTAGCCATAATCTCCTTTTTCTTTCTTCATAAAACTTGTTTGATTGGCTTGTTTCATTGGAAAAAGAACATGAAAGGATTTCTCCAAGTTGGAGCATCTTGAGAAAGGGACTAAACAAATCACCGCACACTAAAGTAGACAATAACATTTCTATAGAGTGAGCCAAAAATTATTCTCGAATCTCTCATTTCTCTGGACATTAAATGACCGACCCAATGTGAAATGAATAAACTATATCAAAGGTGATATATTCTGATCTATGCTTGATTGTGCAGGTCACATTTTGTCTTCTAAATCGAGCTGGGCCGTCTGTTTTGGACTATTTTCCTAGGCAAAAAGGATCGCTTGTCAACTTTTTCCGTCACAGTATCAGTATTACTTATTTAGTTATTCAATAGTAAGAAACTATATGGTATCTAGATGTCACAATCTGTAAAGTATATAAAATTTTTTATCTAATAAAATTGAGGGATAATACCACCAAAAATCTCAAATTAGTACGCCCGTACCACATCTAACCCTAACTAATTTTCATGTCAAAAAATCTTAAACCAGTACACTTGGGCTTCATCTACCACAAACTAACTTTCGTGTCACAGAAAAGAACAAATTAGTGTATCTATTAGGGGTGTAGATGGTTAGGGCGGGCGTTTCCCGACTTAGAACCAGAAACTGCCCGCTAAAAACCGGTTCCGAAGAATTGGAACCACTCACTAGTTGCATGGATCCACTCGGGAACCGGACCGTCGGTCCAATCCGGTTCCCGAGTGGATCTATAGAACCGGTCCAACCTCCACACCTTCCCCTTTTTGCCCTCCCCACATCTGCTTATTTTGGCTCTCCCAATCATGGTAGCTTTATTTTCCTCAAGTACTAGCGTTGCGGTGGTGTCCGAGGCAACGGCGGTCGCAACCCTCGCTCCGCTTTTCGTCCTGGTCACCACCACCATCTTCGCCACCGCCTCCGCCGTCTCCCACTCCTCCCTCGAGATTGACAATGAGGAGGACAACGGGGACTATTTTTCTAGGCAAAAAGGATTGCTTGTCGACTTTTTCCGTCACAATATCAATATTAGTTATTTAGTTATTCAATAGTAAGAAACTATATGGTATTCTAGATGTCACAATCTATAAAGTACATAAAATTTGTTATCTAATAAATTGAGGGATGATACCACAAAAAATCTCAAATTAGTACACCCGTGCCACATCTAACCCTAACTAATTTTCATGTCAAAAAATCTTAAACCGGTACACTTGTGCTACATCTACCACAAACTAACTTTCGTGTCACAGAAAAGAACAAATTAGTGTATCTATAACAAATTTACCATTTGTTAGTCTCCTTTCTATATCCTTGCCAAATCGTTGAAGTAAAAACACACATGAGAAACAACTCAGAAATTGACACGTGACGTGGATCGGACTTGTTAGATGAATATCCTAGGAGACATCGTTTTGGAGAAGCCAAATTTACAAAAACTTAATTGAGATTCGAAAATTTGCTAATTTTTCCTTAAGAGCTCCCCCAAGTATCGAAAATTTGCTAACATCTCTCATCTGCCCCAATTTTGTTCTAAGATTTTAATAGATTTGTCTTGAGTATATTAATTTGGGATTTTCTGTGACATGAACATTAGTTTAGGGTAAATGTGGGCACAACGATACGATTTAAGATTTTTTTTGCAACACGAAAATTATTCTGAGATAAATGTGACAAGTATATATCAATTTGGAATTTTTTGCTGTAATAACTTTGAAATGATACTCCGCTCAACATATTCCAAGGTCTTCGTAGGCAAGCATACGCCAAACATAGCAAGGTTGATACACATGTAATGCTCAGACCTCTCTCAATGATTCCCGCCTATTCCACGTCAAAAATCTCACAGTTATCACAGGTTTTAATCTTCAATATGCTCTGTCATCGTATTATGTGTAATTGTTATTTTAAGAATTGAATTATTTGATAATAATTGTGCTTGATTAAACTTCTTGAGGTACTCTTCATCAAACGGCTTAAACTACTAGAACAGTTAGCTGTAATATTACAAAATCTATTATGATATCAAAACTAGAGATTATAAATTCGAATTTTTCTAGACCCCATTTGTCTTTTCAATTAAATTCTCACAAGACGTGAGGAGAAATGTTAGAATATTTAAATAATAAATCACGTCTTCATTTATCAACTTAAACTTTTAGAACATTTGGCTGTAGTCCCTTAAAATCTCTCATGAAAGTAAAAAGAGATAAGTGTATTGGAAATTCTAAAATATCTTATGAAAGTGCAATTAAATCTTGAAACTCATCATGAAGTATAACTAAGTTCTAAAACTTTCAAAATGTACAATCACTTGTCAAATTGATTAAATTAAGCCTTTCTGTAGATTGCACTTTTTAAAAGTTTTAGAACCCAATTGCACTTTCATAATAAATTTTAGGAGCTAATTGTACTTTTTGAAAATTTAGATATCGATCGTACTTTCATAATAAGTTTTAAAATTTGATTAACTTTTTAAAATTTTAAAACTCAATTGTATTTTCGTGATAAGTTTTACAACTTTCAATGCTTGTATCTTAATTAAGAAACTAGGCTAGAAACAATGGCTACCAACTTTGCGTTACACGATTGACAACATCTGAGTCAGCTGGACAACCTAAACACGAGATTATCCATGATATGACCATTGATAGTATGCATTATGACCTATAGAGACACCCCAACCCCAAGCTACTTTTTTATTCAAATCCGTTGGATTCAGGCCGGCGGATTCAATCCAATGCCTTCTTCAAGAACCAGCCGACCGAGTAATAGTTTCAATGACACATTCACACGCATTTCGCTATCAATTTATTCCCCTTTGAACTGATGGAGAGGAATGTGTTGAATTTTGATTTGAAACTTTGGCCTATTCTTCTTTTGCTTTCCTTTCGGTAAGATTCCACATAAATAGAGTTGGAGATTCTTATTCATTAATCGAAATATTCTTCGAATTATTCCACGTGCCACCTTCCACACCCTCAATTTTCGAACTTCATCTCCTCACTCACAACTGTAAATGAAGTTTCCCACGTGCCCCTCCTTTTTTTTTTGTGTCTTTATTTTTTTTCAATTTTCAAATCGGGATATTCTTGCTTTTTACATCTTTCAAAAAGCTGTGGAGTTGCTCAAGTTCTTAGATTTGGGGCAATGAGTGGTCCCGTATATTGCTGGTGCTACGAATCGAAATGAAAAAGGCATTTAAAGGATCAAAGGGTTTACGCTCCTTTGCTTTTTTTTTTTTTTTTTTACTTTAATAAAATTTCTCCCAATTAAAGAACATATATACAAAATCTTCTATAAGAATATTTAAATAATAGACCAAGCTTCATCTAACAATTTAAGTTTTTTAAACCAGTCAGCAGTAGTCCTAAAAAAATCTTACATGGTATTAGAATTGGAGATCCTGAGTTAAATTTTTTTCAAAAACCATTTGCCTCCCCAATTAAATTTCCGAATTGTTGACAGTAATCTCACCATATCTCACATCTTCAATTTAATAATCACAATGAAGGCCATGTTTTCCTTTATTCTCGTTGGAGGAAACTTCCTTCAATTATATCTCTCATCTATATGGGTCACAAGCACATACATCACCCTTTTTTATATTTTAATTAATTTTTTAATGTTCACAATGAAGACCATGTTTTCCTATATTCTCGTTGGAGGAAACTTCCTCCAATTATATCTTTTATCTATGGGTCATAAGCACGAACGTCACCCATATTTATATTTTAGTTAATTCTGCATATAAATTGTTCACATAATTCCACCTATTAGAGAGATGGGGAAAAAAACTCCAATTAAAGATGGAGGAATGTAATCCTTTCAATAATAACGTGTCTCCATCCAATTTGATTTTAGAATCAAAGCAGAACTAGGGTTTATAAGGAATTATTTCTTTATGCAAATATTATTGACACGAAAAATATGTGTTTACTCCCATATTAAGTAATTACTAATGATTGTTTGATCAGCTAAGTAACTATTTATTTTAATATCTTGATTTCAAGAGTGCTCGTATAAAAAAAAAAAAAAAATTAGACTATCTGTGTGCTCGTATGTGTGTGTATTTATAGGCTTGAATAAGAAGAAAATCCTAGAGCTACGATGGTGGATTTGGTCGACTATTTATAAAACATGCTACTTATGAGAGTTCATATAATTTATATTTTCCCTAATTTATATTTTTATTATACATCAATGATTTTGTCTGGAACAACAAAATTAATCAATGATTTCAGCTTGGGAGATCTTCAGGCGGAAGATGGCTCGGATCTTTTGGCATATGTTCGTCTGGAACAATGAAATGACACCACGGTATCAAGTAAACCTTTAGCTTATAGCTAAACGCAAACTACCTACCCAAACACTTTTATTGTCTCATTATAGAATAGATAGTGGTGCTTGTGCCTTCTGCAATGATGTACCAGACTCTATTGACCATCTATTTTTTGGATGTCGTGTCACAGCCGGAGGTTGCCTTCTTTTGGACGACCAAATGCAATATGCCTTGGCGTAATAGGGCGTGGGAGGATAATCTCTAGTGGGCCATCACCATGCTTATGGGAAAGGAGTTTTATAAGTGCATAGCCCGCTTCTCCTTCGGAGTGTTGTGTCATATTATTTGGAACAACAGAAACAGTATTTTCTTCCGAGAACAAGCTCTTTCTGTTCCAACTATGAAGAATCATCTCTTTAAAGTGGTAAGAGATGAGGCGATCACTGTTAGAAATATTGAAGATGACATCAGAAATAGAAGGTTGCAGCAGAGCTGGGGCATTGACCCGATCACCTAGGGAGCATTAATTCCTCCCTTTCAGCTGGTGCAACTTGATTAAGGCAGTTGGTGTAGCGATTCTCAATGAATCTTGAGGATGGTTCATTCCCTATCTAATGGCGTTTTGTATCTGTTTGTCAATTATTCATGCCGTGCTTTTTCTTTCTTATTTGGTAGTGGGTTGTCACGTCTGTGGCTTTTTCCGATATCCTTCCACTCATTATAATCCGTTGTTTTGAGTGTAGATTTTGATGCCGTGTTCTTTTTATTCACTCGATCTTTTTCAATATATTAATTATCTTTCACAAAAAAAAAAAAAAAAAAAAAAAAAAAAAGATTTCAAATGGATGGGGAAAGATGTGTTCAAACTGAAAATGGAGATTACGTCCTCCAAAATCTTGGGAAAGTAGATGAGGATGAGATGACCTTTTCTCCCCTTTATATATATAAAGGAAAATTTTGGGGGAATGGGTGAAGGGCAAACCTCAATTTACTATTTAGCAATAAAATAATTAGACAAACGAAAAAAAGAGGAAGATAAAGTCGCATTGGATTTGACCTAGACTTAGACTCGACCGTGGTGAAGACGTTAGAACTTATCAAAAAGCTTTCGAGCTGTGATCACCACCACACGTGCTTTCCCTGCATTTCGTGGAGCGCGAGACGCGGAGCTAATATAGGCTTTTGTCTTTTTGTATAATTGGCAAATGAAATACGAAACCCTAACGGAAAATACTATCTTCTTATTAATTAATTTACCCTTACATAGGGCATACACACACACACACACAAAAGTTAGTGATATTGAGAAAGTATTGTAACATGACTAACAACATGAAATTCACAAAGCTTGCACCATTTTAGGAGTAAAATGTGATTGCATCAATCGATGTTATCAATATTTTGTAATGATTCGCTTGAGTCAGAAGGAATTGACACTGTGTTATTGTTTAATATACCGAAAAATCATGTGAATCAATATGTATAAATTGAATTTTGAGCCAAATTGGATTGCAAAATGAGAATATGGCATAGGTTTCAAGAATAGATTAAGGATAACTATGGTTTCTTGGACTTCACGCGTATGTACTCTTGAATTCCATATCAAATTAAATCAAATCACAAGATAAGATCCGAGAATAGATTTATATCGCAAGCAAGGGTTTCTGGCATCATCACCCTGATTAATTCGAGACAATATTTTTCACATCTCCTCTTCAAAGTTCCTTTATGGTTATTTTTTTTTTTTTGTCAAGAAAAGCATCACGGCACTCGATTGATTATCATGTCTTTGCTATCAACTCCGTTGGCCGCCCGTCCTCCCTTTCTCTCTAGCCCCTCCTCTTGTACGAAAAACGTGATGCGATCAATTCTGACCATCTAAAACCCGCATATGAGATCTCACGCGATGCATATGCAAATCCAAGACGGGAAAATTCCCCGTTTTCCCGTCCATTTCCTTTTTTCCTTTCCCTTTTCCAAATTCCAATGGGACACGGAGGTCCATATCATCACCTTCAAGCAAGTAAAACATGTTATCAATTAGCAAAATGAATATTTTGTAAATTTTAAAAAAAAAGAGAGAGAGAGAGAGAGAGAGAAAATTTTATTTTTTTTATAACTCAAAATTTTTCTCTTTCCTCCGACCAAAAGAAGAATAATAATTTTCCATCTCTTTCTAGAGAGAGAGAGAGAGAGAGAGAGGGCGAAGACCAGGACGCTCTCGGGAGACAGCTCACGAGTCCACGTCCCCACGCAACACCACCTTCTTTCCCCACTCCTTCAGACCCAATCACGACGCGGTTGTGGCTTGCGAGTTTCTCTCTGCCTGAGAACTTTCGTTGCGAAATTACCCTAATACCCCCGCTCGGTCCTCGGAATCTCCGCGCGGCCCCTCCGCCTTCACCCCCACGCGGATCCGTCCAAATCGAATCGATCCGTGCTCTGTAAGCAAAAGGAACGAAATTAAAAAAACCGAAAGGACGGATAATATTCTCCCTCCTCCTCCCATATAACCACCCTCTCTCTAACCGAGCCAGTAGAGAGAGAAAGCGAACCGCCAAGGAGATACAGAGAGAGAGAGAGAGGGAGTGAGGGGGCGAGAGAAGCGAGAAGAGAGAAACCCATTTCCCTGCTGGCGCCGGAGTGCCGTGATTCGGGAGCAATTCGAGGCGGAATGAGGGAAGAGGAGGTGGCCGCGGCGGCGCCGGCGCCGGCGGAGGCGGAGATCGAGACGTCGGCGGCGTCGGGGGCGACGGTGGCGACGGTGGCGAAGGCGGGGGCGAGGAGGAAGAGGAGGTGGGTGCTGTGGTGGCCGAGGGGGGGCAGGGCGGCGCGGAGGGAGCGGGCGGCGTCGTGGTGGGCGAGGGTGAAGTTCCTGGGGAGCGCCTTCCGGTGGAAGCGGGTCAACATCCAGCTCTCCTTCTTCGACGACGTCGTGTTCAAGCTGGTGTCCATCCTGGAGGCCGTCGTCCTCGTCTCCACCCTCTGCTTCTTCTACGTCTTCTGCGGCTGCCACTTTTAGATCCCGCCCCCGCGACGACCATTTTCCGTCGACGTCAGTTTCTCGCCTCTCTCTCTCTCTCTCTCTTCTCCCGTTTCGAATCCTTTTTGGGAAGTGGGGTTGTTCTTGTTGTGTGTAAAGTTCATGTATTGCTCCTTTTTATCTCCATTAGAACTTCCTATTTGCACAGAGAGAGAAACAGAGGGATACAGAGAAGGTCGGCTATGGAAGATTTGGAATCTGGTGTCGTGTCGTTGAGTGCGATCTGCGCGATGGTGGATCGGGGTTGTAATTGCCGGCGAAATTGTAAATAGGAATAGCTTCGAGAGCTTCAAATCGCTGTCTCTTTCTGTGACCAGTTTACCTTGCTAATCACTGAGTTTTCGAATGACCATCATCTTTCGATTTTCATGGCGAGTCGAGTTCGAATCCGTCAATTCATGCGATTTTAAATCGAGGGTCGCGTTCAACTTGCGGTGATCTTTCGTTAAACTCGGCTTAATCCATCGATTTCATGAGCTATTCAACCAACCCTTTTGGGGGTTTTAGCGACATGATCCGTAATTAATGACGGGATTAGGGAAAGTAAAGCGCACTCTCTGTCCGGGCCCCGACGGCGTCGTCTTTGTGGCAGAGAATGTGTTGTCTGAGCTTCTCGAGCTTGACCAAATTTTTTTCCTGACAAGGTCAAAGTACAAGTTTGAATTTGGGACCTAAGCGTTGCATCCGAGGAAGGGTGCATCTCCTCCATGGCCGCGGTCTTGAAATATGTCTAATTATTTTCTCGTTTTATTTGTCCCCCATCTCGTAATGCTAGATGTGTACGGCAAGCCCAGAGAATCTCGTATATATAATTAGGGCTTTGTTTAAAAATGAAATGGTAATTTGAGTTACACATCGCTATCTACCATTTGGTTTAAAAGGAGAATATCAAGAAATGTTGCTTGAGCACCTGTTAGATCCGTTTTAAGCGTACTTTGAAAGCTTTAAAATTTCCTATTTAGAAGAGTGACTTTCTTAAAGTACGTAATTCTTTCATTTTGTAAATGTCTCGAAACATGTTGTTTTCATTTTTAGTAGAATTCACTAGAGCCATAGAGTATATGTTAACTAACCCAATTCAAAATTCCAAAAAAGGTGACACTCAACTCTTATTATAGAACTTTAAGGAATCCACTTTTTGATTACCTTGTCTCGTCAGTTATCAAAGTCACATGATATATCCGTTATTAAAACGCTTGAAATTACAATGCTTGATTTCGTATGTGCTTAGGTCTTCAAGATCACCGCACGACCGTGTCTCATGTATGCTTTTAGATTAATATTTCTAGTTGCCCATTAATTATAAATTCACAAGTCACCACATTAGAGGCATAACAAAGCTGTTTTTTTTTCACCAAGTATATTGGGGTTGATTGCATTTTCCTTTTGCGCAGTTCTATAGTCCATTGAATGACGGATCATCGGATCAATAACCGATTGTAAGGTTTTACCCCTTTATTGCAATTTCTATATAAAATATCATAAACATCAAAATAAATTAAGAAATTTTATGATCAACGGACAATATTTATCTATTTTTATCCTTTGTTGTTGAGGAATTGGAATTCAATTTCAAAAATTTATTGAAACACCCTCAAAATCATACATGTACATATATATATGTATATGGTGTAGGTCTATTGCAATTTGTAGTCAACGGACCAAAACAATGTGATTATTAATAGGGGACCTCATGACTTCGTAGCCCCAAAAGATAAATAAATAAATAAATAAAATGGGGACAGCACAAACCGAACAAAGTAAACAAAGGAAGGGAAAAAGCCAGACAATAAAGACGACAAACGAAAGACAATGGCTCCTTCCTATGGGAAAAAAACAGAAAACAAAAGAGAGAACAAAAAAGACATGCGTCATCATCATTGGTCAGAGAATCTAAAAGATTCTTCCTTTGCGTGTTTCAAGAGTTAAAAATAAGGAATTTTTAAGGGATCAAATCTTTCACTTTTCACGTTGTAATATCGTAAAATACATTTAAAATATCGTTAAATGGCTTAGTAAAAAAATAATATCACGAAAAATTTAAAATTAATCATATAATAAATTTTTCATAAATTATTTTTTTGACCATAAAACATCTATATCAAATACCTTAAAAACCATAAAAATCCATAAACTCGTATATTTATGATAAATTTACTCTTCATTAATTTTAATTTGGGTCAATACCACAAAAAATCACAATTTTCATGTGTCATCCAACTTATCAATTTGACAATAAAATTTAATGAAAACTAATAGATGATTAATTTATCACAAATAAATCAATTTTGGTAGTCAAAAAATTAATTTGAGGTAAATTTATTACAAATATAATTAAGATTTTTCATGATATCAACCTTAGTAAAATTAGAGGAACCGTGAAATTCAGAGCAACCATTTCTAAAGGTCGATCAAAGTCATATTACAGTTTGGTAAAAGAAAAAAGTCAACTTATCTTAAAATTATTTTAACGGTTTAGTTGGCGATCATCATTATTCTATTGGCGGTTCAACTTCCCCATGTGATATGTTCAACCATTTAGCAAGAACCATACCTTTGCCTAAATCGATTGGTAGGCAATTGTCTACCGACCATCCCTTAATTGATGGGTTATGCAATCAAATAACCTCAACTTTAATCGGAGTAGGCAATTGTCTCCGGACCATCCCTTAATTGATGGGTTATGCAATCAAATAACCTCAACTTTACTCGGAGTGACATATAATTTTGGTATATGTTATTTTTCCATACTTCACGTTTTATTTCTTATACTTTGTTTTTTGCAATTTTAAAGCGTACAGTCCTTATATGATCATTGAAGTTGTTCTGTGCAATTTCGGTTTGAAATTCTAATAGAAAAAAATTCTATGTCAAGAAATCAATTGTAACAAGCGACCTCTGCAAGATAAAAAATTCTATAAAAGCATTACACACTTGGATCGCGTGTTGGGCTCTTTCAACTTCAATAATTATCTTTTGTTTTGCATTTAGTTAGTATCCGTTGTAAGAGTTGAGGTGAATCCTCATAGGAGACATCTCCCCATCTGATGAGAAGTCCCTATTAATGTCATTGTGGATTTTGTGTCGTGTCAGATGGGAAGACTTTCTATATAACCTATTTGTAATTAAAATGAAAAAGTATTGTCTAATAGATCTTGAGTTAAAAATTGTGATTACAAGTAGTAAAAATCGAGGAGATGGCTCTTTGACTTTGTTTGAAGAGCAGTCTTACATAGTGACGTGAAGTGGGTCGGTCCAACTGAACACCACGCAACCTGTCACTACCCGTTGGCCATAAGAAAAAAAAACGGTACGCTCTAGCATAGCATGAATCGAAGCATAGGTGTAATTCCAAGTACAACCTGCTCCACAAATAGGTTGGGCTAACAGGGACTGCTATAGACTATAGTGCCAAAATGACAAATTTCGCACTGGCTTGTACCAGATCGACCCATTTAGGATTGGGGTTTTTTTTTTTTGGTGATCAGGACTCCGCCACATACCCCCATGCCCGAAAAGCTCTTGAGGATTGGGCCCTTATACCTCGGGGAAGACTAGCATAGCAATCCACTACCATAACCCTCCACTTAAATCGCTAGCAATGCAAGGTTTCGAACTTTCGACTTCAGCGATGAGGGAGGGATTCTCAACTAACTGCGCTACCCACGGATGTGTCATTTAGGATTTGGGTTAATCCCATAGAAAAGCCTAAGTTTTGTTGCGTGAGACACTAATACCTCAAACTTTTCTTTGCTTCACCAATATCCAAGGCTTGTAGAGTGACCAAGAGTGTCTCCTCCTAATGGGCATTTGATATCCCACGTGGTGTTGTCCACCCATGCTATCATGTCAATTTTTTAATTGTCATTACGATAAGAACTGTCATAAGAGTTATTTTTGAATCGGTAGTATTTGAGGGTATTGGTAAGATGGAAAAAAAGTCTTGGATATTGATTTCTATTGAGGAAAAGTTCAGTGTATATGAGGGGATTTTCCTTCAAAATTTACTTGGACATATTCAAGCTAAGCATATGTTCTAGCAAGGTTGATGCATACCTTGAATCATAGGATCCGAAAACCTAAGAAAACAACACCAAAAGAGTGATAATGAATTTAGACTTCGTTTGTTTTGCGAAAAATAAAGGATATGAAAAACACTTTTCAAAAAATGATCATTAGAAATAATTAGTTAATGAAAAATATTTTAATTATCGATAATAATTTATATCTAAATATTTTTTAGGATAATGAATCATTTTTCGTTAATAAATTCTTATAAGTAATACAAATAATTATTTTTAAAAAAATATTCTTCAACTCTTTTATTTTTCACGAAACAAAAGTACTCCACATCTTTTTTTTTTTTTTTTTTGGTTGAAATAAAGACCACATTAAAAAGTGAGAAATTAAAGAGTTTTGGGAGAAAAACTTCGTCCATATCCGACGAAGAATTGTATGAAAAAAAAAAAAAACTAGAAAATAATAATCTCACAAAGTCTTACAGGAAAATGCTTCCGCACGGGGAGACGTTTGCTTCTTCACTTGAGGAGCATATATGCCTAGGAGAGGGGAGGAATGTCTGTTCAATTCAAGTAAATTTTTTACTTTGTTGTAACCTTACCATTCCCGAAGAAAGGGAAACAAAGATCTGCGAAAAGTACAAACCGCAAATAAGGATGGAAGTGATGATGGACCCGGGCCGAAATATCTAGAGACGCTTTTCTAGGAAACTGATGATGCAAAGCTAGCTGTCACCTCCTATAACCCTCCTTATCCAAAACCTCCACTCCATTTGAGTTCCCATTGCACAGTGAGAGGCAAAGAGACTGGAACGGAAAGGCAGATGTACTCGTCAGTCCGCATGCCGATGTCTTCTCCTTCTCAATCTCTCCTGAAGCCAAACCAGAACCCTCTTCTGGGTTCGACGTTCTCTTCAAAACCATGGTCGCAGTCCAGAAGGAGAGCTTCTCTGACAACCAGGGCAGTCCTGTCGACTTCCAGAGAGTTAGCCTTGAAGGGTTTCCATGAGAGAAGGGCCCTTAAGGTGATGATGGGAGAAACACTCACTTGCATCTTTAGCTACGAATATGACTCTCTTGGGTTTGTTTTATTATGCGTGGACAATTGGTTGATGGTTTTGTTGCAGATCATTTCAGGTTTGCAGAATTTTGACAGGGAGAACGTGTCTTCGGTAGTTACTGCTGCTGATAAGGTTGGTTGTGGTTTCTTCAATCTGCACCATGGCCTCTGGTTCGCTCACGTGCCACCACGCCAATCTTTTAGGGAGAAGACATGAGTCCCCGGCATTGAGATATTTCGTTGTTTGGGCTGTTTTCACCATGTTTGTCACTGGAGTGAGTAGGCAGAAAAATTGCTTCAGCTGCATTTCCCTTTGATTAATTCAAGTTCAAAATTTTCTCCGTTAGTATTGGTCATTGTGAATGCCTCCCAATTTTATGAGGAGGATGTTATTGGTTGCAGAAAGTGTTGTAGCCAAATTGACAAACCATTCCCATGTCAGGGAGCTTTTGTTCTAGATGTTACAGGCATCAAGGAAACCTATATTTCGTAAACAAAGCAAATTAATTTCTTTTATGACGAGAAATCCCACTTGAGGCTGGTATACCCAAAATTCATGAAATATTTCATGTGACAAATATGACATAAGCCAATCCCGAGAGAGCGGCCTAAAGATGGGATGGTTTTGCACTCGATAGAGTTGGTTGGATAGTAGACTTAATCCAAATGCAAATGTCAGGTTCAATTGGTTTTGTTACCTGTGTAACAGTCATTCACACAATTAGCCTATCCAATGTTTTTTCTGCTGCTTGGGGAAAAAGAAATGAAACCTTTTGTTCATAACTAGCAAATCTAGTTTTCACAGGCTTGTGCATTTTGCGTATTTATATTGGCTAAGAGGCCATTCTACTGTCAAATGAATGTATTTCTTCCAACTGCTCACCATGTCCGACCTATAATGCAGGGAGGAGCTACTCATGTTGACATAGCTTGTGATCCAGAGCTAGTGAGGCTAGCCATTGCCTTGACTTCTCTTCCGGTGAGCATTCTTGTTCAAAGTTCTTTGGCGTCTTCTTCCAATTTTGCTTCTCGAGATAAGCCATGTTCATGTTCATATTTCTATATCTTGATATTCTAAAAGATGATAGTACAATCATCTAGTGATGAATAATGATAAGATTTGAGAGTAGCATTTGAAAGAAACAATACCTCAATGTTTAGTATCAACTACAGTAATGTTCATCACCAGACTAAATTTTGAACTTTGTCCATGGAGCCAAGTTCATCGCTGAACTGCATTCAGATGCAGGCAATTTTCCAAGAGCTCATTTGAAATTGAGTGTTTAGGAGAAAAATTTCTTATTTAACTGGATCTCCTCTTTCAGGTCTGTGTTTCTTCAGTGGATCCAGCAGCATTTGTGGCTGCAGTTGAAGCAGGAGCACTTATGGTTTGACTTATCCATTCTTGATCTTCCAGCTTCTACTACTCAATTAAGGAACAAAAGATCAATAAGTTTCATGCAGATGAGATATTCACTAAGAATGAGAAATTGTTTCTTTCTTATGCAGGTCGAAATTGGAAACTACGATTCCTTCTACGAGACCGGCATGGTTTTCTCTCCAGATCAGGTAGTTGAGTTAGTAATGCTGCATTCTTCTTCTCAGTTCTTAATTATGCGGTCATCTCTTGAGTAAATGATTTATGAAACATTTCTGACCAAAGATAGCTTAAAATCATTTAGCTGGGAGCTGACAATTTTGCAAATCTAGGGGGAAAAAAGGGCCTCAGCACAGCAATAATGATGTCCAGGATGTGCATTTTCACATAACGGAGGAACAATAAAAATTATGCGGGGATCCATCATCCTCTTTTCTTATAAAAGAGTGAAAATAGGAAATTAAAAACACTTGCACTGTGGTTTTTCTATTCCATCAAAGATTATCTTATTTTTAGCCCCAGGAATAAGTGACAGTTTTTACAGAGGCAGAGAAAATTTTTCGAAAAGTTCATTATGATTTTGTCTTATTTAGTTGAATGTTCTTTGCAGATTCTAAATTTAACTAAAGAGACTAGGAGGATCCTTCCTTCCGTGCCCTTGTCTGTGACCGTGCCTCACACACTAGGCCTACCCGATCAGGTTTTATAAGCATCCCTTCTGTTTCTTCGGATTGGAAATTCATGTTGGTCCATGATGTCGAGTAGGTAACAATTTCGAACAAACCAAACAGGTGAAGCTTGCTGAGTTGCTGGAACAAGAAGGTGCTGACATAATCCAAACAGAAGGAGGGAAATGTTCTAATCCTTCTGTATCCGGAGTTCTTGGCTTGATTGAGAAGGTAAATTTCAGAAGCATTAACCATTCTCATGCGTCAACGCCTTCAATAGCATGTTTGATAGCAGATCCCAATTCGTTGGAAGTTTTGGTGATGGTCTGTTTAATTTTGGTTTCACGGCTTCACGCCATGAGATATTAAATATGCTTTCTGTTGTATCATAATTTTAGGCGGCGCCCACATTAGCTTCAGCATATTCTATCTCAAGAGCTGTCAAGATTCCCGTGATGTGTTCGTCAGGTCTCAGCGCGGTTACGGCTCCCATGGCCATCACTGCCGGTGCTGCAGGAGTGGTATGCCAATCTCTACTCTCATTCCACTTTTTAACTAATGACTCCCTGAGATGCTTAAACTTTATTTTTGCCGTAAATGTTTTCTGTAATTGCTGAAATAAACAGAGTATGCCTTTGTTTTCTCAAGTTCTAAGAGTCAGTATGCTCATATTTTTGAGTCATTTGAAAAATTGCAGGGTGTTGGATCAGCAATCAACAAGCTCAATGATGTGGTCGCGATGATAGCTGAAGTCAAGAACATCGCAGATTCGTTAAAATTGCCAAGCCAACTCGATGTACGGAAAGAGAGATCGTTGAATTTGTAACGAGCTTTATATGATTATGTCATATGGCGAGGATCAAGACGGTAACCTCGTTCTGGTGCAGTTGTGCTCCTGTTATAGCTCTTGCACAAGATGAACCAAACATTGAGTAACATGAACTAATAGAGCCTCATTCACAGAAATAAGCATAAAAAAACTTATGTTTGATTCGGCGGCTTTCATCTTTCATGGTTAGTATAGTCTCAGATCGAATGCGGATCGATGACTCCCCGAACTTGCATGCCGGATTGTTTTGTAGTCTCCAATATAATGAGAATTACTATGAGCATCGAGCAAAGTGGCTACTCATATCGAGAGAATTACCACCACCAAGTCATACAGAGAATCAAAAGAAAAAGCCAAGATCAGATCAAGAAAATTAATTCAATGCCATATCTACCAATTCACCAACCTTCCAAGGGGCCGCCAAAGGGCTGATATAAAATAAGAGCAATTGATACAAGATGATCCAACAGGGGCCTACAACAGTAATCCAATAACCCGACCTCGAACTTAGATGCATTCTTTATTTTAACATACAGTAATCCAATAACCCGACGTCGAATTTATTTTAACATACCTGTGCCTGCACATCACACACCCCAATCCTGGGCTAATTTTTTTTCTTTCCAATCAGATGGGAACACAGGAGGTGACATTCGGAAGTCCCAGCCCTTAGGGGTTCTTCCCTCCATTTCTTCTCTCTTGAGCCTTTTATGGACCTACTTGTGTCCAGAATAGTAGCTCAAAGGACAACTAACAAGAGGGAAACATCTCAAGAGCCATTCCTACATTCACAATCAAATTCCTCATTTTCTAAATTCTGGGCTTCAATGGAACATTCTTCTATTTTAGGGTGTAATGCGGCACTCTGGCTGTACTTTTGTAACTGTACTTAATCTGCATCGCGGCTACACAACTGAAAAGCTTGCCAACCCAACTAAAAACAAGCATGTTTGCAGCCTCCCACACATTTATTTTAGTTCATTCAGTTCTCAGCAAATTGTACAAAATTACATCAGAGAACACCCGAAAGTATGTCAGCTCAAGATTCATATAATGGGCAGGGTATTGCGTTCGTTAATGATCGATGGAAGGAGAAGTTGCACCAAATTGTGCAAGACTACATCGGACTTGACAAAACAGGAGGCAGAAAATGACGCTCAAGCATTATCGAGAAATTTACTTTTCCTACACATGAGCATGAGGATCTGAACCTGCAGTTAACTCCAATTTCCAAGCACTAATTTACACAAATTGTGAGATGGGGATTTTCGAATCGAAGAGCCACTGAAATTACGAATCATATACAATAGGCAGTTTAATCACTTGATATCATGCAATCGTGTCCCCTATTCAAAGTTGGAGTCATCCTCTGTTTCCTCATCTTCACCGCTTTCCTGAAATTCAGAGTCTCTTCTGAGAAAAACTTCACAATACAACCGCGATATATGACTAGCGTACACAGATGAAACAAACTATACCTTTCTTTTGACGTACTCTGCCATGGCCTTGTCAAATTCTCTCCTTTTCTCATTGGCTATGTCATAATACTGAATTTTTTCCTATCAAAGGCGATAACTATCCATAAGAAACTCTGGGTTCCAAAAAGATAGATTCATGCCCCAAGATGGGGTTCTGAATCATTGGCTTGGAAAAGGCAAACAAGTGGGACGTAAATGCATTGGCAAAAAATAAAAGCAGTTATACATCATAAGGTGATTGGCCAAAGTGCCAGCCCAGCATCACCAGTCAATGGGCAAAAAAGTGCACATAACCAATCATTAATCACACAACGAATAAAATCACAACAGGCTCATCTTGCCATCATAAGATGCTAAACTATAAGATAGGGGTCTGTCGACATGAACCAAGCATGATAACTTCAGATGTTCAGGCCATAATCAGCAAATTCCATGAACATAATTCACATCCAACTTCATTTTTTCTACATAGAAATGTACAACATTGCATGCAGATGTTGTCTATTAAAACATTCAGACTTTACTTTTAGTTCCATTTCCAAACCAGGAAACCGTCTTTTTCAATGAAAACAGCACCATAATTGGCGTATCTTTATCCATAACGTGCCTGAGTGATCAACCAATATGTCACTTTATTCTTGTTCTTGCTTTTGTTTTCACCCCATTACATTTTGGCTTTATTTGTATTGACCGAGCGAAATATTATCACAACATTATGATCAATGAACAGAGCAAGACCAAAAGGAAATGATAAACCTTGAAGTACAATATTCTCAGACAAAGGTATGCTGTAATTTGGTAAATATTTCGCTCTTTTAAGGGATGTCCCTTATTGAATAGCATGGGGCATATCCTGACTATAGGGGTTAAGGGCAAAGGGAGAAACAGAACAGAGTACTTGATCTGATGGTACTTTAAGTTTTGTTGAAGCAACCTGGAGAAGAGAACCAAATAAAGGAGAACCTAAAGATGACTAAACTACCAAAACAGAGAGAAGAAAACTAAGTTCGAGCAAATGATGGATGGAGAGAAACAGAAGACAAGATGCTCAGGCAAGTCCAGTAGAGACAGTCTATGAAAGACCACAACCGTCATCTAAATATGGCAGCGCAGCTCCAAAAGATACCTTTATCCTGAAGCAAACATTACTCAACTCTTATAGGGTCAAAATATCTGCTACATGAAAATTATCAGAGATCTCCCTCAAAAGGATGTTGAGTGTCACAGGAAGATGAAAGATATCTTGAACACCAGTTGGTACCCAAAATCTTCCTTCCCAACACCAAGCAGTGCCAACAAAAAGCTGTAGTCTAGATTATACTTGACTATTTCATCTTTACATCCCCCTAAAGCACCCCATATACTACTCCACATTACGCAGTCAGGGTGAAAATCAAAACACCCATTTCAGAAAAGAAACATAAGAAACAAATCAATCACAATAAACATTGTCAACAATAGTCCTCATCGGTTTGCAACAAAAATGATCATCCAGGTGAATTTGCATTTTACTAACTCTAGTCAATAAAAAATCCTATAGAAAAAGCGATCAATAGTAATAAATAACTCAAATGTCTGATCATGATAAAAAATTCAAAGAGACCCTAATTCTAAAATTTTCAATCAACATAAGATGACCTCAAAGCATTTCCTGATGAAAAGGCGTATTTTCTCAAAGTGCCATGTAGGACCTCAAAGCATTTCCTGACCCCTCATGAGCCTGCTAGTAGATTGGGCATAAAGAAATTCCAACCCGGCCCCTCAAACGGTTCAACTAAGAAAAGTAGTCTCACCAGCCATCACCAGTCTAATCACTGTACTTGCCACCACCTTTTTTGACATCAGCCCTCCCTCCCTCCCTCCCTCCCTCCCTCGTGAGTTAGAGATAGCCAATTCTAGATCCAGACCGAAGCCTCAAGAATCAGGGATTCAAATTTCCTCCTTTTTTAAATTGTCACTTCATATCAACAGTGCTTCTCTTTAAATTTCATTTTTGTTTCTGTATTTCTTCTGGATGGTAATACAGTAGACAAGATGCCAATATTAACTGCAACCTGCCACTGCTCTTTCTTCTCCAGGTAGCAAGAAACTGCTGTGAGCTGCGGCAATAAAGACCAGTCAGCGACCAAGTGTTTGTTCTGCCCAGTCTTGAGTTTTCTTTGATTTTTTTCCCTCTGAAAATGGCCTTGGCCTGGTCTCCAGGCTAGCCAGCGACCTGCTACTGCCTCTTTCCACAACTCACAGGCAGCAGTAGGAAGATGGACCTAGAACTGGACTAGACATTACATTAACCAACCTCATAGCAGTTTTATTTCTCTAAACATCACTATATGTCCGAATACACTCCTGCATAAATCACATTATCAAGGCAACCGCAGCAATAAACTAGAATCCAGATTATGAACCATTTAAGACAAGCCTGGTGAACTTAAAGGGAAAAATTTCACAAACCTCGTAAGTCATTGTCTTCCACTTCTCACCACAAGCCTTGCCAATCTACAGGAAAGGAATTAATCATAGCATGAATGTATAGGGAAAATTGCCAAAACATTTTGGTAACAACATATGCAAAGGATTCAACTACCAAGCCACTGAAAAATACAAAGCACGTGTCGTGAACATACATCCCGCATTGATTTGACATCTGGGTTCTGTTCTTGATAATCCTTTCGAAAATCCTCCCTTATAATGCAAATAACAGATCGTGTCAAAAGATTTCATTGTAAAAGGAGTATGATGTAATGATCTCTAAAGAGTATGATGGTCATAAAAAACACAGAAAGCAGAAGTAAAACTCTGATTACAATGCTCAAGTCAGGGTATTTAGTGGTTGTTTCCAAGCTAATGCAGAGAAAATAACATCCAAACAATACTCAGAATTAAAACCAAAAAATAAATAGGACTCATAAGATGATATCATGACAAAAATTAGCTAACCATATGGACAGATAAGATTTCGCATTAGTGGAACTTTGTCGAGGTAGCCTGGAAACTCAATGACTCCAAATATAAGAAGTATTCAATAATCTACCCGATCCCATTATCAAGACAGTTATGTCAGTATCAAACATGAAAACAGATAGTTTTACAAGGTCAAAGAGTTACTATTCAATTGAAGCTAGTTTTCAGTTTGGTGAAGAAAATAAGCTGGAGTCAGATCTTCATAATAGTACATCAAGTGGGTTTAAAATCAGAACACCCCCTACCCATCTCTTTAGCCCGACCACCTTCCTCTTACTCTCCCTCCTTTTAAGGAACTTTGCAAAGTTAGGCTGTACAACATCATCTATATTTGCAGGAGAGAGCCTTCCAAACTCAGAATACTTATTGAATTAAAATCCATACCACAATCTACAGCTTACCCCACCACTGTCTAAGATTCTAGCTAAGAACAATAGAGATTGTCCTCTTAATTACATTTGCATCATTTCTATTCCCTTGAGTGCTCCTCAATTATGTATGGGACTCTTTTGCCCTGCCTTCAAACAAGGGTGTGACTGAGACATCTGGAATAACGTATTTAGTTCAATGGGGAGCTTCCAAATTACTTCTGCTATAAAATTATATTTGTGATTTCTTTTAATGAGTTATTTGTGTTTTTACCAAGAATAGTGCAATATGAAGATAACTGAAGGCCCAACAATCGTTTCCTTGAGATTAAACTGAAACATTGAGTCCCCAAACATCAAACACGCTGTGGGGGGCCAGTTTTAAACAACATGGATACATGACTCAAACATGACAAGACACGAGAAAAATTAAGTAAATCAAAGTTGAATCCGACACAAGGCAAACACAAAATCGACGCAATTCCCCATTTATTATAAAAAGCCCATGATACTGGAAACACCTTTAAGCTACTTTCATAATGACATGAAACATATAGAATTATTGACACGAAAAGTATTGGTGCCCTCCTGTAGAGGGCTCGCCCCTTGTTATTTAGATCCTAGGAATGTTAAATAACAAGAATTGCAAAAAGGACACTCTACAATGCACCTCCAGGCTAAAGAGGCATTTGACTTAGTGGCATCTCCTTCTTTGGCGAAAGATGGGTCACCATTCAAACCTCAGATTAAAAAGGGGTGGGAAAAAGTGATTCCGATGAAAAAGACTGAGCCATTGTCTCATTGAACCAAAAAATGAAAAAGAAAAATTACAATCAGATCGTCCATCTATTTGACTCTAGGATATCCAGATCGTTCGCTACAACCACCAACAGTGACAAAAATGGACTAGCTGAATTTACTAGACCAGTGATTTAATTCATTCACAAATCACAATTTGTTCCATTCCTTAATCATGGTACCACCAAATAAATGTACCAACTTATTTCACTAGACCGATCCACATTTTAAAAGCCCCTAATGGGAGGGACGAGTCAATTACACCACCCAAGGAGGGGACTTGACTCTCAAGTCTCAATCTCTAGAACAGTGTACATAACACCCCCATGCATAGCTTCAAAAACTGATATTCAGTCTGACGATGTATGCGATACATCTAAGTAAAGAAATGTCACCAGACCCACTTGAAGCACCATTTGCATCGATTCAGCAGTTCAGAACAACCAAGATATCTGCAGAATACATATTTTCAAATGTTCTCACGATTGCGACAGTCACTGGTCCACCCTTGAGTACTATATGTCAAGCATTCTTGCTCTTGATCAATCAAGAAAACTATTTTAGGCGATCGCAGAGTACCTCAAACAGTCAAAACTCGCAAGTGTATTTCTGCTGCAGCAAAGAGCACCATAACAAAAATAATAAAATTTCTTTCTAACAGAATTTAGTATGGAGAGCTAGAGGCCTTCTAACTACTAACTAATCACTCGATCAAATGGCATCGATCAGCTGGATGGAGGCATAGTGCGTCCAGGAGACAAAGCTATCTAGCAATTTGGACAATCCTCAACTTCAAAGGGACAAAAAGAAAAGCAAGAAAAATCTATACATGATACGACCGCAAGTACTAGCGACCTATTTAAATTTATCAGAAAAAGGTTTTTGATATTTCAGACACATCTAGCTCCTCCCTGTCTAATGCTCTTCATCTTCTCTCTCCACCACAACCACACACCGCAAGTAATTGCACGCCAAAAAAGGATCTACCGCTCTGCAACCGGAATTCTTGAACAAGCCAAGACGCTTGGCGCGACCAAATTGATCTGGCAACACCACCCATTCATTAAACCGAGAGAAACGAGCCGCGAAACTCACAAGAAGTAGAAAAAAGCGGTGGGCGGCTTCTTGGGCATCTTCGCGTCGAGCTTGACATTCTTCTTCCCTCTCACCGTCTTGACGCTCCTCCCCGACTTGGGCCTCCACTCCTCCTCGCTCTCCCTGCTCATCAGCGCCAGCCGCTTCATCTTCTCGCTCGACTTGACCCTCAACACCATCCCGCTTCTCCTGCCCATTTCACAAGACCCGCCATCAGAACACTCCGCAGAACTCACCCTCGGGGGTCAAATTTCGATTTTTCTCAAGTGGGTCGTTTCAAGAATCGATAAAAAAGCGAAATTTGAGAGCAGAAGGGAGAGGCGTGTCGATTACTCGGTCGGGGCTGCGCTGACGGGCGGAGAAGAAGGGACCGATTTCTCGGACTTGGAAGGTTTCTTCTTGGGCATTGCAGCGGGAGCGACGCCAACTGCTCTGCTTTTCGCTCGGGCCTTGAAACTCTGGTTCAGTGGAAATTGGAGAAGAAGAAGCGAGTCGATTTTCCAGCATCAATCGCTATTCGGGTGGCTAATAAATAAAGACTGTTATTCCAAAAAGTAAATTCTGAAAATGAAATCGATGAAGATTCCTCAAAAAGTTATTTTTAACGTCGGACGAAAAAGTTATACCTAAATTTTATTTGTGTAATTAGAAATTCATCTCGTAAGTTCTAGAATTATGGAATCGGAAAAATAGGATACGGAGGTCCCGTAGATTTTGATATGGGTTGTCCTAATTTCAATATTGCTCCATGTAATTTTATCTCTTTTTAGGGAAAATTTGAAATATGATCTTAAAGTGCTTTCATTTTTTTTTTTCAAATAAGGGCTTGAATTGAATCTTATTTCAAAAACATAAAATGTCATTATTTTCTCAAATAATTATCTAAAATGAATTTTATCTCAATAAGAGCTTGAAGCGACGGTGTCTGTTTCAAAAAAATGCCTTACTTTTTGGCTTATTAATGACATTTTAGTCATTTAATTTTTTGAATTTTTCCTTTTTCTTTTTTGACTTTTTTTGGCTTTGCTTTCTTCTTTGCTAGTGGCCCAGCCACTAGCGATGCTAGAAAGGGCTAGGCCAAGGTCGCCTTTACTATCTGCTAATAAGGGCCGGTAGGGCTTACGAGCCCTCGCCCACGTTCGATAAGGGCTTGGTGACCCTCATCAGCCGCTTGTGAGGGGGTAGCCTAGCTTAGGTGAGGTGACCTTCGCCCTAAAGGAGGTCGCCCTCACATCCATCGACGAGATCGCCCCTCTCTAGATCTATGTGAGGATCGTTGAGCCCTTGTTGGCCTTAGGCAAGAGTCGACCTCACTCGTGGCTGGTGAGGGCTGGCAAGCCCTCGCTTGCCCTTACCAACAACTAGCGAGGCTAGCAGAGCCCTCGCTGACCCTTACCAGAGACCCTCACTGGTAGCCACTAGCCCTTGCTAAAAAAATTAAAAGCGAGAAAAGGAAAAATGCCCTTAACCGATCGGAATATTTAGCCGGCCAGTGAGGTCAAACCCTAGTTTGAAATGACCATGGTCATTTTAGGCTCTTATTTATAACAATCATAGCCACTTCAAATTTTTATTTGACACAAAGTCCACTTCGTGCCATTATTTAAAAAAATGAGGCACTTCAAGCTCTTATTTGGAATTTTTTCCCCTTCTTATATTCTCCTAAAGACATATATCCATGATGAAGACTGTATTAGGCATTCATATCACATTTTTTTTTTTTTATATTTAAGATATAAAAATGTGTTTTTTTTGTTTATTTTAATTAGTTGATTTATCTATTAACTACATAGTTTATGAGTGCAGCGTATTACCGAGCAAATAAAGAGATGTATGACTAATAGTTAGACATGACAAAATTGTTTGATGAAAATGATAATGTTACTATTAGGTGTCAAAATATAAGAAATGTTTAAATATAGTTAGAACGGATTATATGATGATGTTACTTGTAAATGAAAACAAAAATAAATGTATCTAAACGGTACTACACGACGAAACATTTTCATTTTTCATTATATAGTTTTTTCTACCAGTAAAACAAAATATTTTATTTTTCTCATAGTTATAATTATGAATGAAAACAAAATAAACCCAGATCATCAAAGCTCTACTTGATGTTTCAGACATCGTTGCTCATTTATGGCCCTCTCGACCCTGTAGACCATCCCCATGGGGGTGGTGAAGGGAGAGCCCAGAATGGCTAAGTTCATAAAGGCGGAAACTTGATTCAAAATCAAGGAATCCGATACGCTTTCCCCTTATTACACAATGTGGGGAAAAAGATTGATTCAACAATACATCATGCCTACATTAAGATTGAACTGAACATTCTAAGTGCATCCAGCAGGAATCGAACCCACGAATTTACCTCTTTATTAGGTTGGTATAAGTTGGTAGACTCTTTCAACTGCTCAGACATCCATCCCCTTCGCGCTTCGCCCGCCCTATCTATCCGCGTGCTGGCAAACAAGTCACACGGCAAGTGCACGATTGACTTTGCACGCTTCATCCTTCGTCCCGTCGCCTATCAGCTTGGTAGGCAAGCTACCTTGATCTGTCTTCAACTTCGATTCATTATGCTCAGCAGCTCCAACAAGTACAAGTATAAATAATAATTGTTAGATTTATTGTGTATCTAAATGAATATAAAAAGGGAACCTTTCCTTTTAACTAGCGAAGGGGAAGAGGGAAGACAAGACCCGATCCCCTTTTTGTAGCCTAGAATGGATGAGGGAGCACTCTCAGGAAAACAACTGTCCTTACTAAACTATGTGCTCATCTCTCTGGCCAACCCGAATAAAGTTAGGGGGGAAATTCCCCAGCAAGGCTCCATATCCCCTTTTCAATGAAGCACACTTTGGCGGGCACCTATCCCTCCATCAAAGCGAATGGCCAGACCCTCCTGATTATGTAGCTTGGCCCCTAGTTATTGTGCACACGGCTAAGCTCTATTGGGCAGAGCATTCTCAATCCAACCTTACAAATTCATACATATTGATTTCACTCAAAAGCTGAATAGAGGACTAATCAAGCTGGGGAAGGTAGTGAAAAATGCAGACAGCCGCGAAGGATGAGGCAATCTCATATTGTTCATGTTTAGACACTACCTTTTGTTCATCACAGGCTTGAGTCTCGAAGATGAATGACCTCAATATCCGATCACACACGAGGATAGAAAGAAGATCAGTTACAGTCCTAGGTTGACGAACCCTTGGTATGTCCTGGTTTTTTCCTAGGTTTGCCAAGCAGAGGCTAGGGTGGTGGTTTTTTTTTATAACCCATAGTCTTTCTTCTATCATCCATGGGGCGGGCCTCGCCTTTGTGTGAAGGCTACATTCGATTCAAAATCGAGAAAAGGCTAAAGCCCTAATTTCACTATATCAAGAATCAAATTGAAAAGATTTGAAACCCCAACTCCAAAGGAGGGGAAAGCGAACCATAGATGTAGTTTGTCACGGGACGAACTAGGTTATATAAATCATGATCAGAAAAAATGGTAGTTCGCTGGGCTTGGGAAAGCAACTGTCCTTACTAAACTATGCACTCATCTCTTTGGCCAACTGGAATAGAGTTAGGGGGGAAATTCCCCAAGCGCACTTCCCTTTTCCCCTTACTAGTCAAGGAGGTGTAATGAATAGAGATCTCCCGCCACAAGTCTTCTCTTCTTATCACTTCACTTCGTTTGATAGATCTAATCTGATTGGACCTCACCAAGCCAGGTGATGATGTAGAAAATCGTTTTTGAGGGAAATACAGAATTAGTCTATCTTATCCAATGGGAAACTTTATGTAAAAAACTCGGCCTTAGAAAAGATATCTTGTATTTACTTACAAAATTAAAATTTCCTTTCTCTACTAAGCCTGCTAGCTACTTGGAGGGCGACGCCCATTCTTTCTAGACACAGTCATCCAAGGACTTGTCTGCTGAGGCTTTTCTCCTATCTTTCTTTAAGGAAGGGTTCCACTTTCATTCCCTCGGTCCTTAAAAGGAAGGTCTACAAGAGATAAAAGAGTAAGATGCCTAAGGGCTGGCGCACATTCTTTCCCGTCCGCTATTCCTTGGTCGAGGAGTGGAAGATTATCAAAACTATAAGGGGAATGTGAGCAATTCCAACAAGGGTCATAATATCGGTACAACTCGAATAAAAATTCTAACCTCTAGATGATCGAAGAACCGAAAGAGATGCTAGTATAATATTGGGTCTCCCCCTCCTGCAGGATCAAAAAAGGTTGTATTAAAATTTCGATCGGTTTATAACATGGTAATGGCCCCTGCTAGTACCGGAAGTGATAATAAAAGTGGGAATGTTGTTGTCTTTCAATCCACCATGTCTAAGCCACATGAGTTTGTCAACAAATGCGTCTTGGGCTGGATTGACTAACCTAACCCTTACAAAAGGGGGCCTTGCTAGTTGTTCTAAACTTTTACAAAATATTCAATTAAGACTTCGAATTTTTTTTTTATGCCATCGAGTTATTGAATTATACATTATATTTTTTGTTTAAATTGGTCTTTCTATTAAATACGTTAATACAATGCTAATGTGACATTCGAGGTCCACATCGCATCAATGATAACTAAACTAAGCAAGATGATGAAGATACATTTTTTCTTAGTGTTGACATTAATAAAAAAATAAAAATATAAAATATATTTATGCACAGGGAAGGAGGGCTAGCTGATTGGTTAAGCAACAAGGGCCATATCACCGAGGCACAACAAGAGTGGTCTAGTGTTTGCCGGCCTCTAAAGATCGTAGTGTGCCTTCATAACTCTGATATGAGCACATAGAGAACAATTATAAATGAAAACAAATAAATGCAGCGATGGCTCTAAACTTTTGCAAAATATTCAACCAACGCTTTGAATTTTTTTTTTTTTTTTTTGTGCCATTGGGTTATTGAATTATATATATATATATATATATATATATATATATATATATATATGTTTTTTTTTAACTATGTGTTTCTATTAAAAACGTTAACACAATGCTAACGTGACATTCTAGGTCCACATCACATCAATGATAACTAAACTAAGCAAGACAATGAATATACATCTTTTGCTTAGTGTTGACATGACTAAGAAAAAATATAAAAGAAAATATAAAAACCCTAACATATATTCATGCACAAGGAAGGGGGGGCTAGCTGGTTGGTTAAGCAACAATGGCCATATCACCGAGGCACGACAAGGGTGATCTAACGTTTGCCGGCCTCAAAAGATTGTTGTGTGCGTTCATAACTCTGATTTGAGCACATAGAGAGAGAAAAATGGAGGTGCTGCCAAGGTTAGTGGAAGAACCACAGTCAAGTTGAGAATGGGTTTCGGGTCACGCAATCCCAATGATGCTTCACCTCCGCCCTAGTTGCCTTCATCTCCCTACCTCTCCCCCATTTCACTAGTGCCTAATTCCTTGGAAAAAAAAATCAATTTTAGATCTAATTCTAATTCTATCCAAAGCTTTTTTTTTTATCTATAAAAAATTCCCAAACTTTAAATTTAGTCCCAATAAATCCAGATTTTTTTTTTTGTTTAGAAAAAAATCATAAAATTTTATTCTAGTCTCAAATTTGCTTCCATTAGCTCTTTGTTCGAAAATCGCCGTTACTCGTCTCTAATTTTCATATCCAAGAACGGTTTTACTTTTGGAGATAATTTTTCGTGTCACGTTACTATTGTGGATTTGTTATAAATTGTGGAAATGTCACATTAAATTGCAATTGGATTATGATGATAGATTTGATAATAGATTGAAGTTTGTGATTTTTTTAGACAAAATAAAATTTGGGACTAGACCTAAAATTTGAGGTTTTTTATGAAACAAAAAAAGGTTTAGGATTAGACCTAAATTTTAGAGTTTTTTTGAGAAAAAAAGTTCAAGACGGGATTGAGATTAGACCTAATATAATTTTTTTTTTTTATTGAGGAACTGGGTCATCTCACGAGTGATGATTCTGCTTTCCTTTTCTTCGAATTTTCTTATGTTGACTTTTTTGCTTTGCTTCTTCTTTTTTCTTATTTCCAAATTCTATATTATTTTGTTTTAAAATTTTTAAAAGCCACCTAAGATGCCATTCTAGCATACAGCACGAGTATCATAACTTTTATATGACGTTTACTTAAATGCCATAATTATTTTTCACTAAAAACTCGAGTGCCAAAATTTTTTAAAAACCAAATAGGAGAAATAAGAGTCCGGAAGATTCAAACTCAGGATATTTTAACTTTGATATCATATGAGATTTTGTAAAATTACTGTCAATTGCTAGGAGGTGTATCGTGATGCTGCTATGTTGGCACAAATAAGACAAGTGCTGAACTCATTCATTTTTTTCTTCATTTTTTTCTCCTGATCTCCCCGTTTCATCTATTCTTGTAACTTATGGCAATGGATCCACCAATCCATGTTAGAGTCATCTGCCAGAAAAAGTTGATTCCAGGTCAAATTAATTGTCATGTGTAAAAATTGGAGGAAATGCTTATGATCCTGCAGTCGAGATATCTGGAATGCCACGGGGGCTGTTTTTGACAACGTGGAAGCTGCACAGTTTTTTTCTACCAGTAAAATAAAATCTTTTATTTTTCTCGTACTTATAATTATAAATTAAAACAAATAAACAAAGCGATGGTTCCTAAACTTTTGCAAAACGTTCAATTAACTTTTTTTATGTGCCATTCGGTCCTTGAATTCTACATTATATTTTTTCGTGTAAATTGGTCCTTCTGTTAAATATGTTAATACAATGCTGGCGTGGCATTGCCGATTAGCATCATGTCAATGATTATAAACTATGCAAGGGAATAGAGATACGGTTTTTTTTTTTACACTTAGTGTTGACATGAATGAGAAAAAAAAAAATTAACCACCACATTCGATAGCTGCGTTGGTATGCGCTTAGACTCTCTGTACGGTAGGGCGAGAGTTCGAACATCCAGGTTCACGTACTACGCATTCATTAGTGGACTTAAGTGCGGCGTCGTGGTGGTGGGTCCTGCGCTAGCGCCGCTCCAGGTTTACATCGCCGGCTGCTGGTCATACATACAGCGGTTCCTGGGTATCAAAAAAAAAAGAGAGAAAAAAAAAATATATAAAAACCCTAACATGACTCTCAGAGAGAGAGAGAATTGCCAAGGTTAGTGGAATCTTAGTTGAGTCTAGAAGGGATCTAGGGTTGCGCGACCTCGACGATGCTTCACCTTTGCCTCCGGTTCATACTTGCCTCCAGCCCCCTCCTTCTCCCCCATTTTACTAATGACGATTTTGTTTTCCTTTTCTTCGAATTTCCTTGCTTTTTTTTCCCCCTTATTTTCAAATTCTTTTCTAACCTTCGTACGATGCCATTTTGGCATTCATCAGTGACTTAATTGTCATGTCAACCCTAATGTTTCCTCAGAAGGACCAGCTCCAATAAAAAAGTATATAGTTTAGGGAGAGGTCTAGCCTCTCCTGAGGGGCTTGACACCGCCCTTCCCAGCAACCTGGGCGGGCTGTGTGTCTCCCTTGTTATTTATGGCTGTAGGGAGCAGCCTCCCCTCACCCCCCGCACCGGTCCATTATTCCCCTCGGGACCGGGTGTTAGGGGTACTGCCTTTTTAAGGTCTTGCTTAGCATCAGGTACACCGATGGAAGATAAAAAGTCTTGGGACTTAGGGCGCGCATGACAAAATTTCTAAAACAGAAATCAATTTCTATTCCATGGACGAGTTTCTAAGTAAAGAAACACATTCGATAACAATTCAAAATTTATATTTCTAAAATAAAAATTTGTTTGATAACAGAATAAAATTTCTAAATCTAGAAGCGACAACGACTAGCGTCCGATGGCTGGAGTTCGACGTTCGGCGTCCGGTGACCAGCAGTGGGCGGCCGAAGTTTGAAGTCTGATGTTTGGTATCTAGCACCAAGTCCAATGATCGGCGGCAGGCGGCCAAAGTTTGGAGTCCGACACTAGAGTATGGCGACTAGCAACCGGCGTCTAACATCCGGAGTTCGATGTCTGACGTTCAACATCCAGAGTCCGACGACAGGAGGCCGGCGGCGGGTGGCCAATGGCCGAAGTTCGGCGGCGGGTGGTAGGCGGCCGACATCCGGCGGACGGTCGCCGACGAACATCCGGCGGTTGATGATGAGCTGCTGGCATCCAATGATTGGCGATGAGCAGCCAACGACCGGTGGGCGTTAGGCATCCGGCGACCGGCGGCTAGTGGGCGGGGCCGGTGGTGGGCGGCCGGCAACCGGTGGCGGGCGTCCAGCATCCCACGGGCAGAAAGTGGATGACGAGCAGTGACAAGAGTAAACGATGAGAAAAATTTTGATTTCTCGTTTCAGTTCCAAAAATAGAAAAACTAAAAATTTTAACTTCGATTTCTGCTCCAAATTTATTTCTATAATATAAATCTATAGTAATGAAATTATATTACCAAACAGATTTCTATTCCAAATCTATTCCGGAAAAAAAAAAAGAAGAAATAGAGAAATAGAAATTTTGTTTTGCACGTCCTTAACGGAAACATGTAGCAAAAGTTCTTATTTTTCTAAAATTGCAGTACTTCAAACTGGGTGATGTGACTTTCCAACAGTTTCCATAAGTTATTAATAGCCTCAGAGGTGCTACAACCGTTAACAAGTTTGCGGGACCAGATGGCTTTTAAAATTATAATCCTCATTTTTACGACTGAAACTGTTGCGGGAAAGTCATACTAAACAGTTCACATTAGCTGGTAGTAAATCATCGGTTCCAAATGGGAAAAGTTTGGCGAATATTTGGAACGACTTGTTAGCTTGTGTGGTTTAGCTTTTTGTTTTTAGCTGAACTACCCAATAAGCAGCATTTGCATTTTCTACCAAATTAAATATATACATTAAAACAATAAATATGAAAAGCACTTGGAATTAATTTTAAATGCTAATATTCACTGTTTTAAAAAAACATGGAATTTTGTCATTCATTTAACATTAAACCCTAAAGACAAAATGAAACGCCAAGCCACATACGTGGAGCTTGTCTACTCGTACTTTTAGTGATTAAAATTTACTTTTGTCTCATAGCGAATATTTCACAATTTCAGAAAAAATATAAAAATTTGGTGCTAGAAAAATAATTTTTTTTTTTTATATATATATATTTTAACTTCAAGGTTGGTACAATTGATTCGGGTCTAAAAGAGAGATTTCTCTGAAGATTCTTCGTCGGTTCCCCTGGATTATTAAAAACTTATCTTTTATTTGGATAACTTAACATAAAACGAAACAAAAAGGAGGGATGTTCACAACTAAAAAATTTTAATTGATTGATAGTATCCGCACCTGTCCTCATGATATGTGCAAATTTTTCTATGTAGAAAAATGGGAATTGAAGTGTGACTACTATAAATACATCATAAGTTACTTTGCATACATCACAAGATAGAACTACTTGAGATTAACTCCGTCCAAAATTAGACTCCAACTATGATGTTTTTTAGATATATCATTTTGATATTTTTATTTGGTCAACTGATGGGAAGATGGATCATGTTAAAACTCTAGTCTCAGTTATTTTATATTCACCTAACCGATTTAATAGGTAGTTTTACTACGTAAGCTAAAATTGCTTGTAGTTTTCATTTTTAATTTTTTTATGGAAAAAAAGTAATTATTATATTTTGTTTTCTTGAGAGTAAATTTAGTAACTGTTGACATCCGAAGATACCCCTACAAGCACATGCTGGTCATGAGGGATAGAAAATTTTAAATCACCACCATGATCATATATGAGCCATAATCTATATCGATCCTGCCCATAAGTGGTCATAAAAGAAGGGATAATTGAGGACTTTGAGAAACCTCATGCTGAATTTCGATAGACATACAAAGACATAATACCATGATGAAGCAATTGGTTGCCACGTGTTGTAACCAAGGGATCACTGATGAAGATACGACATTCGCGGTGGAAATAGGCGGGAGTAGTTAAAAGGGTGGCAAACTCAAGGGAAACGGTTAATACTTGCTGAACAAGTCATGAGAATGTTATCGAACAAGTTAGAAACTAAATATAAATAAGGCAATTCAACATAGAACATGGAGCGACTCTTGAGGAGAGGGTAACCGACCATTGACGGTTACCAGATTAGCCTACAAATATCACAAGCAATATGACAAATAGCCCTCCTTGTGCAATACAAAAAATTACTTTGTCTTGCCTTCATCCTTACTTAATTTAGTCTAGCTATGGCATAAGATTCCCGTTCTAGATTCAATTTCAACAAATTTCTATATCTTGGGCAAGGTTGTCGATTAGATTTTAGTGCTAACTCATTATTTGGAGTCGTTAATTAAATTCCAACGTTGTGTCCTTATCCTCATCTAGAAACAGTGTTTGTTAGGTGCTACATTTGTTAAGCGTCGTTGATTAGATTCCAAAAACATATAATTCCATGATGAAGCAACCGGTTGCCATCTATCAAAGTCGAGGATCACTAATGAAGACACAACATTGACAGTGGAAATAGGCGGAAAAAGTTAAAAGGGTGCCAAATGCAAGGGGAGTGGTTAATACTTGCTAAACAAGTCATGAAAATGTTGTCAAACAAGTCAGAACTAAATATGGATAAAGTGCTTCAACATGGAACCCGGAGCGACTCTTGAGGAGGAGGTAACTAACCATTGATGGTTACCAAATGGCCTATAAATACTGCAAGCTATTCAATAAGCCCCCGAACAATACACAAAATTACTTTATCTTACCTTTATCCTTACTTAGTTTAGCCTAGCTGTAATTTAAGATTTCTATCGTAGAATCAAATTCCGGTGAGTATTTATATCCTGGGCAGTGATTTCGATTAGATTCTAGTGCTAACCCATTACTAGATTCCGATGTTGTGTCCTCATTCTCATATATGAATAGTGTTCACTAGGTGTTGCCTCTATCCAGTGTTGTTGATTATATTCCAACATTGTGTTCTCATACGCATATAAGAGTAATGTATACTAGGTGTTGTTATCATTGTCCAGCATTGTCAATTAGATTCCAACATTATGTCCTCATATCCATTTAAGATCATTGTTTACTAAGCATCGTTCTCATTGTCCAGCGTCATTGATTAGATTATGATATTGTGTCCTCGGACTTAGTAGAAAGTAGTGCTTTCTAAGCATCTTGTTAATATCCAATGTTGTTGAAGCACCCTCAATATTGTATAAATTGTTTTAATTTTAATGGGCTTTTATTATTATGTTAAAGTGAGTTTAGATGATGTCACTCATTAGATTTCGGCATTAATTATCATTAATATTAAGCTCGTGTTAAGTCAACCACTTCTTTGTATTTAGGATTATAAGTTGCATGGTCTTGTTTGCATTTGACCCTCTCTGTCCAAAGTTAACACAGAACCTTAGTCTCTTTAAATAAAAAAAAAACCAAAATATAACACTTAATGAAAGATATTTCATTGTGGGATCCAAAATTAGCGAAACGATAACTAAAATGGATATTCTCCATGGAAATGAAAAAAAAAATACTTTTTTAACATAAAAATCATGAAAGACGCTTACCAAAGTTCCTTTTGTTTCAACCTTTCAGTTTGATAATTATTTGTTTATTTTCTTATTAGGATAAGTGTATTGAAATTCTTAAAATTTGTCACGAAAATGTGATTGAGTTCTAAAATTTTTAAAAAGTGCAATCAATTCCTAAAATTTGTTAAAAGTATAATTGAGTCTTAAAATTTTCAAAAAATACAATTAAGTTATAAAATTTATCAAGTTTGTACAATGAAATTAAAACAATAGCCCATGTTTAGATGATGTGGGATTAGAGTCATGTTTGAAATTAGGGGTGAGCAATCGGTCACCTCTAGAACCAAACTAAATCGGCCTTAAATGATCAGTGTTCTAGGCTGGCTCACTGGAATTAGGTAGGTTCTTCGGCTTTTTAAAAAAATAAAATAAAATTGGGGTATTAGCTTGATTGATTCAAATTTTTTGTTTCATTTTGACTTTGAACTGGCTTTTGGCTTTTTCTTTGTGCTTTGTTTAAAAATAAATAAAAGATATATTAGAAATAAGTTTCAAATCAATTATGCCACACATTATACACATAGTATATTTTATTAAAACTATAGTTATATTACTTAAAAGATTGATCTAGTTTGGAAGTCAACCCCAAATCAACCGCTTCGATTTGAGGTAGATTCCTAAGGAACCTGAAAATTAGAATTGGTTGTGACAAGGTAGATTCCAAATTCTTGTCCATCTATTCCGAAATCAATAAAAGAAGGAAAAAAAAACATCAAGTCATCAGGATATGCCACTCCAAATTCTTTTCCATTAGTCAAGGTCATTAGATTAGGCTTGCAAGCATCGCCATTGAAAATGAACATAATCGGTGGTCCAAAAAAAGAGGGAAAGGCAGAGGCACCATTTTAGGGGAAACATCCAGGAAGAGGATGGTCGATCAAACTCCCCAAGCAAGCCATCTTAGTTTACTACATTCTCAACAGCCCTCTAATTTATTGAAATCCCGTTAGGATCAAGTCAAAATCTACCATATCTACCGCAATCATGCAAATGGTTTATTGTCTTGGGAACGACATAATTGTTGGTTCAATCCCACCAAAAAATTTAAATTTATCTATGAGAAGAACACCGGTAGTCCAATTTTTTTCCCTTTGCACCAATACCCCAAATTTATACCAATAACCCAACCTACCTTCTATGTATAGTCCGCCCATAATAACCTTTCCGGATCCTACATGATATTGTCCAACACGGTGCCACATCAAACGGTCATCATGGATGGAAGTTGCTTTTGGGTCATCGGTACAAGTTTAGGGTATAGATCAGGTGAAAAAAACCTTGAGGCATTGATGCCCACGAAAAATTTAGGATTTTTAGTGAGATTTTTTTGCACTTGGACTACCCTTTCTTCCAACAACTCCTCTCGCCTTCAAGGAACCAGACCTAAATTGAAAACACCCAATAGAATAGGGGTATCTCGAAGTTAAAACAACATAAAGTGGATATTTTACTTTCTCTCGAGGCCATACATGAGCAATCTTGATTAGAATAAATCATCGCATGAATTGAGCATACGTATCAAACTGAATTTAAACCATTGAAAAATCGCGGATCCCATCAAATACGGCGGTTCAAATCCGCTTCAGTACATGTACCGGATTTAACGACCAATCATGAATCGAACTACTTGGCTGGCCTAGCTATCTCCGTCGAGCTTGGCTCAGCTTGCTCTCGGCCGGCCATGTCTATCAACCCACCCATCTATCAGGTCTAGTTTCGAGTTTCGAGTCGAGCCATGCCATGCCGTCTATTCAATGCACAAGAATAAACAAACATGTCCCACCAGCAAAAGGTTGGTCCAACGCCATGAACAACATCACCTTCATAACTCTCTCTCTCTCTCTCCAATGACATTTCCCCAACAACTATAAGACATGACCTGGTACAGCACGCCCACCATTTCATAAATCCTTGCTCTCCCTCGTCCTCCCTCCTCGCCCTCCTCGTCATCCTCGTTATCATCGCCACCGCCATTCTCTCTCGCTCTCTCCGCCATGCAGTCCCTCCACTCCCCGTCCCTCCGCGCCTCCCCCATCGACCCGCTCCGCGCCGCCGCAGCCCCCGCCGCCGCCGCCCGCCCCCGGGCGCGTCGCGTTCGTCAGGGCAGCCGGCGCCGTGTCCGCGCCGAAGCGGGAGACGGACCCCAGGAAGCGGGTCGTCGTCACCGGGATGGGGCTCGTCTCCGTCTTCGGCAACGACGTCGACGCCTACTACGAGAAGCTGCTCGCCGGGGAGAGCGGGATCGGCCCGATCGACCGCTTCGACGCCTCCAAGTTCCCCACCCGCTTCGCCGGGCAGATCCGCGGGTTCTCGTCGCAGGGGTACATCGACGGGAAGAACGACCGGCGGCTCGACGATTGCTTGCGCTACTGCATTGTCGCCGGCAAGAAGGCGCTCGAGCATGCTGATCTCGGCGGCGATAGGCTCTCCAAGGTTTTGTGGCTCTGGGCTTTTGATTTCCTTTTCTGCTGCTGTAATTGCATGGTGGGATCATCTTTTAATCTGCGTAGGGTCATTGATATTGGATCTGAATGGTATCAGATTACTCAATGTTTTATTGAAGCAGTGTCCTTTCTTTTTAGCTTTGAGCTCAATGCGTAATTAATGAATGTCAAGCCAACGGTAATCTATAGTTTCCCATTTCTTGGGTTGATATGGTGGAAGTAATCGGATGTTCTTCGTGTCCAGTTCTGATGTAAAGATCGTTTGTTTACTGTTTCATTTTCGTTATCTTCCTAGTTGAGCTAACTCCTGGAAGATCGAGTGAGTTCTCTGATGAGAAAATGGATACTGGTAGTAAATTTGTAGACAAGGGTGTACCACGTTTGCTGGCATTGCAATCATAGTGCTTTAAAAGTTGATCAAGCATTATAAGTGACTTTTAGAATGGAAGTTTGAGACTTTGGGGTCTTCTCTTTCTCATGGCTAATTTGCACCTAGATACCGGGGACTTCTTTTTCCCTTGTTCCTTTCTAGGAAGAACAGTTTGTCTCAGTTTATACCAACTGTTCAACCTTGTTTTTCCTTCGGAAACCTCTTTATAACATGAATACTTTTGCCTTCCCTTAGGCTATGAATTTTTCCTGGTTCAGATTCAAAAGTCATTTCCTGTCATTTATTTTGTCTTCCTTTTTTACAATGTTTGTAACAGCATCAACTGTGTTTCGCTTAATGCTCAAGTTCCTTGACTGTTTCATGTCTAACTTGTAGCCCAGCTCTTCTGGTTTATTCATTAACACACATTTGTCTGCCTCGTGTTTTGCAAAAACCAATGCATCAATTGCAATGTTAGAACAACAACGTCAAATCCTTTGCATCCTCTGATGTAAACTTCCTCTGTTGAAAATGATGCCTCTGAAGTATAAATATGATCTCACATACTCGAGTACATTGATTTGATGCTTATTGAATGCAATTGTTAAGAATAGAAATTCATTTTATTGGTATCGCACTGGACCTGCAGTTTCTGCTATTTGGATTTCTCCTCTGCTGTGTTTGGGAAGCGAGGGAAAATGAGGGGAATGGAAATTGGTGTGGAAAATATAGAATAATATTAAATTTTTGGAGAGGGAGAGGAGGGGAAATTTGATCTTTCGGGTATTTCTCTTATTTTTCACTCATTAGCCTCCTAAACAAAGCCCTCTGTTTCAAGCAGTTATGAAGGCAAAGAGAGATGAGCATGGATGTCTGAGGGAATGGCCTAAACATTTTGTTGTACTTCTCTCATAGTCTTTTTGTTGTGGGAGATAAATTCGCCAAACCCACTATTCCTGTTGAATGACTTGGTTTTTGGCCCTAGAGAATGAAAGAATGGGGCTATTTCAAGTTCGATGTGCAGATTACAGCAATTTTACTTGTTGCATTTCCTCCTAAGTAGCTTTTCTTGGCTTTGGAGGCAGTAATTCTGATGTTGCAATGTTAAGCCTCTGTCCAGGAATAGTGCCTTGTTCTTAATGGACAGTATTCTTTTTAAATGACAAAATCACTAAACTGCTGACATTATTCTTTGCAGATCGAAAAGGAGCGAGCTGGTGTACTTGTTGGGACGGGTATGGGTGGTTTGACTGTGTTCTCCGATGGAGTACAGAATCTAATCGAGAAAGGTCACAGGAAGATAACCCCCTTCTTTATTCCTTATGCCATAACAAATATGGGATCTGCCTTAATTGCCATTGAACTTGGTTTCATGGGTCCAAATTATTCCATCTCAACTGCATGTGCCACTTCCAACTATTGCTTTTATGCTGCTGCCAATCACATCCGTCGGGGTGAGGCTGATCTGATGATTGCTGGTGGAACTGAAGCTGCCATTATTCCCATTGGCTTGGGTGGTTTCGTTGCATGCAGAGCCTTGTCTCAGAGAAATGATGATCCACAAACTGCATCAAGGCCTTGGGATAAAGATCGTGATGGTTTTGTCATGGGTGAAGGAGCAGGAGTTTTGGTAAGCTTTAGTATATACTTTAATTTTCTATATCATCTATACTGCTTTGAGTGTTTTTTCTTCCTTAATGAAAAGCGCTTCAGTTTGTATCGTAGCAATCTGGAAAAAGACACGAACTACTACTAAAAGTGCTTTTGTTAGAATTAGATGCTGTCTAAATATGGTGTGGGACAATTGATTATTGAATTGCTAGATCATTTACTTTTTAGTTTCAGAGAAGCATCACGACATGCATGTGTTTTTTTCGTCTCCTTTTCTTCATATATGTCTTTTCCTTTTTGTTTTACAATAAAACACTCGTGTGACGTCCATATGGGAAGAATATTTTATTGGTGATTCGCCCCTTGTAATTTTCTTAGGAATCCAAGTTCATTTGGTTTTCACTGTGCATTAGGATTCCTTGTTTCATCTCTCTTTCTCTCTCTCTCATGCACGCACTTTTATGTTTGTGTGCATGTCAACTGTATCAGCTTTCACTATTGGTATCAGACTATGTCCAAAGCAAATACTTTTCCCGGACTTGTTTGTCAAGACTTTAATTCCCTGTCCAGGTATTGGAGAGCTTGGAGCATGCAATGAAAAGAGGTGCACCAATTATTGCTGAGTATTTGGGAGGTGCAGTTAACTGTGATGCTTATCACATGACTGATCCAAGGGCTGATGGACTTGGTGTTTCCTCTTGCATTGAGAGGAGCCTTGAAGATGCGGGTGTGTCACCAGAAGAGGTAGTCCGTGCTTCCTTTCATAAAATTTTTATCATATAATTACTTTCCTTCAGCTTTTATGTTGTGCTTGCCATTGTGGACTTCTGCAGTTGATCTCTTTTCCATATATTGTTAGTTTTGTTGTACATCCTTGATTTTGAGGGTATTACGTATTGGCTGAGGAATTTTACTGTTTCATCATGCATTCTTCCACAATTGAACAAATTGCTTGTTTTCCTTATAAGTTTTAGCATTATAATCTTCATATTTACTTGGTTCCTTACCTTTTGCATAAAATATGCCTTTGCACTTGCCAAATAAACAACAAATAATGACCAAGCCCTTTTCCAACTAAATGGGCTTGGCAACATGATGTGTTGTACTATCTTCAACCTTGATACTGAAGTATTCGAGATCTTTATTCAAAAGCATTTGCCCACATCTTTTTGGCCTTTCCAGTTTTTTTAACCATCTAGTTTTTAGTTCAATCCTAGTTCAAAAGCATCATATTTGATGGGCAAAGATGTAGGTCTTTGTAACAACCGTGTGGAGCACACACTGTCTCTCCTCACTTCTTTGAAAGCAATCTAAAAAACATATCTTGAAATGTGCTCCCCAAAAAGCGGCAGTGTGCGCTCCACATGCTTGAGAGGGTATTGCTAATGTCAATCCATGAATTTGATATGGCTATCTTTCCTCACCTCTGAAAAGAAATAGGTCTTTGCAGCCTTTTTGGTTGATGAATCTGCCAATAGCTGGTTGTGGCAAGTCTAAATTGACAACATAACAAGTGGCCCTTCCAAAACATTGTGAGAGTATTTCTTTTGTGCCCAAGTTGCCATTAATAGAAGCAAGAAATTTTCTTTGGTTATGTAATTTAGGCATCACTTGATTGGAATTTTAAGCCAAATTATATGACAAGCTTTTAAGTGCTACAGATAAAATATGCTTCCGGAGGACTTGTATCCTATCAGCCAAACAGGTATACTGGAAAAGCAAAACAATTCAAATGAACTGAAATTCAGAGCTAAAATTTGAAGGCATTAGGAGATCATTAGTACTATCATGCTGTTAAATCATAAAGACACTGAAAGTTTTGTTGTAAGCAGTTAATACTTAAAAACACTAAGTTTTGTGAGTATTCACCTGTAGAGTGTGTGTGTGTGTGTTGTGATGAGACTTTCTTGTCTACCTTGACAGTGTGGGTATGGAGAAAGATAAGCTTTGAACGTGTTGACTGAATTCATTTTAAGTGATGAATATGGCTTGTGCATTCTGTTGATTAGTTCCTGATAGCTGCTCAAGTGATGTCACAATGTTTACTAGGAATAATGCTGCTCTATAATCGCTCATGAGGCAATTTAGATATAAGGGCTGATGGCTCTAAACAAAAAGCTATCATATTGTGAGCTGATCTTCAAATGGTGGATGCCTTATGTTTTAGTTTAAGGAACCCCTGTAGTTTCTACAACATCTTTGTTATGGGCATATCGCCCTAGATTTGCAGAATCTGATGGTGCCTGTCATTATCTGAGGGCATGCCTGCCTTTGGAAATTGAGCATTTAAAAGCTACTTGGTGCCAGAGATAACTTGATTGTACAACTTCTTTAACTGTTCAGGTTAACTACATAAATGCGCATGCAACCTCAACTCTTGCTGGGGACCTGGCCGAGATTAATGCCATAAAAAAGGTGTTCAAAAATACCTCAGAGATCAAAATAAATGCAACCAAGGTAATCTCTCTCTCTCTCTCTCTCTCTCTCTCTCTCTCTCTCTCTCTCTCTCCACCCTTTTTTATATTATTTTTTTATTTTTATCCCTGATTGACGTGTTTCGACAAAATTATACTGTTTCAGTCTATGATTGGACACTGTCTTGGTGCTGCTGGAGGTTTGGAAGCTATTGCTACAGTGAAAGCAATCAATACAGGGTGGCTTCATCCCTCTATTAACCAATTTGTATGTACTTCTACTTGATGCTCATTTCTAAATAGCTGTCAGCTCTGAAACGATGAATGTTGTTTTAATGAAAGGACCAATAGACTACCAACTTTTAACACAAGAAAGTTACAGAATCATCTTTGTGCAGTACTTCAAAGGACGAGGTATTCCAAAAAGAAGCCTCAAGTGACTATTATTGTTGCGAAGAAATATTATTGCAGACTAAAGACATTTAAGCAAAGTATATTCTTTTTATAGATGAGATATTACAAAGGAAGCAGATGACAAATGAGAACCATAACATTAATAGTCAATCAGTCAATTTCTTTGTTGATAGTCTTTCCCTTCCTATCTCATGCTGACAAGTTGCTACTTGTCTGTCTTGTAGAAGAACTTTGCTTTTGTAGAACAATTTGTCTGCTTTGATTTATGTGTCTGTGACATTCAATTTTGTCAATTTCAGAATCCTGAGCCCTCTGTGGATTTTGACACTGTTGCAAACAAGAAGCAGCAGCATGAAGTGAATGTTGGTTAGTAATTCCCCCTGATAGGGTTGTTATCATAGGGACATTATTCTGGACGGTACATCTGAGGTTAATTGTGTGTTTGTCATTGCAGCCATATCAAACTCGTTTGGATTTGGAGGACACAACTCTGTGGTGGCCTTCTCAGCATTCAAGCCTTGATTATGTAGGATTATTGTTACGGGTAACCTGAAGATTCATCTCATTCATGGGAGATCTCGGCATTAATTTCTCATTGAGAGCTGCCTTATCTGCTAATAGTTTAGATTTGCCTGATGCCTTGTATGTCATTCGCAATTATTCAAAATTTAACTGTCTGCCAACTAGGGGAAGAACTTTTTATGTCATTTCTATATTAAAAAAGAAGCTATTTAATAGTTGCAAGAGATTTTGTTCAATTTTGGGTCATCTTTTGGCAGAGGAGATGCTCTAGGTTATGTATTAAGTGATGAGTTATGATTTTGCAGTTGTTACGTATTGTATACTGTTGTGGTCATGGAAGGATATCTTTGCAAAAGTTCTCTATCTGTGGAAGAACTCTGTTTCGGTAAAAGTGTGTTCTTGCTCGTGTGGGATGAGATGTGTCACTGGTAAGTAAAAGATCTTCAATTTTTTGGCTGAGAAAAGTATCTCCAATCTTAGCATCACTTCTAAGCAAGTTTGGACCAAGCTTAGAGAGTGGTTGCTCTTAGTGGCACACCTGTTTGCATTCAAGCCCGTTATCTTCCCATTAAGGAACATTGGTGCACTGGTTATGTGAAATTCTTTGAGCTGGTGTTGTTTCCATTTTATTTAGAAAGGAACATTGCACAATCTGATTACTGAACTTTAATGCCAAGAAAGTGTTGCAGCGAGACCAATAATTTCTTATCTGATTTTCATGGTGATGTCTTTAAGTTGCTTGATGGTTGTGATATTAATTTTGCATGTTCAGATTGGATCATCAGATCTTGTTCTTTCTGTCGCCTACAGATTTGGTTGGGTTGTCTGAATATGGTATGGAGGAAATATGAATGTATTGTGCTATTCGATGTTCATAATAGCTACTTCTAGGAGTAGGTGCCTTTCCATTTAGCATCTTTCACTAAAAATAGAGATCACGAAAAACCTAATATCTAGAGGATACAACATTAGGAAAAGAAATTCCTAAAGCATCGGTGAGCTATGAAGGAGATATATCACTGGAGCCGTTGCAAATTTGGGACAGAGTCCCCCGATTCCCGAGGAAGTCTGTGGTGCAGACAGACGTGTTGCCTACTCTTAGGACGTGAATTATTTGTCGATCGCAATTTGTGTCGAGAGTGTGTTCGACAATGTGAAACGAAAGAAGCATAAGGGTGATCAGGGTCTGTTGGGTTTGACTTGTAACAATCGAATGACCACCTTCATCAAATGCACAAGTGATCTTCTTGGGTACCAAACCTCAGACGACTCAACTCAGCCACAGTATTAGAGCAAATTATTCCCAACAAGATACGAAAGGGATCAAAAACCCAAGAAGCCAATTGCTTAAAGAATCATGAATGAGATTAGGTAGACTATCTTCTTCTAGCACAACGTTCCATGGCATTGTTTAATGTTACTTCTCTGAACTTTGTTGAAAGAGTTTGCTATTACCTCAAGGCCAAATTTCTCGTGTTATAATCGTGTTCCAGTACAGTTGTGGTCGTCTCGATGAGCAAGGTTAGAGATAGAGTAGAATTGATTCTCGGAGCAAGCGAACCATATTAAACTTCACGACAAGAATTTGATAGATCCGCTTTGTTTTATATTGTCGAAAGGTTTCCACATTTTTCTCGTCCCTGATTAACAAGTTGAGAGAATTTCTCGTTGTCCACGGAGCTCTAAGCATTTACGCTTGATCTCCAGCAAAAGAGCGTTGGGCTTTTGGGAGGATCAATGCTTTTCTCGTTTTCTGTCTGTCAAGTCATCTTAGTCCAGTAAGTACTTTTTGATTCCACCGATGGACAAGCCACATTGTCTGATTTCACGTTGTTGCTAAATTTCATTTTTACTGCTTTGTGCATCCAGTTAACAAGGCCGAAGAAGATTACTTTTGTTACCCCCACATAGCATTTAAAAAGTGAGCATAACACGTAAGGCCTCATGGTCTCACTATTAGATCAAGTACTTTCCCCGTGTGGGCAGATATCAACAGGTAGTCGAGGACGAACTAAATGTCATCTCATTGTGTGAAATTCTAAGACAAAAAAGTTTTCATTTGCATTCCATCATCTTCTTGTTTGTGGGGCTTCAATTGTTCTAAGAACTAAGTGCCTAGTACCTACCATGGATAGTGAAGAAACACACACATGATATCCAGGTAAGCGTAAAGTGAGGTAACGACAATATGGAAAAAGCCAACATCAAGCAAGTCGTTGATCACCAAAAGTCGAAACAAAAATAGGAATTTCAAAGAGCTCGATGTCCTAAGATAAACGACAAACTTCTTGGACAAAAAGCGGAGAAAAATGAGGGGCTGCTTAGTCACCAAAACTATTGACGATCCTATAACTCAGATCAACAAATGCCGGGATTACATAAACAAATTGGGCCTTGATGCTTTGTAGGTGGTTTTCAGCTTCCTGGTTGGTGGTCTAACCTTCTTGAATACCAGCGGGAACTTGATCTTCGAGTTGTGGAATTGCTTGGTGCTCTCCCTCTTGCAAAGCTTCGCTGGAACAGTGGCTGTCTTGATGATCTGGATACACGGGAACCTGACTCTGTGGCGAGATGCCATCTCAGTATACATCTGCTCCACAGCCCCATTCAGTGTGGTATCCCTGTATTCCTTGTACATGTTGTGGTATCCAGTTCGGCTTTGGTAACGGAGCCATATCCCATAGTTATTGATCTTTGTTGGGTTCTTCTCAAAAATCTGCAAGTGACTCTAGTAAGCTAAAGTAAACAGAGAGGCTACCTCACATATGATTAGGCACCTCAGACCATATGGCATCACCCCTCAAGGTTAGACAAGTAATTGAAAGTGCAAAACATAGAGCAAAGGATAACCTCGTCTCGTTCATTGGTCAAAGAGTTATGCATATTTATGTCTATTTAAAAATCAACATAGGAGATGCAACTAATTGCCAGGGTCTGTTGCTGCCAATGGTGCAAGCATCCTACTTTTGCATGTCCATCATGCATTTGTTTATAAAGAGACTATCATGCATCTAGCGAGAGATATAATGAACAAGTACAGTATCAGATATTGATAATGCATATCATATACCATAATCCAGCCTATCTGAAGATTTGCAGGATGCAAGTCCCAAAGACATTTTCTTACAAAGGTTTGGAAAGGAAAGCACCTAAAAATAGAATAAATCTCACTGATATAAATCAGATCCTGACCATTTGATGGTCAAACAATAGTTGTTACCCATCGCAAAGGAAGGGATTGATGAAAGATATAAGCTTTAATTAACTATGGTCCAATGAAATTTTTTTCTGTCCATGGTTACTAATTGGAAACTCCTAGTTCATATGCAACTTTTAAACACTCAAAAGGAATTTTTAGAGTGAAAGTGGATTTGGCCGTACCATACAAACTGAAAATCCAGCTTTTGCAGATCAGAAACTAGTCCACAGGATTCATTCTGCCTTTGAAAGATGGAACTTCCCAGAACTACGAGATGGTTACATTCCATAGTTGAAAGGAAATCGATATAAAAACATCCAGCTTTCTCTTCATTCTTAACAATACATACCAAGGACAGTTCCCAATCTAAGAGCTACATAATTTTTTATGGAAGTGTCCACCTTCTGTCTGAAAAGAATTCCAAGTGATGACTACCATAAATGATATTGAGAAAAATCATTTTAGCAATTAAGGAAAAATGGGGTGAAAACCAAGCTTCAACTTCTGGTCTACAGACTAATGCATCACTCAGAAATATGGAAGCAAACATTCCTAAGAAATCAGAACAGAACCTCACAAGCAAATACCATGCAGTTCCTATTATCATAAGAACATGGAAAATCAATTCATAGAGCAATCTCACATCAATCGACAAGCAACATACCTCGTTGATGGCGAGCATCTGGCCATTGCTCTTCTTGACCTTCTTCAGCTTCCTCAGGAAATACCTAACCCACATCAATCAACCCACTACTTAAGCAAATTTCTCAACAAAGACATTCATATTTTGTGGTATCATGCACATTAGCACAGTGCCCAAAAACCAAAGATCTCATTACTCACGTACCAGAACTTGGACTTGGCACGGACCTCATTGGTGGCCCACAGCTTCATGCGATAGATCTTCGGGTGATCATCTGCCTCGGTGGGCAGGGCTCTACCCACAACCTGGTACTGGTGAAACTGCAAAGCACAACATACAAATTCCCTTAGGACCCCAAAAAAAAAAAAAAAAAAAAAAGCACGATCCCCAAAACCCAATTTCCTAAACCGACAGAAATTCATGAAATGCACCCCACTTCTCGCAGTTGACTCGATGTTCCCACTATAACCAGCCATCAAAACCTCAACTTTGTGGTTTCGTTCTCCCATCCCCAAAACCCAATTTCCTAAACCCTAGCAAGGCATCAATAGAAATCCACGAAATGCACCCCAGTTTTCGCAGTCCATTTGATGTTCCCACGAAATCCAGCCATCAAAACCTCAACTTTATGGTATCATTCTCCCTATCCGACGACGAGGGACACGGCAGACAGAGCACGGATCAAACGGCACAAGAAGCTAGATAGACACACGCGCACGACGAAGCCGTCGGATGATCCGAGCATTTTCGCCAATTGGGCAATCGATGCAAGCTTCGAAGTAGAGAGAGAGAGAGAGAGAGTACAGACCCTGAAGGTGACCATTTCGGAGGCGAGAGGGAGGAAGACGGTGGAGATCTGCGGAGGCGCGACGGTCCCTCTCTCTATGCTTTTCCGTCCTCGTTGCTGGAAGTGGCGAGCTAGGGTTTTGTGTTGCTTTTATAGTCAGCGCGGTACAAACAGGGAGATGCAAACGGCCCAAACCCTAGTGCTTGTTTTCTCTCTCCAACTCTCTCTTTTGTTTTATTTATTTATTTATTTATTATTATTTACTAATTAGTTAGTACTTAATATAGCCTTGGTGGAAAATATCTTTTTAGCACTTTCAAGTATTGATGAATTTGTTGTTTAGTTTTCGTTGTGGTAATTCCTTGTTCTTGGCCATATGAACCTTATCTCTTAGGAGAAATTTAATAGATAGATTCGTATTTTAGTAGAACTTGACGAGCACCCGATTGAAATTTTTATGGACACCTGTGAATTTTAGTGGATAAAATCTTATCCTAGATTAATTTCATTCCTAATTATATATGAATTTCTATAGTGCAAATAATATTTGCTCTCATGTGATTAATGATAGGACTCTTTGTTAATCCACAGATCATAATTAAGGTGTAAAAGCCTCTCTCGTCCTCAGGGAGGCTGATATGACGTGCCGGTCATTGTCAAAGCACACGTGTCCTTGCTCTTATTAATAGCCTATCATAATTGAGTGATTTTGATGACTTCAAGTCGAGTTTTTCAAGTGAGAAGATTGAACATTTTTTCGCTTTACAAGCTCCCCTGAATTTCCCCCAAGAGATGGAGAGGGATCATGTAATAAAAGATTCTTGAACTTATTAATCTGTACCCGGCGGCGAGGCCAGCAAGGGCTGCGATTGCCTCCCCGACCTCTCTCTCTCTCTCATATGCAATTACACACGATCAACCGCAGCCGCCCTGCCCAGATTTAGGAAACCTCGTTCAATCGTGGGCAATGTTCAGACAGTCTCATCGCGGCTTTCAGGGAACAAAGACGAAGACAGAAGGCAAACACAGCAGCTAGGTTAATCCAAACCTGTCGGACTATCCGTGTCAAACCCTCTTATCAGTTCGAATATGTGCTCCTACGGGATGATTAGAAGGGGGCGGCGGCAATGCCCGGTGCGAGCGGCCCTTGTCAATGGCTTGGCAATGCCCCCGACGCCGCCTCCATTTCTGGCCTTCTTCTTTCCAATCTTCTAGTCTGCATCCTCAACTATTTGATGATAGCACTGATGTGCCGCCAACATAGCCACCATGTTGATCGGAAGTACAGCACCTAAATCTTTATCCTAAGCCAACAACCCAAAATAATAATGGATACGTTCATCATTCACTGTCCACATCAAGAACACTGATTTAATCGAAAATTAGGCGAGAAGTATAGTTCAAGTGCCAAAACTTGATACGGAAGGACATTTAAGTGCCAAAAGTTAGGAAAGTAACACTTAAAAGTGACAAAATCGAAACAAAATAGATCACTACGGCAAAAATCCAGCCAAAATACTGACTTGGCGATTTTCCGGCAAAATAAGTGTAAAATGACATCATTTTGCAAGCTGACGTGGCTATAGATGATACAAAAATGACCCAATGAAAATTCGGCTATAATGTTGATGCGACGATTTTGCGGCAAAATAAATGCAAAACAACGTTGTTTTGCACGTTGACATGATTAGACGATACCAAAATGGCGTCGTTTTGCACTTATTTCGCCGGAAAATCGCCACGTCAGCATTTTGATTGGATTTTCACCGGAATTATCCATTTTGCTTCAATTTTGGCACTTAAGTATCACTAGCCTAACTTTTGGCACTTATGTCCCTTCGTGCCAAGTTTTGGCACTTGAGTTGTACTTCTCCCTGAAAATTGGTCATTGAATTAAGCTCTCGCTATGGTCACCATATCTCAAATTTGGTCGCCTAATGTTTGTCATACTGCTGCCGTTAATCTCTATTAACATCGCAACAGCAATAGAATCAGCTTGAGCCTGTTACGCCACTACAAAATCCACTCTTTGGCCATAGCTACAAACATTCATGTCCAGACCTATTTAAACATTCCGTAAAGGGTGTGAAGCTTGATATTGCTAGCATGTCATGCTATATTTGCGAATAAATTGAAATTTAGACTGAAATGAACCCAAGATACTAGATTGCTGCAGTTTTTGAAGATGAAACCAGAACGAGACTAATTAAAAAATTTACTGATCTCCGTGGAATCATTGCAAAATTTCTTACCTGACTTTTGCAATTAACCCCAAACAAAGAGCACCAGAAAACAGAAACCTTTGTTATTACTCTTGCACCAAACTTAAAAATTACTTTACATCTAGAAGAATATGTTTAGATAAAATGTCAGTACAATAGCAGCAAACTTTTCAGCAGTGTTGAAGCATCACTGTACAAGTATTGTGGAGTCCCGTGGTATGATCTCACCACCACCTATGAGGCCCCCTTGTTGCACCCACAGTAACAGCAAGAACAGCAAGGAAAGACTGAAATGTAAAAAATAAGAACAGCTACGTTAGTGTTGACAAACTTCTCACTCAGCAAGTGAAATAGACTTGTGATCACAAAAATGGAAATTACACACTGATACAGGTAAATAATGAAATAAGCTCTATATGGGCCAGCTAATTTATGAATAGCAGTTGCAACTTGCAAATGCTATCACTTTTTTCTCGAGTGAAAGCCAAGCATAAACTGCAATGAGGAATAGTCTACAAAAGGAATAAATATTTTCTCCAACTATTCATCAGCACAATTAGATTACAAAAAGTAAACTCTATTGGGTAGAGATATATATTTTTTGGACTTATAACCATCAACACTGATATTTCTTGGCAAGGCAATTACTGGGTGTCATTATCAGTCCATGCAGCCTGAACAATCAAGTTCCTCAGTTTCTCACTGAGTTAAAGTACCTAGAAATAGTAACATGAGGAGCAAAATAATCTGGTAGAAGCTCCATGGAAATAAGCAACAAGACAGGTTTATATGCTGGTCAAGTAACCTTATGTATGGAAGTGAAGGAAACGGATTTTTTTTGGTGTTCCTGCCACCAAGCATGGGATCAAGGCATGATACAAGTCCAATCAGAGAATTCTTAAAGTTCTAAGCATTCTCCAAAGTTGCTATGCCCAAAATTGAGTTGAGTTCCCAAGATATTGTCAGCGAGTCAATGTGAATAGATCTGGTAGTAACTCATCTATTAACACAAGGATGTCATTCTCAAGCAAGATAAAGTATAATGATGGAGAATAGACACTTACAGCTATTGCACAAGCAACATATCCAGGCTTTTCTCGCCGATCTGGGCAAGTACAAATAAGGAGAAAAGTCCCAAGGTACCAGGGGATGCCACCGAGAAAAAAACCAATCAAGAACCTTGCAAATGAGATAATGTAATTAGCATCACTTACCAACCTTAAGTAACCCCAAAATTTTACAATTAAGTCCAACATTTTGGAAGATAAATTGCTTGTTCATTTACTTCCATACAAGGCCCTTGAAAAAGATTGCTCCACCTCTACGTGACAAAATTCAGAAATTATTTGGTCTGAAGCTACCAACAGAATGAGTGATACAAAATATCTTCCAAATTTTTCATTTCAAAAAGTTAGGTTGCATTTCAATTTTCAATATCTTGCTCTGCAAACTGTTGTGGTTCCTAGAATGACCATCATTCCCAAGTTCCCTTTTATTATTCTTATTTCTTGTAACTATAATAACACTAAAAATTGCCCCCCCCCCTCTCTCTCTCTCTCTCTCTCTCTCTCACACATCCTCAGATTTTTAGTAGTACAATTCAGAAGAATGTATGTTAAGCTAACAACGATACACACTGAATTGAGGAAAATTGACCACGTAAAGAAAATCCTCATTGCTGTTAACTGTCTGCTACCTAATGTTTTTTTTTTTTTTTATGATGTCTGAAACACAAAACGGCAGGTGCAAGTCTTCAGTTTAACCAATATAAAATTGTTCTCTAAGGAAGTTCTGCCCAACCTGAGGAGATATTAGGATTTTTACCAGTAATATAGACAATTGCTTTCCATCCAATTGGCTAATTCTCAAGCAATGCATGCTTATGGAAAGGATACCAAGTTTGAACAAAAGCAAAATGATTTGTGCATGCAACAACGATGAATTTTTATGCACAACTTACAAATGAGAAGATAAATCAAGCGATAGATGAATTTCATCTTGCACACTGTGAGAATGTAAGATGTCAAGATAGTTTAGTCCCTGACCTCATGCTATATTACAAAGAATGTGTGCCCTTAAAACTTCTACTAACCCTTGATTGTGCACTCAGATAATTCAGGTGGTGCATTGCACAACTAGAAAGAGGTGGCTTATCAAAATTAACTTACAAGAACCAGCCAATGCCAATACCACAGCAAGGTAAGCGCGGCTCTCTAATGGGTGTTCCCTCCACGACTGCATAACCTTTAACGAACAAGAACACGCAATGAGATATAGAGACATTGTAAGCAACCGAAGTGTTTTAAACGGTCATCAAAATCACAGGAAAACAACGTCTTTCCCATCATTGCAACAGAACCTATCGAGCCTGTCATATCTTCTGCATCATACAATCAAGAAGCAAAGCCGATTATATCAAGTGATCCACTAATTCTTACCGCAGACACACCACTAATTAACATGAAAAATATGAAATTTACGATTGAGAGACAGATTGAAGAACCGATACTTCAAAACAAAAACAAAAGAACAGATCATCATGTTCTAGCTGTAACAATCACTATGTATGCCAAGATGAAGCTGCAATCACCGCAGGACGTCGTAATTCCACCAAAATATACAGAACATCAGGAAAAAGAAACGGAATTCAACATCCCATCTCCATCCTGAAGGCGATTTCCAAACACGCTCACGAAAAGAATTCGCGAAATCAAACTCAAAACCCCAAGAGAATCAATACGTGCACGACAAGACGAATACCTCGGACGGTCTGATAACCGTAATGATAGCACTGGGGATATCCGGGGGGACCCGGAGGAGGAGCCGGCTGCGGGAATCCGATCACCGGCTGGGGGAGCCGCTGCGGCTGCGGCTGCGGAGGAGGAGGAGGGTTATAGTAGTTCGCCACGCCTTGGAACGTTCCGTAGTAGTTCGGGCTCTGGTGCTGGGGGTCGCCGCCGCCGCCGCCGATCAAGCCCCTGCTCTTGTCGTCCTGGCTCATCTTCGCGCGCCCGATTCCCGCTCCGCCGCACGCTCGCGTGGTTCCCCCCTCCCGATCGGGGCGAATCGAAGGCGCGGGGCGAATCGAAGGCGATCGCCGGATCTCCGTCGACCGGCCGGCGATGAGATCACCGGTCGTCTTCTCCTCCTCCTTCCTTCCTTCCTTCCGTCCTCGTTGGCACTGCAACAGAATCGGAGGAAGAAAGACGAAGTTGCTAATTTATTTAAATCTCAATAATCAAATATTAAATTCTTTTTTGAGTCTAAAAATATTAAAATTAATTTTCAGATTTTTGCCTAATTTCGGGGAGATTTCTTGCAGGTTTTTAGCGGCGAACCGTTGCCCCAGTGAAGAAGTTGCTTTAACCGAGAGATTGGTTTATTTCGTGAAGTATAAATAATTTAGAAAATATTTCTTCAAAACAATTGTTTATATAACTTACACAATTGAGCGTAAAAAAATATAAAGTTTCACTATTCACTATCATTGCCCTTATAGATACTAGAGCAACTTCTTCAATCTTGGACACTAAAGTTCTTCTCAAAGAATATTCGACTTTTTGTGTTCAGTATTTCAACTATGTTTTAGGAGATATTTTATCTATAAATATGAGAACCACTCCGATAACTATCCAGTTTTTTCCATGGTGTTCCATAACCCACAAAATTTTTTGGCTCAAGTCTTCACAACAAAGATTTGATCATCGGTTGGGATATTATGACTCAGATTTCTCGACTTCACATCATTCCTAGAAAATGTCTTAAATATAAAGATCAATTTTCTGAATTTGTCAATATTCAAAGACTTTTTTCCATTCAAATGAGTCTGTTAGACTTGATCATGCAAAAATGGTTGGAATTTTGTTCAAAATCCCATTATGAGTTTGCTAAAAAATGTCCTCATCTTTTATGGCAAAATCCAGAGTTCTTTGTTCGTCTTTCTTTAAAAAAGAATGAAGATATTAATCCAACTAAGGTGAGTCACATGGGAATAAAGCCATAACATTTGGTTCTAGCTCAAAGGAAATGCTTAGAACTACTGCAACAAAGCCTTATTGGGATCTCACATTCTCAATGGGCTTGTGAAGACTTCTATGTTAACAAACGTGCTGAGCAAAACCGAGCAAAGATGAGATTGGTAATTAATTACTAGCCCCTTAACCTTTTCCTTCAAGATGATAAATTCCCTTTACCATCCAGAAACTTTCTTTTTGTTGGATTATCCAAAGCCCAAATTTATTCCAAATTTAATCTCAAAGTTGGATTTTGGCAACTGGGCATTCATCTTGAAGACAGACCCAAGACAGGGTTCTGTATCCCAAACTAGCATTTCCAATGGAAAGTTCTTCCTTTTGGTTTGAAAGTTGCACCATCTTTATTCCAAAAGACCATGTGTCGGATTTTCCAACCAATTTTGTCAACTGCAGTAGTATATATCGATGATATTCTGCTCTACAGTCCTGATGAGCAGTCGCACTGTCAACTTCTTGAACAGTTCGTAGATATAGTGAAAAACATGGAATTATGCTTTCCCAAAGAAGATGAATATTGCCCAGACAGAAATAGAATTTTTCGGTATGCACCTTAACAAAGGTACATACTACCCAGGGCCACACATTGCTTAAGAACTACCGAAATTCCCTGAAGAAAATTTCACAACAAAGCAAGTGTAGCAATTTCTTGGAATAATTAATTATCTCAGAGATTTTGTTCCAAATCTTGCTAAGCTGCTGATTCTATTGCAGACAATGCTGAAGAAAAATCCCCCATCTTGGGGAAAATCTCAGACTAAAGCAGTTGTTGAACTTAAAGAGATTATGCAGACTCTTTCTCCATTACAAATCCCATCAACATGGAAGAGAATTCTCCAGACCGATGCCAGTGATGAATACTGGGCTGCTATTCTATTCGAGGAAATTGAAGGTAAGCGTCACCTATGTGCTTACAAGAGTGGAAAGTTTTCCCAAGCAGAAATGCATTCACTCCACCTTCAAAGAAATCTTGGCAGTAAAAAATGGAATAAAAAAGTTTGAATTCCATCTCATCGGCTATCACTTCCTAGTCGAATTATACATGGCATCTTTTACCCAGATGACCAAGTTCAAACAGAAACAAGTTCCAAATTCTCAACTGCTTCGATGGGCTGAATGGTTCTCAAAATATTCTTTTGAGACCAAACACATTACTGAGAAGAAGAATGTGCTTACTAACTTCTTATCAAGACCAAAAGTCCCAGTAGCCCCAGTAGAGATCAATGAGAAGTATAAGTTGAAAAGATAAAAGATTGGCCAAGCTGGCGATATCCCTAGGAGATCATTGAGCAAATCCAGAATGACAGTCTTACTGAAAATCTGGATAAACTAATGTGGCAAAGCTATACAAATCTGTTTAGATTAAATGGAGATTCGATTCTTTATCCTTTTGGTTAAATTCAGAATATCCATTCATACATCCACTAATCTGGAAGGAAGAAGATTTCCTTGACCAGCTTCGATGGTTATTATGATACTTAACCAATATGTACTTAATAGTTATTGAAATTCCAACCAGAAGGTTCATTGCCAACCTCACCAAGATATTCGGAATTAGCAGAGGAAACATTAAAAATGAGTGACAAAAATCTCTTAAACTTTCTCAACTGGTTCTATCCTCCCACTCGCTGGAAATATCTCTTGGAAAAATAATTGAGAACTACCCAACCAAACTCGGAAGTCCACACCATTTTGTTTTCCGACGACCATGGGCTTTCTTGACAAATAATGGCAACATCATCAATGCCCCCTGAGTATAGGAACCTCATCATATAAACTTGTTCCACATAGTACAGAAGCTCGAGTTCACAAGTCATATCCAAGACCTGTTGGTTGCTATGAGCACCAATACCGATAACTCCAAAGGGTCTTATGCTAAAAAAATAAAACCATTTCTGAAGATGCATAGAACTATAATGTACCCACTGCATGGGATCATTATAGCCTAGCACTAGAAGCCAAGGAAACACTTGAGCAATATAGACAAGCTGCATCATCACAAGAGCACGAAATGACAGACACAGAGAGCTTTGCTCGATCCTCTCAGAATGTACAACCCTCTCAAGACCCCTATATTAGATGAGGAGGTCCTCTTTCCCAAAACCCCTATGATCAATGACCTTTGTCCTTATCTCAAGGCATGGACACACCCTTCTATGCACAGCCATCTAATTGGCCTTAGCTAAACATTCCTACCAATGCTGTAGACACCGACAACACAGATTGGGCATAAGAGGAAGCATCCGCATTTGCACCATATCATCCCAACCAGATCCTCTCACTAGAAGATCTCGAGGCACTTGAACAAAAATATGATGAACATCTTCGGGCAACAGTACATAGCTTAGATGATTCAGACTATGACTACAATGCTCGTGACGGACGAGACCGCTGAACAAGACCACTGTTTGTACAATTTCACTGTAACAAGTTACTGTTCACTTTTACTATAGCAGTAGGTTAGGGAAATCATTGTTCATTGTCATTGTTCATACCGTATGAATAATTCCCTATCGAGATTTTCAAAAGCCTCTGTTTGTTTCAAGACTCGTGAACTTGGTCCTTGTTTGTGTGTAACCTCTTATTGCCTATAAAAGGTGAGGGGGATATAATGTGTTGGGCAGAGTCCCTTGAAGTAAAGTGAATGTTTTGTGAAATTCTCTCTATGGCTTTCTAAACCCCTTCTTCTTCTCCAGCCTGGTAGGATCCTCTAAGAAATGCAGCTCGGATAGTTAGAAATGTTTTAATCCTGGTTCTATTTGAGTGTCTCTAGGCTTTGAATTAAAGGTTCGAGTGGTTTTCTGCTAAAAGGCTGTCCCTGAGAGGCTTGAACATAAGTTGTTCGCCCAATGTGGGAAGACATACCTGCAGAAAACTGACTTTGTCCTCCCTGGTTCTAAGTCTAGAACCAATTTGAGCCTAAAATTGAGCTTAATACTTAAGGAAAAATTCTAAATAAGGGTTTTAAAATGCCTTCATTTTCTCAAATAAGGATATTAAATGGATATAATTTCAAATAAAAACTCGAAATGATCTTATTTTCTCAAATGACGATTTGAAGTATATATATCAATTTTAAAGAAAGGCTTGAACTCATCAAATATGATAGGTACTTTCGTCTTTTCAATTTTTTTTAAATTTTATTTAAAAAAAAAAAACAAGCAGAAGCCAAGGTCGCCAACCCTCCCCCAAGCGTTGATAACCCTACCGGCCTTCACCGTCGCCCCATCGATAATGGGGTAGATGGCCACGGGCGGGAGGAGGCGCCCTCCCCTTTCGTTTTCTCTTTTTTTTTCCCCTTCTTTTTTAAAAAATTTAAAATTTAAAATTTAATTTAATTTGACTTAAATTATATTTAGATGAAAATGCCCTTGATTGGTTGAAATTTTTTGCTAGCCAACAAGTTGGTGAGGTTAGGCCTTTATTTGAAACGGTCATAATCACTTCAAGGTCTTCTTTGAGATTGATATGTACACTTCAGACTCTTAACCCTAGACGACGGAGCAGCCACTCGCCGCCGTTGACTCGCCGGAATAGTTGGCTGTCGCCGCCGCTCACCGGAGTAGGGTTTATCTCGCTCTCGCGGCTCACACGATCTACTTGCGCGGCCGGCTTGCGCCGCTTGCTCGCGCAGCCAGCCCCGCGCCGCTCGCTCGCGCGGCTCGCGTGCGGCCCGAGCGCCCGAGCGGCTCGCTCGCGCGCGGCCCGAGCGGCTCGGTCGCGCAGCCCGCGCGGCTCGCTCGCACCGCCCGCGCGGCTTGGTTGCCCCCGTGCCGTTCTGGATCGATGATGATCTTGCGATGGATTTGGTGACGTAGCTGTGCAGCTTGGGTACAGTGCAGGAAGTAGGCGTTGAAGAAGACTTCTTGGACTGTAAACACAAGGGCGTACTCGATTTCTTCTTGGTTGTGGGTTGAGAGAAGTAACATTCATCAAGATGATTTTGTTGGTTAGAATTTTCTTTTAAGTTGCTGATTTGGCTGATTAATTTATTTGATACTTGTGATGAAGTAAAGTTCCTGCTTGGGTAAAGTGCAGTAATTTATTTGGTGATTTGCAAGTTTTGTGGTAGCTTCTGTCATCTTATATGATAGTGGTGATATTGGGTTATTGAATTATTGAGGCTGACTTGCTTGACGGAACTAAAGTTAGAGTTTGTTTATTATTATTATTTGGAGAATGGGCGATCGCTTGAAGAGTACAATTGAAGAGGATCCTCAGAGGAGTAATACTGTGATGACTGAGGTGATTTCCTCTTCGTCTAATTGAATTACTGATAGAAAGCTGGCAGGTGATGCTAACTTCCACCAATGGAAGAAAATCGTGAAACTTACTTTGACAAAGCGGGGATCAACATAGACACTTAACAGAATTTAAGCCCAGAGATGATGCAACTTGGGATGGTGTTGATGCACGTATTCTTGGTCAAATGCTAAATTCTATGGAGAGTAATGTAGTTGACATGGTAACTCATATTGATACAGTCAGAGAATTATGGGAGTATTTGAATGTACCGTATTCGCCAAGATAATTTGTTACGGATTTATGAGCTATCACGGGAGTTTTATCGATATGAAAGGAAGGGACGCTCTATTACCCAGTGCTTTGCAGACTTTAAAAGATTGTATGAGGAGTTGAATGCCATTCTCCCTATTTCAGCTAATGTTCAACAAATGCAACGTCAAAGGGAACAATTGGCTGTAATGGGATTCTTAGGATGTCTTGGTTCTGAATATGAAACTGTTAGGTCTCAGATTCTTGGAGGAGAGAATATAGCGTCACTCACAGATACATTTGCTCGAGTTCTTCGAGTTTCTCGTGAGTCTTCTCAGGATACTACTTCTATGGTAGGGAGTTCAGCTCTTGTGTCTCAGACTCGAACTGGTAATGCTAATAGGAGTGATGGAGGAAACCGTGGTGGATATAGTGGGCGTGGTGTCCGAGGAGGAGGCCGAGGCATAGGAATAGGAAGAGGTCAAGGTCATCAGCATCCTTATGGACAACTCCACATATCTACTGATAATTCGGGGATTACACGAGTTTGTCATTATTGTGGCAAAACTGGTCATATTCAAAAATTTTGCTACAAGCTACATGGAAGACCAGGACAAAGCAACACCGGTTTGCTAATACAAAGTGTCTAATATTGACTCGCACCACGTCATCCGAAGATAAGGTAGTGGTTATGTCCAAAGTGAGGAATATGCTCGGTACCAACAATCTCAAATCTCACAAACTGTTTCTTCCACTTTGCTACTTTGGCACGCATACAAGTAATGCTACTGCATGCCTTTCGGCTACTTCGTCCTTGGATCATTGATTCGGGGCTTCGATCACATGTCGGGTCTTTCGGTATATTTTCCTCTCTTTCTCCATCTTCGTCCATAGTTACTCTAGCCAATGGATCACCTACACATGTTAAGGGAATTGGCACGCTAACCCAACGCCTTCATTGCCATTGTCATCGTGCTTTACCTTCCACAATTTCCATTTAATCTCATGTCTTTAGTAAGTTAACCAAACACTTTCGGTGTTCGGTAACTTTTTATCCCGATTCTTGTATTTTCCAGGATCTGGCTACGAAGAAGACGATTGGTAGAGGACGTGAGGAAGGGGGGTTGTATGTACTTGAGGATGCTTCTTCAATTGCTTGCTCAAGTGTTGCTTCCCCACATCAAATCCATTGTCGTCTTGGTCATCCTTCTTTACGTAGTCTTCAGAAGTTGGGATCTAGTTTTCAATCTCTTTCTAGTCTAGAGTGCGAGTCATGCCAACTTGGCAAATTACATCGTGTTAGTTACACACCTCGAGTCATTAAACGAGCAGCATCTCCTTTTTTATTAGTTCATTTAGATATTTGGGGTCCATGTCGTGTGGTCTCTAATTCGGGTTTCAGATATTTTGTTACTTTTGTTGATGACTATTCCCGAGTTACTTGGTTATATTTAATGAAAGATCGTTTAGAATTATTTTCTATTTTTCGTGCATTTATATATGAAATTTATACTCAATTTGGCATGCATGTTAAAGTTTTGCGTTCTGATAATGCTAAGGAGTACTTTTCCACATCTTTTTCTGATTTTATGACTCAACATGGTATACTCCATGAATCTTCCCCGTCCCGATACTCCACAACGAGAATGGTGTTCTTTGAAAGGAAGAATAGGCATTTATTGGAAGTTACTAGATCCATGTTATTTGAAATGAAGGTTCCGAAAACCTTTTGGTCTGATGCTGTCCTAACTGCATGTTACCTCATCAATCGCATGCCTTCTTCTGTTCTGCAAGGTGGTATTCCTTTTTCCACTTTGTTCCCTAGTGAACCCCTGTTTGTCCTACCACCCCGTATCTTTGGTTGTGTCTGCTTTGTTCGTGATCATCGCCCTGGCATATCAAAACTTGATCCCAAGGCAATCAAGTGTATGTTTATGGGTTATTCCCGCACTCAAAAGGGATATCGCTGTTATTCTCCATTACTGAGAAAATATTTTATAACAGCCGATGTTTCATTTTTTGAATCCACTCCTTATCATAATGTTCCAATTGCTGTGTCTGAATTGGATGAAGACTTGTATGTGACCACTTTTCGGTCTACTGTTTCAATGGTATCACCAGTATCTACAGAGAAGCCATCTCCTCTTCAGGTTTATACTCGACGTCCTCGTGTCGATACTGCTCCCCCTGCTCCTATCGTCACTACTACGTCATCTTCTGCTCCAGATTTGTCATTAGCTGACCCTCCGCTCATATCTGATCTTGATCTTCCTATTGCTCATCGCAAAGGTACACGTACTTGTACTCAACATTCTATTGCAAATTTCATTTCTCACTCTTCTGTGTCTCCTACTTTTCGAGCCTTTTTGACTACTTTGTTGAACAATATCCAATTCCAAAGTCTGTCGCCGAGGCATTACAAACTTCCGGGCGGAGGACAAAATGGAAGAAGAATTACAGGCCCTTGAGATTAATCAAACTTGGGACTTAGTACCGCTTCCTCTAGAAAAAAACTGCTATTGGTTGTCGATGGGTTTATACTGTAAAAGTCAACCCCGATGGTTCTCTTGCTCGTTTAAAAGCACGACTTGTTGCCAAAGGGTATGCTCAGGTGTATGGGGTTGACTATCTAGACACATTTTCTCCTGTTGCCAAACTTACTTCTGTTCGTATTTTGATCTCTCTTGCTGCAACATATAACTGGCCTTTATTTCAGCTTGATGTTAAGAATGCTTTCTTGCATGGCACTCTTCATGAAGAAGTTTATATGGAGCAACCTCCGGGGTTTGTTGCTCCGGGGGAGTCTGGACTAGTTTGCAAATTAAAAAAGTCTTTATATGGCTTGAAACAATCTCCACGGGCATGGTTTGGAAGATTTTCTGAGGTTATACTGTCTTTTGGGCTATCAAGATGTGAAAATGATCATTCTTTCTTTTATAAACAATCAGGGGGAGGCAAACTGTTCTTGATTGTGTATGTTGATGATATTATCATCACGGGAAATGACTTGGTTGGCATAGCTGAGCTAAAAACCTATCTTCAACAACAGTTTCAAACTAAGGACTTAGGAAAATTGAAATATTTCCTAGGAATTGAAGTGGCGCAATCACAGAAAGGTTTTGTTCGGTCACAGCGAAAATATGTCTTGGATTTGCTCACTGAGACAGGTATGTTGGGGTCAAAGCCTCTTGATTCACCCATGGAACAAGGGGTTAAATTAGTTGCTGATGGAGGAGAAACTCTTAATAATCCCGAGAGATATAGAAGACTAGTAGGTAAGCTGAATTATCTTACAGTTACTTGACCAGGCATTGCTTTTCCTGTTAGTGTAGTAAGCCAGTTTTTGTCTTCCCTTTGTACATCTCACCGAGATGTAGTTATTCGGATATTGAGGTATTTGAAGAAAGCTCCGGGAAAAGGAATTGTTTACCAAAACCATGGTCATATCAAGGTTGAAGGTTTTTCTGATGCTGATTGGGCTGGATCTCCAGATGATAGAAGATCAACTACTGGGTATTGTATCTTAGTCGGAGGAAATCTAGTATCATGGAAAAGTAAGAAACAAAATGTTGTTGCCCGCTCTAGTGCTGAGTCAGAATATAGAGCCATGGCACAAGTAACATGTGAACTGGTGTGGATTCGACAGTTATTGACTGAGTTAGGCTTTAAAGATTTGGTACCTATGACTCTATGGTGCGATAATAAAGCTGCAGTGCATATAGCTTCCAACCCCGTGTTTCATGAGAGAACAAAACACATTGAGGTTGATTGTCATTTTATCCGAGAGAAGTTGCAAAGTGGAATAATTCTTCCCGAGTCATATTCGAATCGGCGAACAACTTGCGGACATCTTCACTAAATCCTTGGGTAATGGGAGGATAGAATATATTTGTAACAAGCTGGGCATGATTAATATTTATGCTCCAGCTTGAGGGGGAGTGTTAGAAGTAAAAAGGATAGATGAGTCTTTATCTCCTTTAGGGTTTATTATTTGGTGTATATATATTAAACTTTATTGAATAATACGAATACGTTTTCCTTACATGGTATCTTTATTTGAGAAAATAATGATGCTTTGAGCCCTTATTTAGAATTTTCTCCGATACTTAATTACCTTGCCTTTTATAGAGAGAAAAATGGATGTAAATTAGTCGAATATCATGCAAGATAGAATAAAATGAGAGAAATTGCCTTTTTCATTCCGTGAAAATAAATCATCGGTAATGCATGCATTTGAAAAAGTTAATTTTCATTTGCGGTAATAAAATTTTTAAAAAAATCATTACTGTAACTTACCAATTATTGATCTGACATTACTTTGGAAGCTTTCCAAACTAACGGAGTTTCGTAATGAGAAAATACAGACCGCTAAGAAATACTATATTTATCTGGAAGTCAGTCGAAGTTTAAAAAAAAAAAAAAAACCAAAGAAATGGTAAAAATAAATTATTTTATTACTTTGTTTGGCTAATTAACTTAGTGCTGAACTGATGAAGGAATATCTACGTACATATAAAATCAGTGATTACATGAATTTGATCCTCCATGCTAACCCTTAGGGAAGATCCTTTGTGGGACACCTTTACCAATTTTGACTTACATCTTACCTAAGACCAGCTTCCTCCTAATAAAAAAAAATTACAATAGAGAAGGATGGGATTTCTTCCTGTGAAGTCTACCAACGCCGGTCCGTTTGCATTGCAATGATGGCGGGCTGTTTGGATTCACTCGTTACATTGCAACGGTACCGGCTCTCCACACCCCCAAGCTGTCAGAAGAATATTTTTCTTCCCCTCTTAGTTAGGATTTGGATTCACTCGTTACATTGCAACGGGACCGGCTCTCCACACCCCCAAGCTGTCAGAAGAATATTTTTCTTCCCCTCTTAGTTAGGAATGCCGACAATTTGTTCTGTCTTCTTGCAGGGCGTGAGAGTCGAAACCCATTCTTGAAACTAATGCGTCTCCACCACAATCCTCCTGAGAAGGTGGGGATTCGAACCTCCATCTCCCCCTTCCAAGTTGAAAGGGTGGTTATTGGAGTAAACCCCAGTGTTACAATTTTACACTTAAAAAGGCACTGAACGTCGGCAACATCTCACTACAAGTCATCTCCACATCAAGTTCTCTCTGAAGGGTCATTGAATGTATATTTAAACTCTTTGCTTGCCCATGAAATTTTTAATGCCAATTAGCACACGTATATTTCTTTTTCTCTCTTGTTTTTTTGGCACTTTGTGCGCAAACAACACATAGAGGACATCCTTTTGTGAGGCATTTTTATGAATTTCAACACATGCCTTATCTAAAACGAGCTTTCTTGTAATGAAAAACACAATCCATCTGAACTTTTTTGCATTGCCAATGAAATTTTTAATACCGGTTGGCACAAGTATCTTCTTTTGTTTTTTTTTTTGGCACTTGGCGTGGCGAACTAAAACATGAGACCTGCATGAAAAATGCGGAGCATTTGCAAAGTGTGTTGTGCGTATTACTCTCTTTCCAAAAAGGGCTAAATCCTTGGTTGGTGATGCATTCGGCTTGCACAGAATGAATGGGTCATTTGCAAATTAGTGAAGGCTTAGACTCATCTAGCCCGCCAAATGAGAATGTAGATGGGCTTTTTGGAGAGAGTTTCATATGGATAGTGGGCCTGTCACAGAGGGGATTCGAAAGGAAGTCTTAGGGCATTTTCCAACCACAAAGGAAACCAAGTGTTGTACTTGATTAACACGAAAAAAAAAAAACTTGCTGTTGCTACAAGATTTGGGCTTTCAACGATGGACGGCGAAGAAGCAATTTCAATATATCCAAATCAATCATTGCATGTAAAAATACTCTGATTAAAAAAATATGAGGAAAAACAGGACGCTTGGCTTGACGGATGACACACGGCATGTACTTTAGTTCCTTTGGAAATTGTAAGATCTTCGATAGAGGACATGAGACACTCTACCTAGAGCGTGTGTATGTTAAGTGCGCGGTCTCCATCCAAATTCCGACTTATTGAAGGCGAAGGAGCGAAATAACATCTTGCTTGGTCCTGTGTGCCATGCTACACTTGGGTGAAAGAAACGTCCATGCCCATACTGATAGAACAAGCAAGCTCTTTATAATAATCTTGAGCCAAACATAGAAATTAGAGTTAGGCACTGTTTGATAACTATCCAAACAGCGCCTGATTCTGATTTTTTGTTTTTAGAATCAGTTTGGGAACAGAATTGCGTTTGGTAAAATTTTTGTCCAGAACTGATTCCGAGAACAAATTTATTCCCGGAATCAGTTTTGGACAAGAATTGAGAATAAAAAAAAAATGATTCTCGGTTTGAGAATCAAAAAAAGAATCAAGTCTTATTCTTCTCTTCTACTATCCCACGATCGCCGTCCACCACCGCCTGCTGCCGCCCACCGCCGTCCGCCGCCGCTGATCGCCGTCCGCTGGTTCGGTGAGCTCATCGGAGGCTCGCTAGGCTAGGGCGAGGTCCGACGAGCTGGCCGATGGCCAGGCGAGCCTCGCCTAGGCTAGGCAAGTCTAGCGACGCCCAACCCCGCTGGTGGCCAGGCGGGCCTCGCCCAACCCTGGCGAGGCCGCTTGGCCACTGGCGAGGCTCGACTAACAAGGGCCGACCTCGCTGAGGGCCGGCGACTCTCCGGTGAGGTCTCCGGCCCTCATATGGCCAGTCGCCGGTCCGCAAGAAGAAGAAGAAGAAGAATAGGAGAAAAAGGAAAAAAAGAAAAAAAAAAAGAAAAAAAGAAAAGAAAAAAAGGAAAAAAAAAAAAGAAAAGAATAAAAAGGAAAAAGTAAAAAAAAAATATTTAAAAATTAAAAGAAATTGATTTGGAATAGAATCAATGAGCACGGTACCAAATGCAATTCTATTCCAGAATTAGAAATTTTGGATAATTACCAAACGCGTTCTTTTACTCGGAATCGGTTTAGGAACGAATAAAAAAAAATCATTTTTGATCAAAATCTACTTTCGGGAACAGAATCATTACCAAACACACCCTTAGAGTCAGAGAGTGAAAAACCGAAAGCAAGTTGCCAAGCAATATGTTGGCATGAGTCTTGCAAGCCAATCAGTCTACCATCATGTTAGAGCTATATCAATTATAGTAGAATCGGGTAAAGAAAGAAACGTTTCAAGGGCTTTTTCTTTTTTCATGAAAATTTAATGATAAAAGAAAATATTTATCATAGAAATTATTTGCAAGGAAAACATTTTAGTTTATGTTTGTTTGTTAGGGGAATTGATTTCCTACTTACTAAAAAAGTAAGCCGTTTTTCCTCAAATTAAACTTGTTTTTAGTTTATGAAAAACATTTTATGTAAATTGATTAATATTCAGGCATGAAGGTACCAAAAGTTGGAACAAAAATTTCCCAAAAAAGGTTTCCATTCAAATAAACAGACCCCTAAAGTCGATCGTACTAGATACAATTACTGCCACTAATTTTATTTATTATATGGCTTACCCTTTTGTGTATATCTATTACAACGAACATTGTTATGTTCCAGGCGCATGCTAAAACAGCCCTTTTGCTCTAGATGTCCTATCAAACTTCCCAAAAAGCATCCAATGTGACATTTGGTTCGCGAATTGTAAGAAAGCTATAGTGGATTAGTTATTTCACGGGAACAAGTTATATTCTAGTTTGGTTTAAAGGATTATTTTATGAAAACGTCGTTATTTGGTTAATGGAGTTTCGTTGGGAATAAGCAAGGAAAAATTAAGCATTGAAGAGACACAATCAAACCTAATTTCTTATATTATTATATCCATAACAATCATAACTTAAAAACAATTAGTACAATCTATAAGTAATCGTGATCTCGGTTTCGAATAACTATTATTTTGGTTTACCACTACAGTTTAGTGCCATTTGTTATCATGATTCTATTATGCATAGATACGTTTAAACTACCAAATTACTTTTCAAAATGTAACATGGCGATTTTAAAAAAAAATTACTTGTTTTCTAAACAATTATAATTACAAATTAAAATGTATAATTGTCATTATATAATATCACTGTATTTTGATAAATCATTTCATATATGATAATTTGTTAAAATATAACTAAGCTCTAATGATGAGTAACAATAAGCTTTAGAAAATTAGGTGGTGAATTAATTTTTAACAGAAGTAACTGAATTCTATCACTAACTGTATGTATATTCTCTATAATTATATGACTACAAATTATCATTTACGAATATTATAATTTAGCCAAAATTTAAGTTCTTAATTTATATTTTTATTTTATAATACCTAATTACTTTAATGTAGTAACAATGAGTTTCCGTTAATAATTTTGATTTGTTGTAAAGGTAGTTAAATTATCAATAATGCAAAGTCATTTGTGCAATGTGAAATCGGGAGCTATTTATGGTTGCATGGAATAGTTATTACTTGGTTGGTCTGCCCGAGAACTAACAATCAAAACTTTTAACAATGCTCATGTTATTATTATAAAGGAGAGCGGAAAAAAAAAACTTTGGATTACTGAGCCACACACGAGATAAGTGTATAAAAAGCAACAGAGTTATCACAGTAATGGTGATTAGATCATTTGTTGATTTGAATCGGTTAAATCCTATATCTATATCATTTTTCTTTTTTTGGTTTCTTCATTGGAAATTAAAGGCCCATTATACAGCTGTATGCAATGCATAAAGGATGTCTATATGATTGCGCAATTCTTTTATTATTATTATTATTATTATTATTATTATTATTATTATTATTATTATTATTATTATTATTATTATTATTATTATTATTATTATTTATCTCTTTTCCTAACCTTATTACGCGAGATAGAGGAACCGTTTAGGGTGCGCATGGTAACGCTTCTTGGCTGGGGAAGAGTTTTTTTTTCAAAAGCTTCTTTTCTATTTCTATTCCGAAGAACAATTTCGAGTAAAAAAACCGTTTGGTAACTACACAAAATTTCTACTCTTAGAATAGAAAAAGAATAAAAATGCGTTTGGTAACATAACGATTCTTTTTGTATTTATTTGTTTTTTATTTGTTCTTTTTTATTTTTAATTCTTTTTTGTATTTATTTGTTTTTTATTTTTTCTTTTTTATTTTTAATTCTTTTTTGTATTTATTTGTTTTTTGTATTTAGTTGTATTTATTTGTTTTTTATTCTTTTTTTTTTTTTTTTTGTATTTTTTTTGTTTTTTTATTTTTTTTTGTATTTTTGTATTTATTTTTTTATGTGTTTTTTTTTTTCTTGCTTTTTTTTTTTTTTTTTTTTTTTTTTTGTATTTTTTGTATTTATTTGTTTTTTGTATATACTTTTTTTTTTTTTATTTGTTTTTATTTATTTGTATTTGTTTTTTTTGTATTTATTTATTTTTTTGTATTTATTTGTTTTTTATGTGTTTTTTTTTATTTTCTTGCGTTTTTTATATTTGTATTTATTTATTTTTTTGTATTTATTTGTTTTTGTATTTATTTTTGTATTTTTGTATTTTATTTGTTTTTTTGTATTTATTTGTTTTTTTGTATTTTGTATTTGTTTTTTATTTTCTTGCGTTTTTTTTTATTTGTATTTATTTGTTTTTTTGTATTTATTTTTGTATTTTTGTATTTTTGTATTTTATTTTATTTGTATTTTATTTGTTTATTTATTTATTTATATTTATTTGTTTTTTTGTATTTATTTGTTTTTTTTTATTCTTGCTCACGGTCGGCGGCGGCGGGCGGCGGTCGGCAGTGGCTCCGGGTGGTTGGAGGTGGCCACGGCAAGAGAGAAATAAAACAAAAATAAAAAGGAAAATTTGCTTATTTCTAGAAATATTTCCTAGGACAAGAAGCAATTTTTTTTTGTTTCTCGTTTCTATTTCTGGCTAACTTTTCTATTCCTAATAAAATCAACTGCGTTACATTAAACAAGTTTTACTTCTTTTTTTGTTCTAGGAACAAAAGAACGAAATTGGAGAAATGTAAAATGTTACTACGCAGACTTTATTCTATCATATGAATAATGATACATATATAAATATATATATATATATTTTTTTTACGGTAATGCCCGGAGGAGAAAATATGCCGGCTGCTTTCCCCATTCTTTTACTTTAAAAAAAAAAAAATTTGATCATTTTTCCCGTTAATTTGGCTACAACATATTTTAATCCTATAACCATCAATTTGTAATTTGTGCGGCATCATGTAGCATATAATATATATATATATATATATATATATATATATATATATATATATTTTAGTATTGTTTAGTGATTGGTTGATATTTAGATAAGTTTTTGCATACTTCAATTGGTCCCACCTCTCTGGGGAATCTTAAGAGTGCACTCACTCACGCGTTGGGCCTAGTATATTCGGGGCTTTATTTTTTTAGTGCTCCAAACGAAACTTAAATCAAAACCACAAAATAATATAGATCTTCATATGTGTAGTTGGATCCAAAATAGTAGCACCTGATCGCTTGTATGTCGTCGTCGTAGTGTTAAGACTTAATCTTTAACAAAATTGTTTTTCATAACCCATTTCCAGTTTTTAATATTTTAATTTATTAGCTTGGAAAAATATGGTATATAACGTAATTATCGTTAGCCATATTATGCACTAATTCTTTCATGTAAATTTCCATCAAAATATTATTGACTCTAGTATTTTCTTAAAATAAATTGTTGTAAGACATAAGTATGAGCGTAGGGCTTCATTTACTTTGCAAAAAATGAATAATTATATAAAATATTATTCTAAAAATGGGAAGAATTATAAAAAAAAAAAAAAGTTTTAAACCCATTGCAATTGTGCCAATTCAATAGGGGTGAGTATTGTCTAGGTGGGTAGTTTTCATCTTGGAATCAAGAATCGTCCACTAAGGACCGATTCCGAAAAATTGGAACCGAGACACACCTGTTGGTTTCATGGATCTACCTAGGCACCGGATTGCCAATCTAGTCCGGTTCCCGGGTGGGTCTATGGAAACCGTCCTCAATTTCTACCAAACTCGTTCGGCCTCATATTCGAATTAAGTTGCGAGCCATTGATTTTGATTAAGGATTGAATACTATAGGGCGGAACAAATAGACAATACTCATTAGCTAAAAACTTAATTTCTTCAAAGGTCATAGTGTGGTCTTTTCAAGGTTTCTCAACATTGGAATCATGTGGAGAATTAGACTCCACATTAAAAGTCCTAACCTCCATAGAAGTTAAAATATCAATCGCTTGATTTATCTTTTTTCAATGTCAACCTAATTTAATCATGGAAGTAATTAAAGAAAGACCTAATTATAATCTTAAAATGAGCCATTGGCTCTTATGGACATTTCCAATCCGTTCTCTCAATCCTCTACGTTTGTTTATTTTGTTTTGGTTGAGAAAGCAAGTAAATGGATTAAGAGAATGGTAAAAACAAAAAAACAAAAGAAAAGAAAAGAAAAGTGAGAGGGTTAATCTTAGTATACACCCACAAAATTAGTCAATAAGGTCAAATAACTACAAATACACACACATGTACTTATATATTTGATCGAAAAATTACAAAATAATTAAGCAATTGATATGGAATTTTTTTTTTTTTTTAAATATATACAAATACCGGGCTAGTTCGGGTGGGTGGGTGTGCAGGCGGTTCCACGCCTAGAATCAGGAATCGGATCGGTACTCACCAGTTCCACTAAATGGGAATTGGGACTTGGAATCGGTCCAGTCTAATATAATTTCGAGTAGTTCATGCGGTTCCTAGTTCTTTTGCACACTCCTATAATTCAATTATCAACATTTTGCAATTGTGTCAATTTAGTTCATCTAATTAATTTTGACCAACTGGTGCTAACGTAGACACTGGCCAATGTTGGCATGGGCAATTTTTTAATATATATTTTTGTAATTTCCTTTTCTTTATCCCATTTCTTTTTTTTTCTTCCTTCTTTGCTTTTCTTCCCCATAGTGGCCGGCAAGCCAACTTGGGGGCCATGTGCAAGGCAGCTTTAGTCTCGTTTGCTTGGTGAGGGGTCTGGTACAGAAAAAGAAGGCAAAAGAGAGAAATGAAAAATAAAAAGAAAAAATTAATAAAAAAATTAATATTATTAAAAATTATCTACGTCAATGTCCAACCATGTTAGTAACGGCCGGTCAAAATTAGTCAAATGGACTAAATTAACATAATTGCAAAAGGCTTACGACTGAATTGGCCAAAAAAAAAAAATAGGATTGAATTGATGCAATTACAAATAGGTTTATGACTTTTTAGGTAATTCTTCCTCTAAAAATGATCACTTGAAACATAGTCAATGAAAAAGTTTCATTATTGGTAGCTATTCATGTTTAAACATTTTCGTGAACAACGTAATTTTCTTTTTTTTTTCGTTCGTTCTTTCTCTATGAACAATACGAACGGTCATTTTTAAAAAGGTATTTAAATAATTAATTCATTTGTCACGAAAACAAATGCGCCCTTAATTTAATAAGAATTGCAGGGGAGCATCGTAAATGATAACGAGTTTCAAAGTGCTGGTGAAATGGTTTGGAAAATCATTGGAAAGTAGCGCCGACCTGCAAAATTTGCGCCGAAAATCACGACGGCAGCGAGGAGCTGCGAACGAGTTTGAAACATCCAAATTTTCGCGTCGTCAAACCACCAATCTCCTTCCTTGCACTGTAGTTTGCGTCACGTAACGGGATGACAACTCCACAGAACTCAATTTATTTCCCTGTTTTGCTCCATCTGTCCTCTATTCTGCACCACTCTGAAAAACCAAACTCGAATCCTTGGACGCATCAACTTGGTTTGGTGTTTCGTGCCCCACGCACCTCAGTTAATCGACGATGCGTCTGTGCAGATGTCACTAGCCGTCTCTCTCATTCCTCGGAAGGGGAAGAGTGAAGGGAAAGATCGTCGAAATCCCACGTTGGAAATTGACTTCTTTCCTCTAAAGGAACAAGCAATAGAGCGCACACGCAACCATAGCGTGTGAAAGAAAAATATATGGAGAATCATTTACTTATAGGGAATATCCTAGATGTATCTTTAATTTTCTTTTGAAAGTCAAGGTGACGTAATTTAATATGATATAGAAGAAGTCAAATGAGTTCGGAGAAATCATCCTAAATTCCCATGTATCACGAGGTATGTAACATTATAAAAATGATGATTTACTTTAACGTGCATCATGTGTTACTTGAATAGCACTTCAATTCGCATTAAATGCCTATCCCATCATTTATTCGAGAACAAATTACGTTTATTCTGATCAATCATTGCACTTGTGACCTCGTGGGATATGTGAATCAGATTTCTATTCCCATAAAGTTGTTCTAAGATACGAATCAAAACTTGAAAAGAGATCTCGTGGCTAACAAGCAAGCCCTCCCTGAGGCTAGGAAGAGCCATGCGTGGAGGATGACATACCTGCCATAGATCTTGTCTTGGCTTTCCTTGATTTGCATTTTAGGCCCCGTTATGAATCACTGCAACCACAATACATCCGATATTGCATCAGCAAGGACACGGTCTACTAATTCCCTACTAGATTGAGTGATGATAGTCTTTTTTCACAACATCATGAGATAAGTGAGTTACCTAGAAAAGAGTAGTAGCTTGTAGTTGACGTAACAAAGAAGTTGAAGAACTACAACAAAGTGAGTCATACATGGCGCGGTCACGAAATGACTAATATGTGTCAAGACAAGTAATAGTTAGGTGTACAAGACTACTAACTAATTGTTGATGGTGTAAGTTTCAGATGAAGAGTCCCATCTTTGTCATCATAATCTTAATGAGAGTTTAGCGATCTTGTTATCGATAAGTTCTGCTCTAGAGAGAAAATCAATGACATTTTTTTGATTGAGAAACATAACAATCAGAGAAATTTGAAGAAACCTCCAAACCTAGCAAATAGCTAAGTTGCCTAATATCCTTCTTTTCGTAGCGTTGATTAAGATACTGTTGAACCATGGTAATGCCATTATGATCATCGCCAGTTGACACATTTGAACTTGCAACCTCCATTTGAAAAGGAACGCCTTATGATAGGGATTTGAATCCTTTGTTCCAAGTTGGAAGTTGAATCGGCAAATTAAATTTTGACATTCATAAGTGTTATGGTGACTTATTCTTTGAAAAAAGTACAAACAAAGTCTCAAACTTATTACATTGCACCAATTCAATTTTAAACCTTTCAATTTTGTCAATTTAATCTTAATAATTTTCACAATTTGCCAATTGAATCATTTTGACCAATTTTAGCTGGAAATCATTGACATTGATGACACCCATTCTACGTGGCACGGCTGACGTTAATGTGGACAATTATTATAATTTTAAAAATATAATTTGTATTTTTATATATTATATATTTTTCATTTAAGTAGGTTGCCGGGCCAAAAAAAGGAAAAAAAAAAAACAGAAAAAGATTATTAAAATATTATTAAAACGTCCACGTTAGCGTTAGTCATCCTACGTAGTATGGCTAACATCTATGTCAATTATTTCCGGCCAAAATTGGCCAATCGGACTTAATTGGTAAAATATGAAAAAAGTTTAAGACTAAATTAATACAATTGAAATGTCTATGATTAAATTAACATAATTGAAAGGTGCTAGGTGTGATTCATACTTCTCATTGATAGAATAATACGGGGGTCTAACTCTTGTAATTGAGAGTTGTAATAGAAAGGTAGGAGGTGCTAATTATAGTGGAATGCTCTGTTGGATGTAGCCTTACTTTGAGGGCAAATTAGGACAAAACTAGTGTCTCACTTTCTCTTTTTCGCCTCTACTTTTTATTTTATTGTGTTTCTATGTATAATTCTAACAAAATGTTTAGGACTGAATTTGGACAATTGTAATTGATTTGAAACACTTTTGTATTTTCTCCCTTATTTTTTAGTTAGTTCAAGAACGTAACATTCTTTTCATTGAGGCTCCCAATAGCCTTTACACCGATTTAAGTCCAGATTCATTTGGCACGACCAGATTTTTCATGTCAGCACCTATCCCTCTGAAAAGCTGTTGCGTCATGCAATACGACGACGACCCGACAGAAAGCAGGTCAATTCTAATTTGGCTTGGCAACTAAAATGCCCATTACGTTTGATTGTTTAGCTTATTGGAATATCCAACTTGAATTCCTATTAGTAAATGGACAACCTGTCATCAATGAGATCACCGCCTCTCTCTCGTTCTGCGGATGAGCTAGACCACTTCCTGCCAGTACAAGGTCAAAGGGTTATCCAAATTTCATGTTGGACATCGACTTCTTTCTTTTTTCTCTCAGATTGTGTCTTAAGGGGGAGATTCGATTGTCGATAGCGTGAGACATTTCAATATTTTTTTTTTTTAAATGATAGTATCGACTTTCAAATCATGAATTTTTTTTGTTTATGTGTAAGCTAAGTTCGCTGCATCATCAATTAGCACACAAAATCCGGAAATATCTTCTTCTTCTTCTTTTCTGCACAATTTATATCCATTGACATTGATATCAATCCAAAAGGAACACTACTCCTGAAGCGTTAAATGATCAAGAGTCATCACATCAATCACGGAACCTATCGAGATGAATTTTAAGGATTTTTATATCGTACACAACTTGAGACGAGGTAGGAGAGAGGTAAATCCAATCATTTTGGGTGAAAATATTGCCGCGGAGCTTGTGCATTATTTTAAATCACAATCCACTTTCGTCATCATTGCTTTGGTAGTTGTAGTTTGAAGGATTGACCAACTATCTATATCTAAGAATGCCTAGCCACTTTGGGGACTTTAATTCCAAAATATATCTTGTTTTTAATAAATATACCCAAATTATATATTTTCATAAACCATTTACTAGAATGACTTCTTATTCCCATGTCATATTTGGAGATTGCCTAGTCATCATTTCTTTACCTAAATCACATTCATCTCTTTTAGAAGAGATGAAAGAAAAAATAATGCAAAAAATCGAGTGCCAACACTAAAACAAATTGGACATCTTTTATTTTAACTTTTATTAGCTATACACTTCAAATAAGCTTGTTGTGTCAATATTCTTTTTAGGAATTTATTTTTTATTACGTGCCTCCATTTCTCGATCTGGAAATAAAACTATACATACCATAGGTTAATTGTCTTTTAATAAGACGTAATTTTATTTTCCACTTTTCAAAATGCAGTTTCATTGCAATCTTCCAACTAATCGAAATTTTAATTTTACGAGAACTAATTTAATGAGGAAAATTGTATAAAAAATCATAAAAGAAAGTTTGTTATTGATAGACGAAAAAAATCATGATATACACTTTTGGGTACTAGCTAAAGCCTTACCTAAGTTTGGTGGAGATTATATCCACTTTGGTATTATAGTAGGTAAAATTGAAGAAGAAATAGATTTTACTTTGGGCTTTGTTAATTTACGACATGATGATTTTTTTTTTTCCAAAAGATCGAAGTCGCGGTATTTATTTCACTTGAGATTGGGTTTCTCTACCAGGTGCTCTGGGAGTATTCACGTTTGGCATAAGCCTACTTACTGGCATCCCTTGTTCCCAAGTCATTTCTGCTGTATCATAGACAAGAAGATGTATGTGACCATATTGATGAATGTTATAAGAGGTTCTTAGTTGTATATGAGAATATAATGATGCCAATTCGAGGAGAAACATTTTGGAAATAGACTAATAGGGAGCCACATGAACTACTTCCAGCTAGCGTGGAGTTTAGAAGACATAAATAGAAATGATCAAGGGAGAAAGGTCATGGCAAGTGGAACTAGGATATCAAGGATAGGAATGGAGATGGCATGTCAAACTTGCTTGAAGATAAGACACAACGGTTCAACATGTTTAATTTAGAAGATTTGGTCTACATCATCGTAAACATGCTTTTCAAAGCAAACAAATTTGTTTAGTACTTTAATTCCATTGTGCTATTCTTGCTCTATCAATAAGACTCTAAACTGATATATCCTTTGTAGATCCAGAGACATACAGGCAAATGTGCAAGTGTCAAAAGTTGATTGAAAAGGCAAAAGTGACGAGATGTGGAGGTGGGTTTAGTGTTGACATGTTGTGATTGTTCTCTTCTTTCCTTTTTTTTTTTTTAAAAACGATGATGGTTTCAATGAAGTGGCAGTGATCCATTTGTTTTTTTTTTTTTAATAGATGATGGGATCAATGAAGTAGTGTTGTGGATATATTTGTTTGATCTATCTTAGATGGTTGTTTATATAGCAATTCGAATTAGTGAAGTACTGGGATATTGAACCCTCTCTTATAGCAATGAAATGGGTTTGCGCATATGTTATTTGCTCGTTTACTATAGTGTGGCTGTTTGTTCATGAAGTAGTGAGATAGTTTTTTTTTTTTTTCCTTATATTGTACTTCATTGGTCATAATAGCAAGTCATAACAGTAGCAATGATATGTCTTTAGTGTTGAGGTCGAGAAATAGATTACATATGAAACTGGAGATTGCAAACAACTTTCACTTCATTTATGTTCATACTCCAACATTTGGACAAATATAAACCATATTAAACACATGTTCTAAAACAACTTACATAACGCAATCAATATTAACACACCTTACGGCAAGCCAATTACATCATTCATTTTCAAATTTCCAGATAACATGTTTCCTAAAATTACTGCGCACGCACACACGACATAACCAATTGACATTGTCTTCAATGTCGAATTTTGCTTCTTGAGCTTTATTGGATCTTGTTTGACATGTTTCAATTGTGTCTTGAGAGCTCTAGTTTTGGTGTTCATCATCCTTATTGTGGGTCAACACTAGTTTTTCCTCAACATTTCTTCAGTAAAAATTTTTTGACGCACTTCTTGCCAATTGCCTAATTTTCGCATTAATACAAATACAAAAGAAAACTGGCCATGATATCTTCTTCCTCGATTTTTGTTCGTCTCTAGTATTTGTAGAGGAGATTTTAGGCCATAATAATAAAACATATATGCATCATTGCTTATTAGCGGGACTGATGCCATCGATTATGACGAATTCATCGATGTCTTTATTAATTGTGATGATTGTAGCGGAAATGTTATTTATGCTTTCAAAATTTAACACATGAGTCCTAACCTTTAAAGAAATTCAACAGCAAAGAAGTTAAACAACAATAGCTCAACATATGTCTACAATTCCATGATGCGCCTCATAAAAAAATCTCTACATGCTCTACATCAACATCCGCATTGCCAAATTATTTAGTTCTCATGGACAAATCAAACATATGCCATAGCAAAATTACAAGCTACATCTTATATAAAAAATCAAACCACCAAAAAAGCATCAAACATCATCAACTATATCCAAAACCATGTTTACCAATTGTCAAATGGCATCGGATATATCTAGAACCATCTTCACTGATCAACCACATCATTAATGGAGTTAAACCTGTGTAAACGTCGATAGGAGGTTGAAAATGAGCCAATCCTAAATTTTTAATTAGAACATTGTCTATATCAACATATATATTGCAAATTTGAGAGTGGGCATTAGGTGAAGGCGTTGGTCGAGCATTGACAAGCGTTGAATGAAGGTGTTGGATGAGCATTAGATGAAGGCATTGGGTGAGTGTCGGCTCAAACTTGGGGCAAAATTTTGAGATCAACTTGGGAAGATCTCAAATTAGGGTTCTTGAGATCAATTTAATATAGTGGAAAGAACCTAGCTATTTTGATTCTTGAGATCTCAAACTCTTTAATTCTTTTTATTAAAGGGAAACAACGCCATTTGAGAGAGGGAAATAATGTTGTTTTGCTTTTGGCATCCAAACAAAAATGTATGGATGTACTAAATTGGCAGAAATGCAAAAAGGTTAATAACTAAATTGGCTTTGGTGAAAGATTTAAGGTTGAATTGGATCAATGCAATATGTTTTAATACTTTTCCTGGCAAAAACAGCACCTGACATTTAGGAAAATAGCTACTTTTGTCATAAGAAAACCTGAAAATAGAATAAAAAGTAGACAATCAAGAAATGGGAGGCGAAAGAGAGAATTTGAGGACAGACACTCTTTAGCTTTCTTCTACTTATTTTATGGATTTCGGTCGAATCTTGATTACAAAAGAAGGAAAAGCTTCATCGAGTCAAAAGCACAATGGAGACAACATGATGACCTAATGGCATTATAAAAAATTCAAAATTATCTCTCAAACATTATTAAATTGGGAAAATGACTAGAAAGATCTTGAAACCACACGATAAAAAGGAAAACTAAGAAATTGAAAGGGCGAAAGAATGGAACAACGAGTAGAAAACGATGAAAAACGTGAGATATTACTTGATAAGAAAAAAAAAACATGACAGATTATATGGAATTTAAAACACGTGTATGTTTGAGAAATTATATGAATTCATCGAAATGCAAACATGCATTCGGTTGGATCAATAAAATTGATTTAGCTAGATACAAGAAAATGAATGTCGGACATTATCTTAGTACGACACCAAATAAGAACGTAGTATCTTTAGGGCACTTCACAAATCCACAAATAGATAAAATTTCTAATGTTCAACATATCAATTTTGTTTTTGCACAATGTCTATCGATGTTTAGGAAATTACACTTTTCAACCACTATTAGGTTGCTTTTATGGATTCTACAAAAATAATCTTCTTTAATTTGTCGTAATCACATGTATTTCATCATAATATTTATGTGAAGTTTATGCGAAACCACGAACTTCTTCTTGAAAGCTTGAGGCCTCATTATTTTTTCTTCGGTGATTTTCTCATTAATTTACATGTTTGGTGGGAATTATTCACAATAGATTAGACATTTAAGGAGCAAAACGCAATCGACACAATAAACTTGATCTTGAAAGCAGCTCGACCAAATGTACTCACAATTTCCATTTCTATTGACAAACTTCTTTTTCACGAACCAAAAGATAAAAGAAAGCGGAAGTCGAAAGAAGTCTTTGTTCCCCTTTTTTGGGGAAAGTTCAAAAGAAAAAGTCTTAAACTTATGGTATTGATGTCAATTCAATCATAAACTTTCAATTAAGCCAATTTAATCCTAAACATTTTTTTTTTCGCATTTTGCTAATTAAGTTCTCCCAGCCAATTTTGATTGGAAATAGTTGATGAGGATGTCGACCGTCGGTCATGCTACGTGGTATGACTGGCACTGATATGGAAATTTTTAATAATATTTCTTTCTTTCTTTTTTTTCCATGCATTTTTGGCTTGAACATGTCTCTAGATCTGGGCAAGGGCTGTCTCTTGCAATTGGCAGGGTTCCAATAGCCTCACCCAAGGCCTTTGTGGCCTTGAGGTAGCCCTCGCTCAAATTTGGAGAGGGCTTGCCAGCTAAATTGATAAGAAAAAGAAGAAAGAAAACATATAATTGAAAAAAATGTAAAATTTGTTTACATCAATGCCAGTCTTGCTATGTAGAATGACCGGTGTCCACGTCAACGATTTTCGACCAAAATTGATTGGAAGAACTCAATTGACCAATTGTGAAAAAAAAATTAGGATCAAATTGGTACAAATGAAATAATAAGAACTAAATTGGCACAAATACAATAAGTTAGAATTATTTATTGTACTTTCCTTTGTTCTTTATGAGAATGTTGGCTCTCAATTACTCTTAGCAAGATGTCTTAATGCTCTTTGGCAATATCATTTTTTTCTAAATAATAAATGAATTAGGGTTTTAAGTCAATGGTCGAGATTTACTAGGATGTGTTTGGTAATCATTCTGTTTCGAAAACAATTTCCGATTTGAAATGATTCTTTTTTTATTTTATTCCTGAGAACAATTTCTAAGCATTTGAAGGCATTTGGTAACTGCCTAAAATTTCTATTCCTAAAATAGAATTGCGTTTGATACCATCCTCAAAATTTTTAATCCAAACCATTTTCTTTTAATTTTTTTAATAATTTTATTACTTTTTTATTCTTTTCTTTCTCTTCTTCTTCAAGCTTTAGTCGGTCACTAAGGGTCTGCATGACAACACTTCTGTTTCTCCCAATTTCCGTTCTTTTGTTCCCCGAAACAAAAAAAGAATAGAAATCCGTTTGGTAAAACATTTGTTCCCGGAAACAATTTCTTTCCTTTTTTTTTGTTTCGGGAATAGATTTGGAAACGAAACAAGAAACAAGAAAAATTGCTTCTTGTTCCCGGGAACAACTTCTAGAAATAAGCTAATTTTTTTTCTTTTATTCCTCTCTTGTTGCGGCCACCTCCAAGCGCCCATCGCCGCCACCGTTGGTGGCCGGCCACCACCGACCGCCGCTCGTTGCCATTGTCGCCACCCTCCGACCGCCGCCGACTTGTGAGCAAAAAATAAAAAATAAATACAAATAAATAAATACAAATAAAAAACGAACGCAAGAAAATAAAAAAATAAATACAAAAAAATAAAAAAAAATAAAAAAAAAATAAATAAAAAAACAAATAAATAAAAATAAATACAAAAAATACAAATAAAAATGCAAAAAAATACAAAATACAAAAAATAAAATAAAATAAAATAAAATAAAATAAAATAAATACAAATAAATAATAAAAAACAAATAAATACAAAAAGAATAAAAAACAAATAAAAAAGAACAAATAAAAAAAAAATACAAAAAAGAATCGTTGCGTTACCAAACGCATTTATATTATTTTTCTATTCCAAGAGTAGAAATTTTTGTGTAGTTACCAAACGGGTTCTTTTACTCGAAATTGTTCCTCGGAATAGAAATAGAAAAGAACTATTTCTGAAAAAAAACTTTTCCCTACCCAAGAAGCGTTACCATGCGCACTCTAACCTTCCCGAGGTCGGCGATTGGCCCAACAAGGATTGGCGACCTCATTGGAGCGTTGCCAGCCCCCTACAAGGCTGCAGCTAGCTAATCCTCACCGACGGCTGAGCAAGCTCAGTTGAGGCTCAATCGAGCTCGTCCAGTTGCCGATGGGGCACGACCTCGCTAGATCTAGGTGAGATCAAGTCTCGTCTAGCCAAGGCTCAGCCGAATCTCACCTAGCCAAATGAGGCTTGCCAATGGCTAGGCAAGCCTTCAACGAGCTCATTGGATCTCGCTCTGGCCTGGCGAGCTCACCAGACCTTGCTCGACTGGTCGTTGACAATCGGCGAAGGTGGATAATGGTGGCGACGGCGGCTAGGAATGGTAGTGGAAGAAGAAGAGAGAATGAAGAAGGAGAAGAAAAAAAGAAATTTGAGTTAGTTTGATTCTAAAATTATTCTCGAAAAAAAAAAAAAAAAGCAACGTTTTTTTATTTTAGTTTATTTTGTTTTAAATTTTTTCCAGAAAATAAATTCGTTCCTTTTCGAGAATAAAATATTCACCAAACAAATTTTTGTTCAAAATATATTTTCGAGAATAAAAAAATAAAATCAGTTATTATTTGGTGGGTTATCAAATGCGATTCTCGTGTCGGTAGGCTCCTTTCTCTTAAAAGCTGGGACGCCATGAAGTTCGAATTCACACGATAAACGGTCGGGCAGGGACATGTGTTTTTGGCGTACATAAAGCGGCCATTGGTCGGTAAGCTCTCTCTGCCAACGAAACACTGCCAACCGACAAGTCCTGGGGGAACAACGCAATCTGGTGTGGGATCTACACTAAATGGCCTGCGGCTTCTCTGCCCAACGAACGGATCGCTTCTTATCTTTTTCCCCCGTCAGGGTCAAACGTCCCCACCTCGGGAAGTGAGAGAGATAGAATGCGCAGAATCGTTCGGGGACACGTTTCAAACATGGCTTAGCAGACTGCAGATACAGTGATTTGAGAGAATCGAGGTACGCAGAGAGGGTGTCCGAGCGACAGGCCCCCACCCAACTTGCCGAGCTTGTTCGGAGATTAACGTAACGGGACGCTTCAAAAAAGAACAAAACAGAAAAGAAAAAAAAAAGGACTCCGTGGTTGAATTATCGCGAGCCGATAACAATTGGATCACAAGAGATTGAAATGTGGGCGGTTCATTGAAAGTTTTTGAAGTGTTTGTAAGGATTGACATTTTGTGTGGATGATATGATGATAAATATGAAGCTTTTGAGATGGTAGATCGGCCCTTTGAGGAATTATAGAAAATGCTTATTATAAAAGTAGCTAAGAAAAAATAAATAATAAAGGTGAGAAGTTGTCTAGAAACAAGCGATCTTAAAATCCCGTGACTTTCTTTGCACAAATAGAATATATCCCGTTATTCATAACAATATGATTTAAGATTTACTTATGTTTCGTCGAATTTCCTTGATGAATTGAACTTACTTGAGACATTTCTAGTTTCATGATTTTTAATTACATTGAGTATCCATATTTTTTCGAGTGAAATTAAAATTGAACAACTAAATAACTCTTGGCGAATATAAGTTACTCAAATAAATTATATAATGAGTGAATAAAAAAAAACTTTTCAAGTTGTCAAGCTGGTGCATGATTAGCACAAGGGTTTTGTGCATTGTAACAACTCGATTTTTTCCATTCAACAGGATTTCTCTCCTTCCACATAGGAAATTTGAAGTTTTATAAAGTCCTCTCCTTAAAATAGTGATGTTCCTGTAAGTGCCGACACATGTATTGCCTCATGATACTAACTCTCTTTAATGTGTGGTCCGATCTATGAACCTAGACTGTCCATAAACCACGCATTTGCTTAAAGGGTTGCTTTGCTTCGATGCTATCTGTAACGGCTCAGTCGATTTTAGATGGACTTAAGCCCTTCAAAAAGAGCACTTGAAGTAAGCACTTGAGTTTGTGATTATTTGGGAATGGATCTTATTTATAAATAACTAGGGTTAATGCAAGTGCTACATTCACGTGCATAAATTAGGTAATTGTAAGCATTAAGATGAGTGTTTATGTATAATAGGCGGGTACAAGATAGAGAAAGTAAAGGTAAATTAATAAATCAGAAAGAAAATGAATGGTTTTGTATGAAATGGGTAGGCATGAGACTGGTCGTTTAGGAAATCTAAAGGTGAGACAAAAATATGTGTTTTCCCTTATGTACATATACGGACATCACAGGAGCTCGTCTGATATGGAATTCCGGGCTTCACGATGCACAATACGATACGTTTGGGTTGGGTCCACATAGCGATAACATTTAAAAGTTACATTAAAGTAAAAACAGGGCATGATTAAAGTTGGCGACGCCTTACCATACTGTTAATTGACTAAGTTAATAATAGAATTGATCCTTAAACAAGGAAGGTACAAAAAATTACTTCTTTTCCCAAACTTTCATATTCTATTCTGCAGCTTCTTGCGTTGGCCCAAAAATGAATTCTTTCTCTTAAAGTCATCACCTGGCTCTTACTATATTATAAGAAAGATTCCTGTTTCGCTCCCTTAACAAGAGATTATATTTAGATTCATCATGTCATTCGGTGAGGAATTCCCAATAAACTTTCCATATGCTCATGGTATTACTCTTTTGAAGAGGAATTGTCAATTTGTAAATTCTACACGTATAAAATTGTGTACGTGTCATCGTTGCACACATACTTTTTCTTATAGTAATAGACGAAGCAGAAAAAAGAAATATGTAATCCTTAAAAATGGATAAATTTTTGTTATACTACATTTGTAGATTGTGGTCTTGTTGCCAACTATGACGCGCATGATAAAATTTCTATTTCTTGATTTCTCTGTTTCTCTATTCCCCGAAACAGGTTTAGAATAGAAATCCGTTTGGTAACGCAATTTGATTTCTCTAAGTCTGAAATAGATTTCTATTTCAGAAATAGAGAAATCGAATAAATCGGAAGCTGAAATTTTTAACTTCTTAGTTTTTGAAATAGAAATATAAATTATTATTTTTTTCTCCATTTGGGCATCCTTCTTCGTTCACGGGCTTTTCTATTTGGGCGTTGCTTCTCCTTCTCCTCTCAACGCTTCAATGAAACGTGCAAGACCAGGTCCCAGGATGTTGATGACTTCCTCTTTTTGTTTGGTTTTTCAGGTGTGTTTGGGTTTGGCATTGCGGGGGTTGATGGTTTGGGTTGAGCTGAGCGTTCTTTGAATTCGTTGGGTTTCCTTCTGACTTCGTTGTTGTTGTTGTTGTTTTGGGGTTTTTAGATGCTCAATTCTCAAGTTACGACGGCGCAACACATGGTGTGAGAGAAGGCTTATGATATTGGGAGTTGACTTCTGCTGTTTGTCCTTAGTTTTGACAGTGTAAATTGCCTCTGAAATTTTTAAATTTTCTCAGTATTAATATGAGGGTTAGTGTATCTCAAATAGCATCCTTGTTGAAGATTCCGTTCTTGGATGAGGAGGTCACGAACAACAGCTCTTTCCAGCGCAAGGTTTGCAAACTTTTTTGAAAAAATTGTTGGACCCAGTTCTTCATCGCCCGAGTTAAGCTGCTTTCTCGCTTCCACCTTATATTTAAAATGATATGGCAGAATTAGAGGAGGCCTTTCTTTGTGAACTTCAATGGTTTCATCGTCCAATTATCTTATTATCCTGTCATTTGAGTCGGCTACTCGAAGTTCCAGTATTTTAAGGCAATTCTCTCCTATTGTTTTTTTGTTCTTCATATGGTATTGAAGATAATGAATTGGTTTCATTTTTATGGGCATATTGTCCTCATATATAATATGCCGGAAATTCTATAAAATTGTATTTTCAACTTTAGTAATGTATTAGTATTATTTCGACTATTATTTTGTATTTGAGGATTTTCTATGTTGTTATCTAATCAATTTCTATTCCTAGAAATAGAAATTTTATTCTGTTATCAAACGGATTTTTGTTCCAGAAATAGAAATTTTGAGTCGTTAGCAAATGGGTTTCTTTGCTTAGAAACTTGTCTAGGGAATAGAAATCGAGAAATCCATTTCTAGCTAGAAATCGAGAAATCCATTTCTAGCTAGAAATCGAGAAATCCATTTCTAATTAGAAATCAATTTCTGGAATAGAAATTTTGTCATGCGCGCCCCTAGTCTAAGTAGTTTGAAAGTTTGGATATGACATTGTCCTACTTGTGGTCCTTTCCTAAGCTAGCCATCTAAAAGGTATGTCTCAAGAGTGGGGGAAATTCTTCAGGAGTCATTTCAAGATTTGAAGGTAGCTGCTTTGTAAAGCTTCTTTTTCTTTCGTTCTTTCTTTTTGCTGGGCAAACCATGTACCGTATCTACAGTAATTTTGAAAGTTGTATTTTCCATTGACAATGATCAACTCAAAAGACTCTCATGCCGTGTGAAAAATTCTTTGTGCTGTAGAATAACCCTTTTTATTTCATTCTTGATGCAGGAGCATTAGACTTAGCTACATCAGCCCACTCAGCATCATTCAAACCAAGAAATTTGGGTGTAACGTTATTTGATAAAGTCTTTGGGTATTTATCTTCTGGTCAAGGTGAGAGCATGGATTTTGCAAGGCTGAGGACTCAAGAATACAAGTCCCCAAGTCATTAAATGCTTCTTTATTTTCTTAGAAGTCTTTATTGTTATGTAAGTTTCAAGAATCAAAGTTATGAGTTCCTAAGTCTTTCATGTTAGGCTAGTTACCATGTCTATTTACTATTTTTCTATTTCCTAAATTGTATTCCTCTTATAAATAGAGGAACCCTCCCCATTGTAATGCTGGATGGATTTAATGAATGAAAATAGTTAAGATTTCCTCAACGTAAACAAATATCTTAGGAGAGTGAATCTCTATTTCAGTCTTTTTATCCTTGGAAAGTGGATTACTTCTCGGTGATAAGTCAAGAAGCCCTTTATCCTCCATTAGTAGATTTTCCTTTAGGCCCTGGTGGTAGGTTTTTCTTATTCTAAAGTCCTTTATCATTGGTAGGTGCTTCATTCTTTAAGTCTTGGTGGTGTACTTCGTTTATCCTGATTATCATTCTTGGTCCTTGCATTTGCATTTCATCCTTCGACAACCATTCCCATACATGTAACCACAAAAATCCCTACAACCCAGAATCACTTGCCTTGGAGAGTGGATTACTCCTCCGTGGTGAGTCAAGAAGCCTTTTATCCTCTGTCAATAGATTTTCCTTTGGGCCCTAGTGGTGAGTTTCTCCTATCCCGAAGTCCTTTATCCTTCATGGTGGTTCATCCTTTAAGCATTGGCGGTGACTTCATCTATCCCAATTATCATCCTTGGTTGGTCGCGCATCACTTATACCTTGGTAACAATCGTTTTCTATCCTTGCATTTGTACTTCATCCTTCGACAACCATTCCCATACTCGATCCCCATACACGTAACCATAAAAATCCATACAACCCATAATCACTCGCCCATGCATGCATCAATTCTCGAGAAAAAGGAAATGTATCCCTAACATTGAAAAACATATTTTGACTTATGCCAATTAGTAATATGGATTTGATATAGTTGACTAAAAACATATGCTTGTTATTGTGAAACAATGATTCTTCCTAGATTATCCAAATGATGTATTCTAAGTCATTCACTTGGGATTAATGTAACTTTAGATGTTGATTATAGATTTCTCATTGATGTCCCAAAACATAGCTCCGAATCAGTCATAGCACATGCCTAGAATAAATAAACGACCATAAAATTGGGTGTGGTATACCAATCAATTGGTTTATACCTAACGCTATGTAATTCAGTCACATATATGGTATAGCTATGTACCATTTTGATTGAAATGTGAATTACAAGTATGATAGCCATTACAGCAGGTAAAAAATGCATTGTATGCAATACCCAATTGGAGATTGCTTTTAAGTATCTACCTACTTCCTATGATTTATGAGATTACGGTGCGCTTTCCTAAGCTACCTATCATTTGCTTTACGAAATCAAATGTTCACACTCTCCAAGCTGGCAATAGAAAGCTGCACATGGAAGAGCAATTAATGAGAATGAAATAATTCTCTCTCTCTCTCTCTCTCTCTCTCCCCCTCTTTTTTTTTTTTTTTTAGTTTACCGCTGGAGAAAATTATTTTGAACTCTTCCTTAGTATTCCTCTAAATTCCCGAGCATCAATTCTCTGATAAATACAGCTCTTTTGGTCGTTTCTTCGCATGTACACAAAATAATGCCATTTGATTTAGCCTATTTCAACGGATGCTTAATTCTTGAGAAGATAAAGGTTGAATCAAATGAGAGTATTCCTCAGTATTCCTCTAAATTCCTGAGCATCAATTCTCTAATAAATACAGTTTTTTTTGGTCATTTCTTCGCATGCACACATTCAAGTAATGCCCTTTGATTGAGCATGTTTCAACGGATGCTAATCCTTAAGAAGATAACAATTGGATCAAATGAGAGTATTTTTTTTTTTTTTGTCTATTGATCATACCAAAGTTTATGTTACTAGGGCCACATGACCTCATGTTGACCAACTTATTTTTTTTTTCCCTACCTTGAAAATGAATCACAAGTTAAATTCAATGAACTTGTCTCGTAAAAAATTGTGCGACTCAGCATGCGATAGGTCTAGTTGGGGTCCTACTCAATGCCTCACCTGGGTTTTGTGGTTTTAGGCTCGTAATCAACCTAGGTCATGCAGCCTGAGGCGAGACAACTCTCATCGAGATCACGCCTTCTCCAAGATTGTTTATAAGAAAGCAAGGAATCACGTGGCATCCATAAAGGTTTCATCAATTAATATATACAAGCAAGCAATGTACATCAAAGGACGGTCACAATATGGGAGTTTAAGTGGTTGAATCCCCTAAAAAGCTTTAATGGATTTATCTATCATGGTAGAATTAGATATTGCAGGTGCTTAAGATGACACAACATATAAATTGTGTATTTTTTTTTTTTTTAAAGAACATGAAAAGATCGAAAATTCACCCACCCCGCGGTGGACGAGTTGGTTCATGCTTTGACCTCTTATCCGAGAGGGTAGAGGTTTGAAACTTCTCGCCCCCATACGCGACTTAAGTGGGGTGCCGTGGGAGGTGGGCTCTCACGCTAGTGCCCCCTCTGGGTTTACGTCACCGACTGCTAGCTGTACGGCGATTCCCAGGTCATCCAAAAAAAAAAAAAAAAAAATCGAAAATTCTCATACTACATGAGCTCTTGCTCAATCTAAGCAACCCTAAATGGTATGCCATGGACAAGCCTGAATCACAGTACCCAGGAGTGTGCATTGGTCCTGATCCAATTCAAGAATTACATTCGGGTAGTTCTGGATAGTTCTAGATTCCAGATTTTTGGAATCGTGAATAACCAATCCAGTTCCATACGTGGAATCGGACCGGCTAATATTTCTTCAATTTTTTATTTCTTTTTTATTCTTAAATAAACCCTCAATAGTAAATTAATTTTTTTCTTTTAATATTAGGAAATTCTCACTCATAGAGAATAGAATAAACAGAAATGAAGAAGAGATAACCAATTCCGAGACCGACTATGATAACGAGAAAGTATTGAATAACCGCCACGTCACCACTCACGAAATGAAGAAGAGATAACCAATTCCGGGTCGGGTTTTTGACCGACTATGATAACCGGTTCGGTCCAATCTGTTTTCATGACCAACGAGGCTGATTCCTCGTTTTACGAATGGAGAACCAATCCTGTCCGATCATCACTTTTCTTTCAGTCCCCTCACCTGACGGCAAGAAGAAGAACCAGAAACGCAGAAAAAAAAAAAAAACTTACAGACATCTGCCACGTCATCCTGCCCTCCTAGCTGGATCTATCAGCAACCCCCCCTCCGCCGTCTACCGCCGTCCTATTTATATCTCCGCCCCGCCCCTTCTCTCTCTACCCCACTCTCTTCATTTTTTCTTCTACACACTTCCATTATTTTCAAACGATCTCGGAACGGTTGTTCAACCTCCCTTGACCCCCCGCCCTCCGTCGCAACCGATAAAACCGCCCGTCGCTTCTCGCAGCCCGGAAAGCAAGAGATAGAGAGAGAATGACCTCCTCCTTGCTCGCCTCTCTCTCCTCCCTCGCGCCCTACCTCTTCTCCCTCCTCGCCCTACTCGCCCTCCTCGAGCAGGTCTCTTACATCATCAAGAAGCGCTTCCTCCCCGGCCCGCCCCTCGTCCTCCCCTTCCTCGGCAGCGCCGCCCGCCTCGTCGCCGCCCCGACCGCCTTCTGGGACCGCCAGTCCCGCCTCGCCGCCTCCTCCCCGCTCGGCATCTCCGCCAACTACGTCGTCGGCCGCTTCATCCTCTTCATCCGCGACACCGAGCTGTGCCACCGGGTCTTCTCCAACGTCCGCCCCGACGCGTTCCACCTCGTTGGCCACCCCTTCGGCAAGAAGCTATTCGGGGAGCACAACCTGATCTACATGATGGGCCAGGACCACAAGGACCTCCGCCGCCGCATCGCCCCCAACTTCACCCCCAGGGCCCTCTCCACCTACACCTCCCTCCAGCAGATCATAATTCTCAGGCATCTCAAGAGATGGGTCGATCTCTCGTCGCCTCCGGCGGCGGCCGGAGAGCAGCCGAAGGCCATCGCGCTCCGGCTGCTCGCCCGTGACATGAACCTCGAGACCTCCCAGACAGTCTTTGCTGGTAAGACAGGGCTCCGTGGATGATGTTATGGACAATGACAGATTATGAAAAAGGCAGTGCTTAGTATATGATTTTCCAGGGACGATTGATGAATTCTACGCCAACTTTTATGTCCTTCCCTCGAGCTAAAAGTTTGCGGACTTTTTCCGTTTGCGAACTTTTTCCCCGAATCTTATCCCTACTAATTTAAGCTTTTTGCGTATGTCACGACTGCGGACGTGGACAACGACATTGCAGCAGCAAGTGCCCGTAACTTTCTTTTTTGTTCCGGTTCGATTTTCTCGACCTGTGATTGACTTGATGTCCCCTTCGCCGGATGGCAGGGCCGTACCTGAGCCAAAAAGCTCGCGAGAGGTTCAATGTGGACTACAACCTCTTCAACGTGGGGCTGATGAAGCTGCCCTTCGACCTCCCCGGGTTCGCGTTCCGGAAGGCGAGGCTCGCCGTCGACCGGCTGGTGGAGACGCTGGCGGGGTGCGTGGGGAAGAGCAAGGAGAGGATGGAGAGAGGGGAGGAGCCGTGCTGCCTGATCGACTTCTGGATGCAGGAGACGGCGAGGGAGGTCGGCGCCGCGAGGGAGGCGGGCGAGGCCCCGCCGCCGCACTCGGGGGACCAGGAGATCGGCGGCCACCTCTTCGACTTCTTGTTCGCGGCGCAGGACGCGTCCACCTCGTCGTTGCTGTGGGCCGTCACGCTCCTTGACTCGCACCCGCAGGTTCTTGCCAAGGTCAGCTTCTTTCCGCCCTCGGTGTTTTCTGCAACCGCAACGTCTACCGTTTGAAAGGGGACAAAGACAGTTATGGTTAAAAAGAAGAGAAAACATATGACTCCTTTTTGGGGTGTGAAAATAGTGATGGTTAATACTTGAAAAAAAAAAAACTCAAATTGATGTTAGTTTTTATTAAATTTTACTATTAAATTGCTAGGTTAGATGATATGTGATAGTTAACAGGCATATTAATTTGAAATTTCATCATATGTTTGTCATAAAATATGCTGATTTAGGGTTTTTGGTGATATTAGTTCAATTTAACGAAAATTAACTGATGGCAAATTTATTATAAATGTGTCGGATTAGGGTTTTGGATGTTATAAGTGTATCGGTTTATAATTTTTATTTTTATTTTGTGATAAAAAAATTAGTTTGAAGTAAATTTGTCACAAGTGTATCAGTTTAGAGTTTTCATAATATTAACTCAAATAGATTTTACTATGTGACAACATGGCAACTTCTATGGTTCATCGAGATCGGATCATAATTTTCACCCGTTGTAATTTCGTGTATTTTGGGTGATTGTATTATAAAATTTTCAAATACATGGAATAATTTGAGAAGTGTATGATCATTTATTTAATATGATGGCTATCGATTTCTTAAAAGACAGTCACTCGGACAAAGATGAAGTCGTTGTTAGTAACAAGGCACATGTACTTTATTAGCCGACTACACCGTCGTGATCCTGAAAATTAGCCGGTGTGTTTGGGATGAAAATCTATCTCACCTAATAGGAGATTAATTAGTCGGGTGCTCAAAGATCTACTTAGGTCCCGTGGGCATTCCATCGATTTATGGTCAAAGATATGTTTTTATCTCTAGCCGATAAAGACATATAATGGAAAATAGATGCGCAATGATCATGGGTAGAGAATTAGTCAAAAGATGCTGCAAGGTTCACAAGTTATTTGATTTTAGACTTGTTAACATTAGCTCGGTTGATTATATAGAATCTGAACGTGTTTTGTTAGCATAACAATTTTTGTATCTCATAGTATTTTTTAGTAAAAATAAATTGTCGTAGTCATAGTGAATTAAAAAAAAAAATTATATAAACATTTCTCCCTCAAATCCAGACATCTTTGATTTAAGTATTGGGCCCCGTTGATGATTAATCTTGACAAGTGTTATGATTTGAATATTTTTTTATTATATAATATTTTATGATAATTGGTGCAGCTTCTTGGTCAAACCCTCTTTTTATCTCCAAGCTCATCAATGTAATCATTAATTTACGGTGACAACGCCATCATGTCGCTTTCTAACGTTTCCTCCCTCTCGACCAATCCCCACGCTCTCCTCTCTTCTTGCGACAGGTGCGCGAGGAGGTCGCCGGAATCTGGTCGCCGGATTCGGATGCGCTGATCACCGGCGACCAACTGAGGGAGATGAAGTACACGGAGGCGGTGGTGCGTGAGGTGGTGCGGTACCGGGCCCCGGCCACGATGGTCCCCCACATCGCCGGGGAGGAGTTCCGGCTGACCGACACCTACACGGTCCCCAAAGGCACCATCGTCTTTCCCTCGGTGTTCGAGTCCTCCTTTCAGGTAGGATTATTAGCGCCGGTCCCGTCATCATCTTCATATTTGTTACGAAATACTTATTAAGCATATTTCCATTAAGATATTACATTTTTCAGGTAGTGATTACTTATGTCACATGAAAAAATTATAAAATTCCTTCAATTAGTTAATTATTAGAGCATTATATAACAAAATTCCTTCGTCATTTAGTGAATTGGTCAATGCACCGATTCTTGTCTATCATATATTAATCGTGACCATACCAAATCATTTCAATTTTTTATAATGTGGTGGACCAATAACTTCTTGTGGCAAATTAGAAATTGACGACCCAAGTTGTGTAGGGGTTCACCGAGCCAGATCGGTTCGACCCAGATCGATTCTCAGAGGAGCGGCAGGAGCACCAGATCCACAAGAGGAACTTCTTGGCCTTTGGGGCGGGGGCCCACCAGTGCGTGGGCCAGAGGTACGCGCTGAACCACCTGATGCTCTTCATCGCGATGTTCGTGATGCTGATCGACTTCCGACGGGACCGGACGGACGGCTGCGACGACATCACGTACGTCCCCACCATCTGCCCCAAGGACGATTGCCGGGTCTTCCTATCGATGCGATGCGCCAGGTTCCCTCAACTCTCCTTGCATTGACCCAGGCCAAAAGGTCGAAAATGCCCCGCCAGCGTCATGAACCCCCCAAAGAAGTGTATAAAAAGCGGTTGGATTCGTGGGTGGTGCAGTGATTGTTGGACTTCTCAAGGGTGTTTCAGTCAAATGAAGCTCAATGCTTTATCAATTTTTTTAATTGTTTATTTATGTAAGTATTTTTAATTTCATCTCTAATTCTGTGGGCATTTCCATACATTGCCTTGACAGGTAGGATTCTATTGGAGGGGAGTGGCGTGGTGGTATTGATTGGCTTGTGTTGATGTGTGGGGGCATTGGAATTATCAATTGAATTGATAAAAAAAAAAAAAAATTGTTTCTTTCCCCCTTTTCTTTTTCTTATTTTAAATTTGGATAAGATTGATTACATTTTTTGGGGAAAAAAATAAATAGGAAATTGTAAGGTAGGCTGTCGATGCAACGGTCGTAGCTGACAGCTCACAGGACGAGCTGTCATATGATTGGTCTGCTTTTTCTTTTACTGCTCTTTTTTTTTTTTTTTTTTGCCATTTTTGTTCTGTCGGAAACCGTTGGGAGGAGCTGACGTGGCTTTTGTCTCGTATCCTGTCGGAGAGCCCACACGCCTGCACGAAACGTGGGAGAGCCCACGCCGTCGGATGTGTGGGGTGGATCGCAGAGGGCCCACTTCTGTTTCTTTTAACAGCGCTTTCCAACCAATACAATTATTTGCATCGAAAATTTCACTAAGAGGAGGGAGAAAAGAAATACGGACATTTTGGTCGTTAAGGCCATCTGCCGGCCAAATAGAATCAGATTTTATTCTTTATTCTTTTGAAATAAAAAAAATAAAAATCCATTTGATATATATTTTTTATTTTCAAGAATAAATTTGAAATAGAATCAATAAGTAAAAAAAAATCATTTTTTTTTAATTTTCGGAAACAACTCCAAAATCAAGCTTTTTTTTTTTTTTTTTTTTTCTCTTCTTGTTCTTCTTTCCCTAGCCGGTCTCAGCCACCATGAGAGCGGTGTCGCCCGACCATGGTGAGGCTGACCTCGCAAGGCTCGACCTCATGGTGGCTGAGTGGACGATCCTTGCCGGTGGCTGGGTGAATATATGTCTTTATTTTTATTTTTTTTAACCTACTTTTCCATTTAAAAAGTAAAAATGAAATACGAACATAGCTGTGGATGTTGTCGTTATATCCCACGTGACTCTTGATAAAATATTTAAAATATGATAAAATATTAACTGTATTTAAGGATACTAAAGTATACAATTTTTTTAGAAAGGAAAAGTAAAAACAAAATATGACAACTCATCGTAGGCACCACTTGAAGGAGTTGAGGCCCCTCGTGACTCTTGATAATCACTTATTGTTAATCATTTGACCACAACTTATATTTAGATACACGAAACATATAACGCTAACAAAGTAAAAATCTCAATCATAAAATGGAAATTCAGATTAGCGGTTTCATATCATACACTCATCATTGAACGCTACAGAACACCACGGGATCGAGTGAAGACATAAACGAAGAAAAACATAAAAACTTATTCTAGGTTCAGTTTCTAGATTCTATCAATCTAGAACTTAAAACCTACATTGCATACCTTAAAATCTATAATTGAACAAGTTCCCACCGATCCCATTCTTTAGTTCTAGGTTCTTATCTTGGAACCATGCTCACCCCTATTGGCGAGTGCTCGCCTAGGGTTGTGCACAGTGGTGTCTTCGGTGGTCACCTGTTTGTGATTAAGCAAAGCACCTCTTTCTGTTTGCATAGACGAAGGACCCCACAAGTCTAAATGATAGAAATCCATTGTACCCTTGGTTCTGTAAACTGCCGTGTGAACCGTTTTTTGTGTTGCTCGTCAAATAAGCAATGTCCGCAAAAGTCTAGCTTCCTGATATTTTTGCCCAATGGATTGGCGTTTCCTCAATTATCTAGTAAGTAAAGAACCGTTGGATTGGGCAAAAGTTTCTTCGAAAGTGATTTGACATATACAACGCTACAATTTTGTCCAAACTGCCAAAACATGATCCCCTAATTTCAGCAATACGATACTTCTAACCTTTTCCAAAATATTAGTCTTTTCTTCCGTTTTCGTCATTTGGGGAAACTCATCATCTTCTTCCAATGCTAAATCCAAAACGTAACATTGCATTCATCTTAATGTACCACAAGTCATAATTGTTCCCGGCTCGGTAAATTTCTCCAACTCAAATTTCATAGAAGCTATAGCGATTATAGCGAACAGACAGGATTCCTGGAACAATCAATCTACAATAACCTTAGGCTCTAATATTAGTTTGTTATAATTAGCGTGGAGGCGTGAACAAATGAAACGATTTAAGTAGTAAATATACTGCACAAATAGGACCTGAACACAATGGATTAATGTGATTTTGTGGTGTCTTTATTCCATGGGGAGAAATTCAAAAGATGGTTCCATAATAAGAGGTGAAGAAGAGATTACATTCGATCAATCACACTTACTCATAAGTTCTTTCTCAACCCAATCTCAACTCTCTTAGATGACGGCTTTCAATGCTCTCTGTTCTCATAATTTTTCGCACGTCTTTAGTAAACTCACTGTACATCATAACCAAACTCAACAATGGAATATTTGCATTCTAAAAACTAAAGAAGTCTTGTGGGAAACTAATTTCTCTTTTTTGTACCATCCACGATCCTACTGGTAAGAATTCAATCCGGACTTTTTAAATATAAGCCAGTCTTTCTTGGACTTCAATTATGGTTCGTATCTCAAATCACTTGGAATTAACTTCGAGTCATAATCAACACTTTATTCGCTAGTTACATGACTTTGTAATTCACCAATCAGGGATATGATTGGAGATTTTTTTTTTTTTTTCAACTAGGGATCAAAAGAATATATTTTTCATCTCACTAAGCACTTTATCAAGTTTATCTTCTTTTTCTTTCATGCTCTATTTTAAGTACCCGCAGTATATTTGTAAGACAAGCGATTCGTCAAAGTCTAGGAACCACATTGTGCCCTATAAAATCACCTTAAAATTTTGAAAACTGGCCGTGCTATTCACCTTAAGAACAATTATTGTTACAATCCGTCTGAGCTTAAGCTAATGAAACGGAATACAGTCTTTGACAAGATAGATTTATCACTGTAGGCTTGGATTGTAAGATATATTCATCCATAAGTTCATTGCATGTAAAACAATAATGGTCGAAGAGAGAGAGAGATAGAAAGAGAGAGAGAGCACGCACATACATTTTACTACAATAAGTCTCAAATCTATTGTATAAATGCCAATTCAGTTCTAAATTTTCTAGTTTCACAAATTTAACCCTGAATTTTTATTTGAAATTTCAATATAGTTTTTCCAGCAAAATTTTGCTAGAGTTGCTGATGTAACAGTGTACCATGTAGGATGGCAAGTAATGATTGGATCGTCACGTCAGCCATTTCCAATGAAAATTAATCAGAATGACTACATTAGATCTACGTGCAAGGGTCAAGGATTAAATTAGCAAAATTAAAAAATTAAGGATTAAATTGACATTCATATGATAAGTTTGGGACTGATTGGGAAATTTTCTCTTGTAGTGTAGATAGAGAGTGCTAATTCATTATTCTATGACTCCACGTGGGGGGTCAATATATACAAATTAGAGTCATGATACAACTTATAAGAACAAAGGGAAGAAAAGAAAAGAAAAGAAATATTAAACTACAAAAGAGATAAAAGGAAAAAAATTAAAAAAAGGAAGTGAAAAAGAAACATGTAGATTTTGGAATTATCATATTACGTCCCAAACATTCTAAACCTATAGAAAATATTTCCTATGTAGCTCTCATCTTTGTGCGATATTTCAATGCTGTCCCTCCGATTAATTTTCATCGGAAATCGTTGATATGGCAATCTAGTCATTACTTGCTATCCTACATGGTACACCAATGATATGGCCAATTTACTACATAGGATGGCCACCAATGATTGGACAACAACGTTAGCCATTTCCCGTGAAATATATCGAAAAGATCACGTTGGAATTCCGTGCAAAAAATTATGACTATATTGATTAAGTTGAAAAATTTATGAATGAATTGATATATGCATAATAGATTTTGGGTTGTTTGGATAATTTTCTCATGTTCAAGGTATTGTAATTTGTCGTGTTTGCTAAGCTTACTCAGCATTTGAAGTCCATTCTTTAGAATGCACAGAGCTTTTAACTCACAAAGTGTATGGTCCAGAGTTACCGATGCGGGCACCGAATCGGTCGCTTTTGCAACCACGACATTAGCCTAGTAGACTCAAGGCTACTCTTAAGCATATGGAAACTACGAACTTTACCAACCAAACCCTAGCTACTCTCTCAATCTATAACCCATACCAACCCCACCTCTTCCATCCACAGAGAGAGAGGGGTACCTTTTCCTTTTCCTCCTATTCGAGAGCTGGATCTTCTCTTTCTTTTTCTTCACTCCTTATCATGATTGTTTTGTCCTTGTTCTTGGCTTTCCTGGCTTATCTCTATGCCTTCCATCATATTCTCTTTAGAGCTCATCTCTCTCCTCTCTCTCGATATGGTGTATTTTTGTCCTACTAGTTTGCACTCAAATACCTTGTGTACTTTTCCTAGCACTCGTTGACTTAAGCTTTTCAAACTCAGATATACACTCTTACTACTACTATGATGACACCTATGCTACCTAATGAACCATACTCCTCACCCAGCTCACTTTTGTTCTTTGTCTAAGTCTCCTACTAGTTACTAGTGGGCGCCCTAAATGAATCAATCCTACCTCGTGGTTGAGCCCCGCCCCCTTTAGGGTATCATAGGCCCTCTAATTGACTTTGCCTTTTCTTGAGTTAGTTTCCCCGCTCACCCTAAGGAATTCTCTTTCTTTCTTTTTTTGGGAAGACCTAGACATCTTTCCCCGACCTTTGCTATGATTGAACTGCTATCTGACTGGGCGGATTGGTAGCATTAAAACTCTTTAAAGTAAGTACTCACCCTTAACTTAACTTAAGCTAAGCCGCACCCCCAAAACATAGGAATAAGACTTCTACCCTTTAGGTAATCGTATCATCCTTCCAAGCCCATAAGCAAGAATTTCTTTTTTCCGGGCTTTCGAACTATAGAAATATGTTGTGTACTTTCTATACACCTAGATATCTAGATATCTTTTTGCCTGGAAGGTATGTCATTTGCGAGCGAACCTAACAAAAAGTGGTTGATCCGTATCAATTCGATCCAACAAGGGTGGTGAGTGATTGTGGATCAAAAGGAGGGCCTAAATAAGGAGCAGATTTATTCAATTCATTTCTGGTTTCTACAAGCCTGACCTTGACACTTAAACAAGTTCTTATTAATGTACTTATGATGGGATTGTTTTACAACTTTGAAGATTGATAATGTGTTGACTTACATCAGAAGGGTTTTGATGTCTGGTCCATTGTTTATCATAGCTATTTTGTAATTAGATTACCTGACTCATGATTCTCTCTGTTGAGATGGAAAGAGGCATTTATTACTGTGAATTGTGAAGAGGACAAGTTCTTAGGAACTAAGTGGTTTTTATGTTAGTTCTCTTGTGGATGTTTTGGTGAATTTAAGATTGCACTCCACTTGGGCATCATTATGGAGTTCATGTTAGGTGAGTTATACTCCCCATCAATAGGATGGCATAGGGGTCTAGGATAATTATAATGGGATATAATAGAGAGGTGTGAGGAGCTAATTATAATGGAATCCTTAGCTAGATGTAATTGTAGTTTAATTGTGAATCAAGATAAAACCTTATGTTTCGAATTCTCTTTCTCACTGTTGTTCTAAATGTTCTCATGATTGTATGCCAAATCCTAACAATTTGGAGACATCACAAAATACAAAGGCCACCATATAAAAAACTTCCAAGGTTGTAAGTCAAAATTAGTGAATTATAATGCAATTGTTGAGACTGTTAATGGTCAAAGATACACACTTCAAAGGTTATGGTATATGAAGTCACTGGAAACTCATACTTGAGGATAAAACATTTATTTTCTTGAGGATTTTACAATCCATTGCAATTAGTAAATAACATTCTTTTTTCTTCTTTCTCAATTTCAGATGCATGGTAGTAACATAATACAATATATTGGTCGAGGTGGTGCAAACCTTACAATGGATGTTTCAAGCCAAGTTTCTGGACCCTCTCAAACTCATGAATCTCAAAAGTGAAGCAAGACAATGAATATGCAGGGCGAGTTAGATAACCTGTGTAAAGCTTGTTCAAGTCTAGTATAAATTGAGCTTTTTCGAGCTTTATCTAACTGGTGTGATAGAAAACATGTTGCTAGACCTTTGTTGGCCAGTGTGAGTGAGCTTTCTTGGCTTGTTGGCTGGTTGTGATATAAGGTTTTCAGGCAGTGCTGAATTTTGGTTTCTTCGAGCAATGAGGAATTGTTCTGCTACAACTTACTGATGTTTTATACGATAGGTATCGAAATAGTTTCCAAAGTTGTGCTTTGTTCTTCGGTATGAAGCCGCCCTCTTTGGGGTAATTGTATAATGTATTGTGGTTTATCCTTGTGTCTATGGCCCTACATCGTGCCAACATCAAGGCTTTCAAATGACGTCAATAATGCCGAAACCAAAGAAGCACGTGTTTAGACTGGAAAAAATTGTCCCTGCAAACTAGCATAGTTTTTGAAGGGCTTGCCTGCAACATCGCGTCCCTGCATCAACATTGTTGCAAAACTTAAGGCAAGCAATGTTGGGTTCTTCAATCCAACGCGAACAACATCAGCAAACGCATCATTCCTGTCACTAGAGGTATGGCTCTGTTATAGATCTTCTCATTTACTTCTAATCTTGCAACTTCCATCTGTAAGCTGTTACTGTGTTGCTGCAGTTGTACCCAATCATGCTCACTCAGATCTTGCTGCATTTGTAAAGCATGGCCCTGCTACAGATGTACCATCCTTGGTGCATACATCAACATGGTGTCACGATTGAACAAGGACCAAATCTGAATGATACTCTAGCAGTCGAGAAATATAAGCAGAAAACAGCAAAGATCAACCGCCAATGCAAATGCCTGCATCAATTCTCTTTACTACATGCAGAGTTACCACCTGACAAGACAACTCCATGAAAGACATCTAACACAGCTTGAATTGTTTCTAGTTTCGAAACACATCTGATCGATTTTTCCCTTCATCTAAAGAGCCAAAACCTATGAGACAAGCCACACATTGAATCAGGGAAGAGTAATTACACGAATTAAACGAAGAACCAAAACAATTAAAAACATATGGTGAATCTTGACAAGAGCATCTTTAATCGACTGAAAATCTGGAATAGGAGAAATAAAGGTCTATCGCTGGAAAATCCACTGTAAATTTGGAATCTTTATGAACCAAGCTGGATTTAAAAATGAACTCTCACAGACAACAAGCAAAGACAAGAAGATCGAGCTAGATACAAACTGCTTGGGATTTTTCGAGTTTAACAAACTAGCCAAAAAAAAAATGATCTTTCACAGTCAATTGCTTAGGATTTTTTGGACAAAGAAGAACAAGTTTGACAAACAAAATCGGGAGAAAAAAATCACAGACAAGAAGATTGATAAAAGAGTGCTCGAACAAGCGCTAAACTTAATTAGGAGCTGCAGACGAAGAAGAGCACGCTGAGAGTCTTAACTGAGAATGAGGGGCAACTGAACAAGAGATGAATTTTCACATGGCCGATAAAATCATCTAAATTGTTGCCTTGCATTAAGTTAAAAGACGGTAAATATGGCATAACCTTTTCAGAATGTATAGTTCAAGTCTATCCGCTTATTTTTTTCCCATAAAAGTAACCTTATTTTTGTGATAGGACAAAAATGTGACCTTGATCGTGACAAGATTTTGATTGCCATAAATTAATCTTCGTATTCCTTGCCCTGCAGTGGAGAGCAAACTTTCTAACACCACACATATGAAGAGACCAAAAGATCCACAGGAAAACAAGTATACGTTACTCTATTCTCCAGAACTTGTCAATCCATAATTGAGAATCTCAAATGCAATTATCACGAACCACAAATGCCATAATTCTCCGGAAACTTCCATCTGTAAGTATTCCAGCTAGCCGTTTTTCGGAAGTACAAAAATAGTTTCTAAGAGCAAAACTGTTCCGGCCCCAGAATCGAGGCTAATATGAGATACTGAAACACTGAAGCTTGATAAAAGGTGAAAGACATTGCCTACAGCCTTCTTCCTCTTCTACCGCCCTTTCTTCTGGTGCTATCAGTCGGGATTGGTGTCACGTCCTCTGGAAAAATATGAAGAACTTACATCAAGATCGAAGCAACAAAATCTTTACGCCAGCAAGGAGATACCAATGTGGTGGGTGAAGAGCCCTATGGAACTAACAAGTGTATGAAAAAATGCTTGTACAACATGATGCCTCATTAAAACTAACATGTGTATTAACAGAATCTCGCTTCCATTAAAGATACGTCATAAAATATTCTTCTACAAGTGTGATAGAAATTAAAGGAACCCCATAAGACAATGAAATAAATGTGAACATGGTGTCATTCCTAGACATGACTTTCCTCTACTCTCATGTACGGCGAACATGGTGGAACATTTTCATAGCTAACACCAACAATGCTAATTATGCACAAAACTCAAAAAACCATCAGTATAAATGAGAGCCTAATCATTCCTCCACATGGCAACTAACTCAGAGTACAGGAATGAAAAGCACCACCATACAATTAAGAAGAGCCGGTTATCCGACTTTCCCAGGCCTGCATATTGATGCTGACTGCTTTTACTCAAAAAGATTTGTGAAAGTGCAAACTACAACAGTGATTATCATATCGATCAGAGAGCTAAAATTGGCCATCATCCAATAAAATAGTTGCCCTCATTTTGAGCAACGTTAACAAGATATGACTTACCTATGCGACCAATTTTCATTCCAGAACGAGCCAAGGCTCGAAGAGCAGACTGGGCACCAGGACCAGGAGTTTTTGTCTTGTTCCCACCAGTTGCACGGAGCTTAATATGAAGGGCAGTGACACCAAGCTCCTGCATGCAGGGAGATAAATAGTTATGCCAAACTTAGGAAAATTTACTCCCATGTATCAACTCAAATACAAGTACTACAAAAAAGCCAATTGAAAAGGTTTCTATGTCATTAGAAAAGAAAACTTACAAGTAGAAGAATAACCTAAAGTAAACACAAGGGTGCATGGGTATACTATGAAAGAGAGAGCAAGGAGAAAAATTAAATGCCTCTCTCTCTCCCCAGGTAACATTTCACATAAATGGGGGAATATTTTGGGATTTATAAAGAGAAACAAGAAGAAACCTTGCATCTTTGGGCAACATCCTGGGCTGCAAGCATGGCAGCATATGGAGAAGACTCATCTCTATCAGCTTTCACCTTCATACCACCTGTTATATGAAAGTATAACTACCCATTACACAGCAGTCAATTCTGGATGCAAACATGAAAACTTGCAAGGAGAAAAGGCAATAGATGATGACCCAAAAGCTAATCCCTCGATATTGCTAAAGTAAGTCACTTTTGTCCTCCTAAAACTTCTAATGTGTATCTCTTCTTCAATGATCACTTTAGACTGGGAGAATGAACATACATTTCAACTCAAAAGGGATGAGACAAAAAATAGGAGATAATTAGCAGAAAAGGTGCCAGTGTATATGATAGAGAACTTAGTCTCAGAATGGACACTGTTTTCCAGTTCCAAGAAAGTTTTTAACTCTCAGCTTGTAGCAGTAATTAGTTACCCAAGTTTGACTCTGTGTGATGAATTTCATTTATAAGACTTTTGAAATCCCCTATTTTTGGTCAAAGCAACCACTTCCATTTTTTATTCGTTTTCTCTTCCTTTTACCTTCAACAACAACATTAACCACAGCTTACTTTACCAACTCTAAGATTGAACATAAAATAACAGTAGTGAAAATTTTGACTCAGCAAAATATAATGACTGAATGAGGCGAAATCAGGACTCACCATACACCTAACTGGTCTAAACGTTTTCTTTGCTTATCATAACGTGAAATGAATCATTGTGCCTACAAGGGATTTCGATTATTTGACATCCTACTCAGTGTGTGTACGATCACAACAGAAAGAAAAAAAAAAAGCAACTTGCACAGGATCCAACAGTAAAATTTATAATCACTACTTGCTTACCAGTAATACGGACGAGGGTCTCTCTACCAGATAAATCAGTCACATGCTGAAGTTCAAGCAAGAATAAAAATTCCAATTAAGGGTTTATAAAGAACAAATCAAACTTATTAACAAAATCAATCATAATACACTTACAATGAATGTGTCATTGAAGGAGGCAAAAATGTGAGCGACGCCAAAGACATACTCTCCCTCTCTAACGGCAGGACCAAGGGTTACGTTTTCTTCCTTTGGCTCTCTGACCTTCCTCTTCGACTGAAACAGCGTAAAAAGAATACATGTATCATAATCAAAGGAATTCTAATCAAACGATCAAAACATAAAGAACCCCAAAAGACAGCAGGCAGCAAGCAAGTTCGAGAACATCTTGCGGCTTCCCAAAATGTAAAGTGCCAACCAAAACACAATGACCCCATAATCACATGACTACATCTTCTCCTGAACGAACCATTCAACACCCACTACAATTATCATCGAATCATAGCAACGGACAGAGCCAGTACAGCTAGAGCACTAGTGAGCTAAGATCCGCACGGCTCAAGACTTCAAATTGGATGGACAGAACTCCCAGCCACCAATTTAATCTCAGACAGGCAACGGGAATAGATGCAAAATCATAGCAACGGACGGAGCCAGTACAGCTAGAGCACTAGTGAGCTAAGATCCGCACGGCTCAAGACTTCAAATTGGATGGACAGAACTCCCAGCCACCAATTTAATCTCAGACACGCAACGGGAATAGACGCAATCGAACAGCAAACAGGCCGAATCGTCGACGGCTCGCGACGCACAAAGAGGGCGGCATTGCTATTGCTACAAGATCGCAAGCTCCAACCTTTTCCACCAAGTCGACACGGCAACATCAAGTGCAATCGAGGGTAATTCATGGAATGCGAGAAACTGAGCCCTGGATCTATCCATACGCGCGCTCTCATCCTCTCGATCGAAACCCATGAACTTAGAATCCGAAACAAGGAAGTTCCGCAATCGATCAAGACCTCACTCAAAATTCAAACTTCGTCGTGCAGATTTCGCTCAGATAGAAGAGAGAGATACAGGATAGCCGCTCACCATAGTTGCAGATGCGTCGAACTGAGATCTCGAGTGCTTACGGCTTCGGGGACGACGGCAGCGAAAATGTCAGGCAGAAGAATGGCACGCTGCCGTATCACCTCAGGTTTTATATGGCGGGTTAGGATTAGGGTTAGGGTTTTACAGGAGAAGCTGAGCTGCGAGTTTCCGAGACTACCCTTACAGTTTCCCTTTCTTTTTTTCTTTTTTTCTTTTCAATAAATATTCTTACCTTTTTCTTTTCCATTTTCTACTTTCCATTGTAGTACTATCCAAAATTTGTTCTTAATTCCGAAATTGAATATCTAAGGGTTGGGATGGGACAAAGATGGTCACTAATTTTACCTATTCTTTTTATCAAATGCTTTACCTCGATTATAATAATGAATTCGATAGTTCGTTAAAAGAGATTTAGAATTGTAGAGTAAATGGATAAGATAAAAAATCAATTATTTAAGGACAAAGCGCAAGTCATCTTTTTGTATGCTCCAAAGATTCTTATGAATTGCTTTAGGATCCAATTTTATGTGATGATTAAATTCAAAAATTAAAAGCAAGGGGCAATGCATAGAATAGATCCTTGATGGGAAAAAGTAGGCGTGAATCGTTTGCTATATATTAGACTTTAAACATAGTGAAACGTCTAAGAAAGATCATATTGAAAAGATTTTTTTAGAGACCTTGTTGCTTTTTTTCTTTCATTTAAAAACTCATGGCATTACTTTGTGATACTATACTTTGGACGAGAAAGTTCACTTTTAAGCTTCTCTTGCGGCACTATACTCTAGATGGTATGGAATAAATTAAACCAATTACATGTGTAACAAATAACTTTTGGATTTTTGTTCCATTGCCAATAAGTACTTTCCAATTTCGCCTTTATATAATTGACATATGAATAAGTTCAGTTCTGCATCAAAATCTACACGTCCATCAAAAATTGAATGCATAAACAATTTTTTGCACTGAAAATGGACCTAATAATATTCCATTTTAGCTTATAATTTGGTTCATTAAGATTGGCCAATAAGTAATACCATCATATTGTTTCGCTCATTTCCTTCATGGTCTTATTGTATTTCGATCCACATTCTGATGTTTAGCCAGATGTTTAGCCATCTGGCAAAAGTTTTTCAAACCATTCATGAAGGACATAATTAAGTTGAATGGATTGAAAGAGAGATTAGATGCTTGGATTAGATCCCAAAGTAGGAGAGAGTAGGCATAGATTGCTAGCTCTAGGCAAAAGAACACCCAAAATGCCAAAACTTGGCATAATGAGACGTTTAAGTACCAAAAGTTACAATAGTGATACTTAAGTGCCACGTTTATTGAAAAACGGGACACTTGAGTGCCACCTCCAACGAATCACATCCGAAATCCCACGTTGCAATTAAATATTAATATTGCCTACCTACGTGACTTGTCAGAGAGTTGACTCAATTTTGATTCATCCAAAACGACGTCGTTTCCATAGTTGGCCAAAATAAAGCCCTTACATTGACCAAAACGACGTCGTCTCCCCAATGACCCCAAATTGGGCAAAATCCCCATTGAAATGCTCAAACCCTAATCTCGAACCCTAATTTGATTTGCCTTAAATTCTACAACCGAATATTGGAAATTGAGAATAGGACTTTTAGCAACGGCTCAAATTCCTCTCACTGAAGCGAAGGAGAAGGCGAGTGTTTATGTTTTTGTGGGTTACCGAGTCCAAGAAAAACATCATGGACTCGAATGAATCCCAGAAGAAGATTCTATGTATGCACCCGATATAGAGAAAGGTCGAAATGCAAATACTTCAAATGTGTTGATGCGAAATTCTCTCACCAAGTCACAAAGGTGATATTGGACTTATTTGATAGACGTCATCAACATCTATCTACGCTTGTGGACGACTTGGAATGCAAGCTTAAACATCTTTAGCTAACAATTTGAAGAATGAAGTTCCAAGAATGAAAATTGAACGGAAGTGTTACCAAACATTTATTGTTGTGCTATTTTTTTCTCTGATTGCCATAGTTATAAATGAGTGAACAAATATAATTTTTATGGATCAAATGTAGATTTTTTTTTTTTTTTGGAAGATGAGAAGAAGTTTTTTTGGTCCACGAGATCTTTGTGGCTTTGTTTTTGTTTGTGTTGTTATATGTATTGTGGTTTACTTCTTGTGCTTGTGGGGAGGTCAAGGAAATGGAATAAGTGAATGAGATATTGTTTGTACTACGTTTGTGCTTGTTCTGGAATATAAACTGGCAATGATGGATGTATATGGGTCAATATGTTGTGGTGATTTCTTTACTTGAACTGAATGTAAACCAGTAACAAATATTAAATTGAATGGAGTTGCTATAAGTTGAACTGAATATAAATCAGCAGTTTCTTTGGTTTGTTACACACCAGCATATACATAGGATAGACACGAGTGATTACTCAAGTGGCATAAGTTGTATTTAGTGATTATTTAAGTGCTAGTTGTGATAAAAAAAAAAAAGAATCACGTAAGTATCAAGTTATTAGTAAAAGTAATCACTTAAGTGCCACTTATGACTAAAAGTGAGCACTTAAGTGTTAAGTTTTTTAGAATGTGATCAATTAAGTGTCAATTTTTTATACTTTTTTTTTCTAAATATTACACCAACCACCACCCACCACTGGCCACCATCGGCCTCCAGCCATCACCACGAGCCACACTAGGCACCCCACCACCTCGAGCCACCACCAGCTACTATTGTGATGGTGGTGTGCTGCTGCAAAAGTTGCTGGTGCAATGTGCCTTGCACTAGCACTACCTGGTACTATGCTTAGAACTAGGGAAGATGGAGTCAGTTCTTTGCAAGTATGCCTTTCCACAATAGGCGAACTTCTTGTTCAAGCCCTTCAGAGACAGCCTTTTAGCAACAAACTACTCAGAAATTTAGTTCAGAACATAGAGACACTTAGGGGTGCTAGAATGATAACATTTCTAACTATCTGAGTTGCATTTCTTAGAGGATCCTACCAAACTGAAGAAGAAGAGGTGTTTAGGGAGACATTGAGAATTTTTCACACTCACTTTACTTTAAGGAACTCTGCTAAACACACATCTTGCACTAGGTGCAACACGAGTCCCCAATCCCCACAACAAACCTAACCACCCTAGGCATCAGCCACCACTAGCCACCACTACCAGCCACACCAACACCCCAGCCACCACACTAGTACGCAGCCACCACCATAGACCCACCATTAGCAACCATTGCTAGTGGTGGGTGATGGGTCTGTTGCAAAAGGTGATGGTGCAAGCTATGCACACTACACACTTGCACAAATATTAGGCATAACATGAGCCCCCAACCCAACCCCTACAATAGATCCACCACCACCAGGCTTCACCAGCTGCCACCACGAGTCACACAAGCACCCCAGCTACCACCACAAACCCACCACCAGAAGCAGTAAGTAAAAGTAGAATCCAAAAAATGAAAAAAAAATACAAAAATAACAAGCAACAAGATTGTTCCATTGATATTGAAATTAAGTTTCACAAAAGCAATAACAAACTATTAAAAAAAAAAAAACCATCCATATCAAATTATAAACAAAACAATTGACTTATCAGCCTCATAAACCCTATCTCATCCCATTTCATCAATCAATATGCACAACGTCTCCTATTCATGCTCTTTTTTTGTGGACCTTTCACTTGATTCATAATTTTTGCACTTTTTCTAACTGGATGTGTGACTTCTTCTTCAACTATCTTAAGATGCACTGATTTTGTTGGAGCTACAACTGTCCTAGGCTGAATTGATTTAGAAAGAGTTGCAACTATCATAAGCTGAATTGATTCATATAAACTTGGATTCTTACTCTTCTTTCTTGTTGGTGTAGCCAATGTCTTTTTCTCTGTTGGCATAATCATTGATTCTTAAGTTAGGCTTTGAGATATAAGAACCTCCGAACTTCTCCCAAGCTACAAAAAGAAAATTCAATTATTAACAAAAGTTTGCATCATAAATTAAATTAAATGCAGCCAATAAAACTTACATTAAGAATGACTATTTTGGTACATTCATATATATAAAAGCTATAACCATATTGTCTTAACCTCTTCTCAAGAGCCCTTCTTGTTCGAAGATGAGTGTTAGTTTCAAGTATTTGTGATTTGTTGGCCTTTCTTCTCGCCTGTGATTTCTTGGGCCATTGTTTTGACCATTTAGCTACAAGATGGGCTTCTTCAACCAATTCTTCAACTAGGTGTCTTCTAGATGGCTTTTTTGTAGCTGGCCCTTAACTTGGCCTTCTTCCGGTTGTTCTTCTATCCAACCCTTCAGCCGTAGTGACACCTTCTGTCATGCCCCGATCCTTGAACGCGTGCCCATCCCTCACCTGGTCGATTAATAGCGACGTCCCAGGACGCATCGCCGACCCTGATCATTTAATATGCGCTAGCAGAAGTATAAAGGAAATTCCCAAACAATAAAACAATGGGATAGAAAAGCATGGCCATAATTTTCACATTGAAGCTTATAACCAAACTTTTATATACAACACCAAACAAAGAACTTCACAACTAATCACAACTTTTACTCTAACTCTATTCACATCGAAATGGAGTTCACAAAAGAAGATGGGATCTCAGTCCATTTGGATCGTACACAAGATCTGTCACTCCCCAAACCCCGAGACACATGAACATCCCACCATGGTCATACAAATGCGACATTCCCAAGTAGTGTCGCCGACCCAATTAATTCATTATGCGCATGCGGAACGTGTTAATTAACCCCGACAAAACTCACGAGATAGGAAAGCGGGAAATAATTACAATCATAAACAAACATACTTCCATAAAATTATAACCTCCAAAGGTTTACATATATACCAAAAAGGGGCAAGTTCACAAAAAGGGATCAATCCACCAAAAAGAATAAACGGTCCTAGGACTGTTAGTTGGACACGCTCCTCGATCCCACTTCAGTCTAGACAGTCTCCAGAGGCAGTGATTCCTCCATCTATGGTCTTGAAAAATTTTGGCTCACAACGGGGTGAGACATCGTCTCAGCAAGTTCAACCCCCTAAACCCCTATTAGAAAGCAAATACACCCATGGTGGACTAGCTCCTCACACAGACGACTTACCTCGTCTTAATTCCTCCCCGCGAGTTAGCACAATTTATATCACACAATCTCGGGTAATGATAAGAATTTAAATAATTGGAAAGGCATCACTTTCAAACAAATCACAATCGCACTTAGCACATTCCAATTATTCACGCCACACAGGGCATAGCCTACTCGCAATTCAGCTATCTACGACACTCATGTCGGGCATCACCTCCCCCATGGAGCGCGGCTTCGTCACTACGTCAACGACATTCCCGAAGGAGCATGGGTCCGCTTGGCCTAGCCTCTGACTACCCCGAGCCACGTCACTTACCGACGGCAATTCACGAGAAGAATAGGTCCAGGTTGGCCTAGCCACTACCGCGACCGAGTCTACCAACCAGCACACGACAAATCATTACCGACTTCCGGACCTTCCACAATTCATTCACATACTCCAATTTCAATAGTAAACCTTAACTATCAAATTTCTGCATCAAAATCTAACACTTAGATTTTTATGGCTAAAAGCCCTATTTATCACAATCAACACTCAATTTGCCACATCCATTCATCAAATTCAAATTCTAAATGCACAGCATCGATCAGCACAAAATTCTAAGCAATTGAGGTCAAAAATAATTTTTCGAGTTTTTTTTTTAAATATAATAATAATAATAATAATAATAATAATAATAATAATAATAATAATAATAATAATAATAATAGTCGACATTCAATTTTGCTACATCCGTTAATCAAATTCAAATTCTAAGAGCACAACGACGATCGGCACGAAATTCTAAGCAATCAAGGCCAAAAATAATTTTTGAGTTTTTTTTTTAAATAATAATAATAATAGCCGACACTCAATTTTGCCACTTTTGTTCATCAAATTCAAATTCTAAGAGCACAGCGACGATCGGCCCGAAATTCTAAGCAATTGAGACCAAAAATAATTTTTCGAGTTTTTTTTTTAAAATAATAATATTTTAATGAATTTCGGAAAATAGTAAATTATTAACTTTTTCCAGAATTTCGAAACAATAAAATAAATCAAAAATAAAACCCAATAAGTCACATCAAGCTTAAATTAAATAAATCCACTTAACTTTAAACTAAACACACTTAACACTAATTAAATCCATTAATCCAAATCACCATTAAATAAACTAAACTAACCACCTAAGCCTAATTAAACTAAGCTAAGCACACTTAGGGTATTATTAACCCTCTAATCAATGTTTAGTGAGTTAAACTCACCGGATTAGCGAGCCGAGTATGCTAAAACGACCGGGCCGACGCGAGGATCGACTTTCCTCAAGGCGGGCCGAGCAACCGGGGCCGGGAAGCCAGCCAAAGAGAGGCCCAAAATTCCAGATCTAAGTTGGAATTTCAACTTCGTTCATGACCGAACGGAGGGGGGAAGAGGGGCGGCTTGGGCGCGGAGGAGGCGGAGGAGGTGGCGGCGAGCTTCGGCGGCGACTTGGCGGGCCTCCGGCGAGGTGGAGCAGCGGCGGGAGGCGGCTGGGCGCAACGAGCCACGCGGGCGGACGACGGGCGCGGGCACGGGCGTGCGGCGCGCGGGCGTGGCGACGGGCGGCGACGGCTGTCCGGCGGCGGCGGTCCGGCGGCGGCTGGTCCTCCCCTTCCAAGCTTCTCTTGGCTGGATTTGAAG